>JARFJB010000602.1:2415000-2862500 GCA_036346205.1 Vesta saturnalis
GTGGGTTACAGTTGGTTGGGTAAATGTGTTCTGTAGTCAGGTGTTGTGATGGTGTACCTGTTGATGCCCAAGTTGATTTGTAAAGGAAACAAGTATTAGCTAGACGAAATATAAGTCGTATTTCAGTACTAGGTTGTTACAGTACGGTTGTGTTAGTATTCCTAAGCGCTGTTGGAGAAACGGTATGTTAAAACAGAACATATGAAAATCGATACTGCATGCATAATCTCGGGTATCTTCGCATCGGACCTTTGTATGATTGCAACGAAAAAGGCAACCACCTCTTAACTATGCGTGAGACGCAGTTCTAGCCTGAGCTAATGGTGTTGCCGCCTTGCTCATATTGAGTCCCCCGAGGACGCCTAATACGGCATCGAACCCGAAGGCGGGGTAGCGACAGCGGCAGGAGATTCTTTCGGTACTTCTGCCTTCCCACATAACTGGCAACGGTCCGAGCTGAAGAAATCGCTGCAGTAGGCGGCGTCTTCTTCTGTCGCTCAGGAGATTCCGTCTTCTTCCACTGTGGGAGTTGAGAGAACTTCAAGCATCCCCTGTAGCTATCGGGGTGGTCCTCACCATAGTTAACGCACTGGCCAATTCCGCCAACCTGCAGCAACGCTGTGCGTGACAGTCACCCTGACACCGGTGACACTACCCGATGTCAGTTTTCCGCCGTAAGTCTTCTACGGTCACGACGTACTTAACCTACCGGATCTTCCTGTCTTCTGTCGGTAGGTGTACCAGCACGAGAGGGATCGGTCGTACTCGCTGATTCATCCTGAAACAATAGATCACATTAATATCTTTAAATGTCTGCTCTGGGCTGTTAGCCTTGGGCAGTTCTACGGGCAGGCCACGTATTGCCACCTTAGATAAAAACTCGCTATTTGCCATTAATCCATATACCTCATCAGCCTGCCTCGATCCTGGAATGAGGCAGAATGTAGCTCTCGTGAAAGTTCTCACTATGATTACCAGCGGCATTTTCAGCCTAGTGCTGCTGGACTGTCCGTGAAGACTTCCAGAGACTGAAAAGTGTAATGCGTTATTCGGCCTCTTTTTCTGCGTCGTCAAGGCTGTTCGAACCGGGGTGGGCATCTTCTTTGTTTCTTCCATCTACGGTATGTGTGACGGCTGTGCCTCGGCTGGCGGGCGACGTCTTCTGGTGGTCTTGATCGTGTGTTCTTAAGGGCATCGTCTCTTCTGTGTACTGACGGCCGGTGGTACGTTGCTGCTCCGTGGTCGGAATGGTAGACTGGTAGCGTATGTATCTGGTGGTTGATCTGCGGAACCACTACCGGCAGAGGAGGGGGCAGTCCTCTTCGGAATCGAATGCTGTGTCGGCAAAGACGAACTCTTCCTGGTTGCTTTTTTTTTGAAAAATTGACAAACTTGTCTTGACCCTCTTCGAAATGCGAACACGGTATCAATACAACAGTATTTGAATTATACAGGGTGGTCAAAAAATTAAAATGTTATTTTTTAAAACTTGAGATACTAATATTTCTGTAGCTGTCAAACCAATTAATATTTTAACAAAATTTTGAACATTTAAAATGAGTTGAAAGTACTTCATTTTAGTGTTTTACATAAAACTTGAAAATAAAATCAAAATTTATTTTGCTAAATTTTTGTACCTATTAAACTGTACATAGATTATGGTATACGAACTGCAAATTTTAAAGCATTACATGAGTCTTGTGTCAGAATCTGTATCTCCTCATGTCTGTCATATAAGATGTCAATTAATTATGACAGTTGACACGAACATATTTTTCAGCCAAAATTATACAATGTAGTCTATGTTACTGTACAACGAAACTTAATGTCGCTTATTGTACAGATATTACAATGCTATATTTATTTTTTTCAGATTAAATAAGACGTTCGCATGAAAACTCAAAATCCGTTGAAGTAAGTATTCCCTTCATCATGGAAAGGCACTTGGAAGACAGAGATAGAGTGGGCGTTGCGGATGCTATTTTACTCGAAGACTACACTAACACAGATGTTTTCGTTGAGAATCTAGAAAAACGTTTCAAGGGGAACATAATCTACGTAAGTCTTTACTCTGTTCTGTATCATTTCAAAAACAGCTTTTTCAGACCTACATCGGTTCCGTACTCGTTTCGGTAAACCCATATAAAGATATACACATTTATGGACCCACTTACGTAAATGCTTACGAAAACAAAAACTTCTTCGAAGTGCCTCCTCATGTCTTTGCACTAACTGATACAGCGTACAGATCACTGAAAGAAGAAAATCGTGAACAATGTATATTGATATCTGGAGAATCAGGTTCTGGTAAAACAGAAGCTTCCAAAAAAGTGTTACAGTATATAGCCGCTATTACTGAACATCGTGGAGCTGTCGAAAAGGTAAAAGATAAACTTCTTCAATCAAACCCACTTTTGGAAGCTTTTGGTAATGCAAAAACAAATCGAAACGACAACTCAAGTAGATTTGGCAAATACATGGATATCCAATTTGATTTCCGTGGATTACCAGTTGGAGGCAATATACTTAATTACCTTTTAGAAAAATCACGCGTTATTAACCAGGCTTCAGGGGAACGCAATTTTCATATTTTTTACCAATTATTGGCAGGTGGCAATAATAGTCTTTTAGAAGATTTACACTTAAAACAGAACTCTAGTAGCTACTACTACCTAACTCATGGGGTAAGTCCTTGACGTAATTGGAAAGCAATAATTATTACATTAACATTCAGGAAAAATCCAATGTAGACAATTTAGACGATAAAAAGGCTTACAATGAAGTCATTAAAGCACTTAACACGCTTGAGTTTTCAGAGCACGAACAAAAAGAAATTTTTAAAATTGTTGCTACCGTCCTTCATTTGGGAAATGTTGGTTTTACGGAGCAAGATGGAACAGCTCATCTCACTAAACCTGATGTAGTCGAAATTATCAGCAAGGTATAGGTAAATAATAATTGCATTATTGTAATATACCAAATTTTAGTTGCTCGGAGCAAATGAAGAAATGTTAAAAAATGCGTTAACGCATCGTACAATTACGGCGCACGGAGACGTGGTCGTTACTCCTTTAAATAGAGAGTTGGCAATTTACGCTCGAGACGCGTTAGCCAAAGCTATTTACGACAGACTCTTTACCTGGTTAGTATCTCGACTTAACAAATCTTTGCAATCGGACGATAATCGCAGAAATATAGCAATGGGTATTCTTGATATTTACGGATTTGAGATTTTTGAGAAAAATAGCTTTGAACAGTTATGCATTAACTTCTGTAATGAGAAATTGCAACAACTCTTCATTGAGTTAACGTTAAAATCGGAGCAAGAAGAGTATCTAAAGGAAGGAATCGAATGGAAGAAAGTTGATTATTTTGATAATCAGGTCATTTGTGACCTTATTGAAGAAAAGCATAAAGGTATTATTGCGTTAATGGATGAAGAGTGTTTACGCCCTGGAGATACAACTGACACAACGTTATTGGAAAAAATGAATAAGAGCTTTAAAACCCATAAACATTACATTAGTCATCAAAAAGCTGATATTAAGTTACAAAAGCTAATGGGGCGTGATGTAAGGTCATTTTGAACTATCTCACTATCCATTAACCATCTTTTTCTTTTAGGAATTCAAATTAGTGCATTACGCCGGTGACGTTACATACAATATTAATGGTTTCCTTGAGAAAAATAATGATTTGCTATTCCGCGATCTTAAAGATACAATGTCAAAGTCTTCCAGCCACATTATTAGAGTACTCTTCCCAAGCAAAGAACAGGAATCGATGAAACGACCTGAAACCGCAATCACACAGTTCAAAATCTCTCTAAATAACTTAATAGAAATTTTGATGGATAAAGAACCTTCCTATATAAGATGCATTAAGCCTAATGATGTTAAAGAACCATGTATATTTGATGAAACCTTAATACAACACCAAGTAAAATACTTAGGCCTTATGGAAAATTTACGCGTACGTCGAGCTGGCTTTGCGTATCGCCGAGTTTTTGAAAAATTCTTGCAACGCTACAAAAGTTTAAGTAAACAAACTTGGCCAAATTGGCATGGAAATCCAAAAGATGGCGTTCAGATCTTAGTTAACGTATTGGGGTACTCGAAAGAAGAGTACAGGATGGGAAAGTAAGCACAAAATTTGCAATTTGAAAGTTTTACAAACATTTTTCCGCAGGACCAAAATTTTCATCCGTTTCCCTAAGACTCTATTTCAAACTGAAGACGCATATCAAGCGAAAAAGCACGAATTAGCTACTTATTTGCAATCGAAATATAAAGGACTGTTACAAAGACGAAAATATTTACACCAAAGAGCATGCGCTATTAAAATTCAAGCATGGGTGCGAAGATACCAAGCTCAGTGTTTGGCTGAAAGGCGTCGACATGCTGCTATTGTTGTACAAAAGTACTTCTACTAACTATAGAATCCCATTAAACTAATTTATAAATTTCAGGCTTGTCAAAGGTTTCTTAACTAGGAATGGTCCCGAAACAGAGCTTAATAAGAAGTTTTTACAAATAGCTAAAGTTGAATGGTTGAAAAGGTTAGCGAAATCGCTTCCTAAAAATATATTGATGAGAAGATGGCCTTATTGTCCCCATTCGTGCCAGGAAGCATCAAATTTACTTGAGAAGTATTATGCAACTCACATGTCAAGAGTCTACCGTTACAAATTAACACCAGAACGTAAAACACAATTTGAGATTAAAATTTTGGCTGAATCATTATTCAAACGTAAGCAAATATGACATAAGCACTCATTTTATAAAACTCATTTTAGATAAGAAGAAAAGTTACAAAAATAGCGTGCCAACATGGTTTACTAATTCTCGCATTCCAAAAGAGCAACAGGAAATTATCAAAAATTACTTGAATCAGATGTTATCATCTTCTGGAGAAAAACAAAGAGTAAGTTATATCAATTGGTATAGTTATTTGATATAATTTTTTTAGTATGCAACTACGGCTATGAAATATGATAGACATGGTTACAAACCAAGGGAACGAATTGTGATTATTACCAATAAGGCATTTTATCTTTTAGAAGTGACAAAATCGGTGAAACAAAAGCATAGGTTACCACTTGAGTCTATTACTTTAGTAGTGACTAGCGAAAAAGATAGTGTATGTATGGTGAGAATGCCAGAAGACCTCATGAAACAGAATAAGGTCAGTTTTTCTCAAGTATTGTCAGCCCCATTGACTCCCATCTGACAAACGCTTTCCTCGGCGTCCTCAGGACAATCACGTTTTTCTGTGCCTCGGTATACAAATGGTATGCGTCGACTTAATCTGTAGTCACCGTAACCACATTTCAAGGCTCTCAATGCTCCTCCGTCTTCTTTAACCTACTGTATAAATTTTGCATTGTTACAGATTAGAATATTACTACCTATAACAAAAAAAAACTAGATTCTGGTTGACTCAGCGCCACTTAACACTTAACATTACTGTGAATAATAATTAAATTTCCATAATTAGTTTAAGTTTATCGGCGATGACAAGAAAATTTTCTACATCAAGATGTCAAAAACGGCGATGACTCACGTACTTGGGTGGTAATCTAAATAAAATTTACTATAAGAACACTTTCAACATAATCTTCTATATATATATATATATATATATATATATATATATATATATATATATATATATATATATACATATACAGGATACAGGATGGCGCATTAGTGTGACAAAGTCCCATATCTCCTTTATTTAAAAGGTACAAAAAAACTTAAATGCGAAAGTCGTAAGATATGTTCTGGTGCATATTCCAAAAATATTTTTAATTATACAGGGTAGATCATAAAAGCTTAGAAGTAATTTTAAATTTTTTTTTTAAATAGAAAACCTTATATATTATTACATATTTAAATTCTACATACAATTTTAGACACATTACATCTATAATGTCCTATAACTAAGTCTAACCGTTTTTGACAAATTTCAAATTTTCTGTCCAAAATGACGTTTGCAGGCCAAAACATAGGTGGAAATCTTTTCTAAACGAAGCCTTTATCAATTAGTTATGGTTGGTTTCCTTGGAAATGGGGACCTACTCTAATGGGCTGTATTGATATTTTTGTAGTACATTCATACAGGGTGATCAAAAATGGACAATAAAAAGTAGATTCAAAAAAAATCTATAGTCATTTTTTTTTTAATGAAAACCTATTTTTTTTAATTCTATCTTATTTAGCATTAAAAATAAGGGTGACTTTGTATAAGAGTGTATATTCCAAAAAATTGTAGTTTTTGAAATAATGACAATTTAACATTTATTTATTGTAAAAAGGCTATACGGCTTTCAAGTTTTGTTGTTAGTTGGCCGTGACGGCGGGGCGTGGCGAAACAAAAAAAATCGAGCACTTCTGATCGAAATATTACAATTTATTGAGTCCCATATAAATAATTATTTTATTAAACGAACTTAAAGTAAAGACAATATTTTTTTGATTCAACAAATTATGTCCTAATCCTAATCATAAACTTAACACCTCTAATGTTACTAAACCTGTAACTTATTATACAGATAAAAGTACTAGAAACACGTCAAATACGTACTACCTAATAAGTTGTTCGAAATGTCCGCCTCTTTCTTGAACACACAATGCAATACGTCTCTCAAATTCGTTGCTTAAATTTCTACACATTTCAACACTAATGTTTTGAAAATAGTTTCTAATCCTAATCTTCATGTCTTCCTTTGTTGTAGGCGGTATTTTGTAAACCTGCTCTTTGACGTATATGCTAAAGTCTATTTTAGTAAGATCTGGGGATCTAGCAGGCCAAGCAACAGGCCCTCCCCTCCCAATCCAACATTCTGGATATCTAGCATTTAAAAAAGTTATTATCGGACCTGTATGATGTACTGGGGCCCCATCATGAAGAAACCACATTTCTTGTTGCGTATACTGTGGCACTTGACGTAACAAATTAGGTAGATGGTTTTGCAGAAAGTCTAAGTATACTTCCCCTGTTACTCGTTGATAAAAAAAATATGGTCCAATTACATGATTACCGACAACACCTCCCCAAACATTTAAAGACCATCTAGTTTGAGAAGTATATCTTACAAAATGTGGATTTTCGGTAGAATAGTAATGAAAATTGTGTCTGTTTACACTTCCGTTTCTGTGAAATGTGGCTTCATCTGTAAATAAAATCAAATGAACAAAATTTCTTTGTTGGTTTATTTTGTTTTGAGCCCATTGACAAAATTCCAGTCGTCTTTGATAATCTTCAGGAACCAACTCTTGAAGTAAGTAGTTGAATGTGATAGAGGTGCATTTTTTGAGACTTCAATATCCGCTGTACCGTACGTCGTTCAACAACAACCTGCTGAGAAATGGGTCGTTGTCCAGTATATGGAACTGTTAATAGTACATTTAATTGATTTTCGTCAGTCTGTGCACGTTTTTCCCTAGTATTTTTTTCATATAACACATTGCCAGTTCTTTCAAAACGCTCCAAAAGCTTTTCAAATGACCTTCTTTCAGGTTGCCGTCTCTCTGGAAACCGTTGTTGATACAGTCTTCTTGCTAAGAGCGTATTCTTATCACTACCTCCCAAAACAAAAATCACATCAACCATCTCGGCTTGCGAAAAGTTCATGATTTACAATTTTAATTCAAGTTTTAAATCAATTTGCTATAAAATACACTACTGCATCACACAAATTATCAACTGACAATAAATAATGATGTTTCTAATGATCTCTATTATTTTTATATGCCACGCCCCGCAGTCACGGCCAACTAACAACAAAACTTGAAAGCCGTATAGCCTTTTTACAATAAAAAAATGTTAAATTGTCATTATTTCAAAAACTACAATTTTTTGGAATATACACTCTTATACAAAGTCGCCCTTATTTTTAATACTAAATAAGATAGAACTAAAAAATAGGGGGTTTCCATTAAAAAAAATTACTTTGTAGGTTTTTTTGAATCTACTTTTTATTGTCCATTTTTGATCACCCTGTATGAATGTATTACAAAAATATCAATACAGCCCATTAGAGTAGGTCCCCATTTCCAAGGAAACCAACCATAACTAATTGATAAAGGCTTCGTTTAGAAACGATTTCCACCTATGTTTTGACCTGCAAACATCATTTTTGACAAAAAATTTGAAATTTGTCAAAAACGGTTAGACTTAGGTATAGGACAATATACATAAAATGTGTCTCAAATTGTATGTAGAATCTAAATATGTAATAATATATAGGGTTTTCTATTTAAAAAAAAAATTTAAATTACTTCTAAGCTTTTATGATCTACCCTGTATAATTAAAAATATTTTTGGAATATGTACCAGAACATATCTTACAACTTTTGTATTTAATTTTTTTTTAATCTCTTTAAATAAAGGAGATATGGGACTTTGTGACACTAATGCGCCACCCTGTATATATATATATATATATATATATATATATATATATATATATATATAGAGAGAGAGAGAGAGAATGCCAGAAGGCCTCATGAAACAGAATAAGGTCAGTTTTTCACAAGTATTGTCAGCCCCATTGACTCCCCTCTGACAAACGCTTTCCTCGGCGTCCTCAGGACAATCACGTTTTTCTGTGCCTCGGTATACAAATCGTATTCGTCGACTTAATCTGTAGTCACTGTAACCACATTTCAAGGCTCTAAATGCTCCTCCGTCTTCTTTAACCTATTGTATAAATTTTGCATTGTTACAGATTAAAATATTACTACCTATAACAAAAAAAAAACTAGATTGACTCAGCGCCACTTAACACTTAACATTACTGTGAATAATAATTAAATTTCCATAATTAGTTTAAGTTTATCGGCGATGACCAGAAAATTTTCTACACCAAGATGTCAAAAATGGCGATGGCTCACGTACTTTGGTGATACTCTAAATTTTCGTTGAAAAAAGGAATTAAGTACATATCCTTTGACTAATTCCTACTAAACAGCCAAAAGCGCGAAAGATATGTTTATCCAATCACGTTGAAATTAAACTCTGGCTGCTTAAATGTTAGATCAGACGTGTGTAATTTTAAAGTGGCAACATCTCAAACCATAATCTAAACAAATAACCATTCAAAACACGACAGGGCTCCTTACGCTGAACACAAGTTTCCTGTTCTGATCGAATTGGTGCTCCATAGTTACAAAAATACATATTTTTCCTAAAATGTTAAATGGGTTGAAATTCTGTTTGAAGGAAAATTTTACAAATATTTCCCGAAGTTTAAAGACATCGGACGCTATTATTTACTTATAGAACAAGTTTTCAATCCGATTGGTGCTATTCAACCCACCTTCACTGCACTTTTTCAACTCTTCCTACTTGTTTCTGTTACGGTAATCACTGTTATTAATCGTAATGCTCTGACCACAAATTCAGTTAAGCGCACATACTACCTCATTGTAGCAAAACATTGCTACACATCAGGATCGCTATCCTAAACTTAACACAATCTGCTTAGTATTCGGGAGGTAATGGGTCCGATTTGCGTTACCGACTACCTTGTGTTTTCCTCATACTCATATAGCGGCATGGTCACTGCGTATACGCACACCATGGGCGGCTACTTAGGCGAATAGAATGCTGGGATAGTATTTCCCCCTCAGAACCGTAAATCACTTTCCTGGCCGTACCTATCCTTAATCCAATCACGCATACGTACTTAATGTATGTATGCTGGGAATCTATGATTGTGGCTGAAGGAGCTTGGAAAGCTCAAGCAGCCCGCCCTCCCCTTAGGGCGTGAATGAAACATGTGGCCTTTTCCTAAATTTAATAATACGATTTGACCTTGGAAGTCGCCAATTTCTAGATGTCAAGTCGGCGATAAAGACATATAATATGTCATGCGCGAAAATAGTACTTTAGGATTTACGAACGCGTACATAAACTTTCTGCGGGAATACAAACTTGTTTAGTTGGTCAAACAACTATAAAATAACTCTAAAAAGCCAATATAAACAATATCAAGGAAACCTCCTCTGACTATTCGGCTAAATATACTTAAGGGCGACAAATTTTTCTACTTAACCACTATGAAGCTAGACCCGAATGAAATCGAGTTTTTTCTAGCCCTAAAATAGCCATTCAACTTAATTCAAAATAATAGTTATTTGTATTACAAGACCAAAAAACGGGTGTTTGCGAGTACGAGTAAACCATTGTAAGGCAGAGTGGTACACAAGATTTTTTGTGCCGACTTCAACAATTATTAAAATAAATAAAATTGTTGTACTTTTTAAAATATCATACCTGTTGAAATTAAGTTGGCAATCCTGACAACTGACAGTAACTAATATAACCTAAAAAATACAATTGCGCAATTATTCATTACTCCAATTTTGTAAGTACCTTACCAGTTTGTTGACTTTATAATAATTTATAGATGTAATTTGTATCAGTTAGGTTGAGTGCGAGGTTTCGAGTGATAAGTGCAAATTAAAATAGTGTGAAAATTTATTTAAAATAAGCTGCAGGAAGAAGAAATAAAATTTAAGAATAAGAACAAACAGAATAGGTACCAGATCTCAAAGAGCAGAAATCAGCCAACAAACAACAATCTTAAAGTTAAAAGACCGAGAAGTGCAAATTTTAAACAAAATTTATAGGTTATAAATATGGGAAAACATAAATAAATCAACAAAATCTATAACATTGGCAAGAAGCTTTTCATATACAATAGAATATAATCTATACAAATATTTTGGATTAACTTAAAAAAAAAATACCCAGGAACATTATTTATATTTATTTACCTATACCGAATAACATATATAAAAGTATATTAAACAAAATTATAATAAAATTAGCTTAAACACGGAAGAGATGCGGGAAATATTCAAAAAAGAAACTAAAATAATAAACAACGCTAGCAAAGACTCAAGAAGATATTCATAAAACATTTAGAAGGATATCCATACAAGAAAGAAAAATAGAAACGATAGATAGAAACATGAGAAAGAAAAATCTAGTATTTTACGGAATTAAATTAGGAAACAATGAAACATATTGGGAAATAGAAACAAAAATTGCAAACCTATTCAACGAAAAAATGGAGCTCAATATACGAATAGAAGAAATATATTTTATTAAAAAACTAAACAAAACCAATAACAAAGGACCATTAATTAATTAAATAGGAGAAAGCTGCAAAACGCAAACATATGTATATATATATATATATATATATATATATATATATATATATATATATATATATATATATATATATATATATATATATATATATATATATATATATATATATATATATATATATATATATATAGTATATATATTTACTACCCAAAGGACGTGTTAGAAAGGAAAACCAAAACAGACGAGGAAATTGAAATTATGAGCGAGGAAGGCTTACTACAAGCTCAAAAAGAAAGCGTAGAACTAACAGGATTCAACAAAGAAAATAACTCAAAAGGGATAAGATCTATCTCAAGTCCTGAACGCTTAGAAAGAAACCCAAAAACAGAGGAAAACCAAACAAAAATATTCAAACAAGAGAGAACAAAACTCAAAATGGTTCAAGCACTTTTTGCCCCAATGAAAGGAAAAGGAGAAGCAGAAGGGTGGGGAGGCAAGAATTTAAATAAACCACAATGGCAACCGAGCAAACCGAAACCACATATAATGACGAACTATGCAAGGAAAATAGCAAACGCGAAGGAAAGCACATCGGTAAAACAAAATAAAAGAAATACAGTAAAGAAAATGATAATAGGAACATGTAACATAACATCAATAAATGGAAAGGAGGAAGCAGTAATAGGGGAGATGAAAGAATGGAAAATACAAATTTTAGGACTAGACGAAACAAAGAAACAAGGACATGGAGATAAACAATTGAAAAAGGAATTACAACAGGAACAAAAAAGAAGGAGTTGGAATTATAGTTACAAACGAATTAAACAAAAGAATAGTAAGTTGGAAACCGATAAATTCTAGATTAATCACAATGGAAATAGAATTAGAGAGGAAAATAACAATACTACAAACATATGCACCAATACAGGGGACGGACAAGAAAACGTTGGAAAACTACAACAACAACCTACAAAAGACTTTTGATAAGAGTAGAGAAATAAATGAAAATATAGTAATCATGGGTGATTGCAACGCCAGAGTAGGAAAAGATACATTAAGGGGACAATTGGCGAATATGGTGAAAACGAAAAAAAGTAGCAATGGAAAAAAAATGCTACAATTTGCCATAGAAAATGATCTAAAGATAGGAAATACCTTTTACCAACAATAAATGTACTTTACTTTCGAAGCAATGGAAAGAAACGCAAAAGATTAGTAGGCTATAGTATACCTACAGTAAAGAAATGGAAAAAGTAATTCAAAAGGTAGAAATAAATAAAGGAGCAGAACTAAACACACAACACAAGTTAGTTACGGCCGAAATAAATATAGAACATCCACGAAATCCAAAGTAATAAATATAAGAAAGCTAAATGAGAAGTCAATAAGAGAGGAGTATCAAAACAAATTACAAGAGACTCTACAAGATAGAGAAAATGCAATGAAGGAAATGAATATAAATGAATGATAGGAAACACTCAAAAACACAATACTGGAAACTACAAAAGTTATATGCGGAGAAAACACAATACACCCAAATACGAAAAGAACAAGATGGTGGCACGAAGAAACAAAACTAAAGGCAAAAGAAAAGAAGAAAGCATGGAAAAAATGTATACACAAAGAAAAAGGAAGATACAGACGAATATATAAAACGAAGAAACTAGAAACAATAGAAAATTCTGGACCATAGTAAAAAAGCGCTAAGAAAGGGGAGGAATAAAAACATCAAATTTGTAAAAGGCCACACAGGAAAACCAAGCACAGACAAATAGGAAAACGTTGAAGTATGGAGAAAGCATTATGAAAATAAATTTACAAACAATGCAAAACTGGAAGACATAATTGAAGAAAGAGAAGAAGAAAGAAGGGAAGCACTAACAGTTGACAAATGAAACAAGAAAAGAACTAAAAACAGGAAAAGCGAGTGGACCAGACGGTATAGCACCAGAAATGGTCAAGTGGGGAGGCCCAAAATTAAAAGAATGACTCGCAATAATAAATAAGGTCTGGAAAGAAAACCAAATCCCAAAGGACTGGGAAATTAATACAATAATCCCCATCTATAAAAAGGGAAACGAAAACAACTGCGAAAACTATCGAGCAATATGTCTAATACCGACAATGCTAAAAGTATGTAGTAAAATATTAGAAAACAAACTTAGGAAAGAGTTAGGAAATAAATTAGAGGAAGAACAGGGGGCCTTCTGCGCAGCCAGGCAAACATCTGACCACATAGCAGTCTTAAGGAAGATAATACAAGACAAAATAAAATTAAACTAACATTATACCTAACATTTGTAGATATTAAGGCTGCTTTCGATACAATACAAAGGGGAAAAGTTTGGGAATGCCTAAAAGAACTTCAAGTGACAGACAAACTAATAAAAGCTATAAAAAGCACATATAACTACGTCATAGGATCAGTACAAATTGACGGAGCTAAGTCAAAACCATTTAACATAGCAACAGGTCTAAAACATGGTGACTCTTTGAGCCCTGTACTCTTTATAATATATATATATATATATATATATATATATATATATATATATATATATATATATATATATATATATATATGGATAAGATAATGAAAAGATGCAAAGAGAAAACACCCTAAACGACCATAGGGTACAAAACAAAAAAAAATGGAAATAAACGAAAATAAAACAAAAACGATGAAAACCACAAGAAATACAGAAGACCACAACTACGATTTCAGGTGTAACGAGAAAAAACTATAAGCAGTAACCGCATTAAAAAATCAACAAATATATGTTACGCGATTAACAACACAATCTTAAGGAAGAAAGAAATAGAAAGCTCAACAAAGTTACAGATATACAACACAGTAATAAGCCCAATCTTACTATACACTATAGAAGTCCTACCGACACAACCAAAACACAAACAGAGGTTAATGACCATGGAAATGAAATATTTAAGAAAAATAAAAATAACAAAACTAGATAGACAGAAAAATGAAATAATATATAAAGATTTAAAGCAAGAAAAGACATGCACAAAAATAGAAAAGAAACAGTTAACTTGGTATGGTCATCTAGTTAGAATGGACCCAAACCGGAAAACTAAGCAGTACTTACAAGCAAAACCAATAGATCGAAGATTACCTGTACGTTCAAGGAAAAGATATAATAGAAGAATTAGCTCAGAAACACGGCATGAACCTCCAAGAAATACAAGAAATGGCAGTAGATCGAAAAAAATGGAGGAGTTCGATTGAGGAACAGTACCCGACGCTATAAAGGCATAAGGGAAGAGAGAAAGAAGAAGAAAAAGAGTGCGACGTTTCGGAAAGCGGACTATGCTTCCGTTATCAGGCTTAGTCCTGAGAAGGACTGTTTTCGCACTTGAGTCGAATTCATATGTTATGTTTTTTCCCAAGCACTTGACTACTCTCAGATTCTAGCTTGGTACCCTTCACTTACTAATCTGACAACCCTTTCCGCTCAACCACTGAGTAAGTAAGTAAGTAAGACTCAACTTCCGGTGATCTTAATTATCTCTAGATTAACATTTTGGTAGGATAGATGCTAACAGACTTATTAAAACCTTCTGGCTACAATTTCAGATAAACCCTCCTACTGCCTTGTACTATGTAGCTATGCACCATGGTGCCTTATCCTAAGTTTAAAACTATGGTTTTGTAAGTTTTCAGCTGACAAGCTGGAGATAAAAGTATCCAATTATCTTAAAATTGAACTAAGGGTGTTAAGTAGTAGTAATTATTACCAATTCATTTCAAAATAAGATGGTTTTCCCCTGACTTTTAAACCAAATTATTTGCCATATTGCTTTCTCTTATATGTATACAAATTTTGACCAAAAATTTGTAATAAGCAACTTCAAAGCCCACAAGACCTGAATTTGAGTCTATCGGTTTTTAAATACGACAATCCCCCATTTTTGATCCGCCATTTTGAACTTTTTAATTTTGACAAATGATTTAGACTTATTAGCGATCTACCCCCAATACCCGATTTAAAAAAAAACCGGTTTATAAATTAAAAAATGCACTATTTTACACCCTAAAAACGGTGTGCCACTGGTTATTTCTTTTTTGTGTTTTAAAATATAAAAAAAAGTATTAGTTTGTTTTTTTTTAAATTTGAAGTAATGAATTTTTTTAATTTTCTAAGGCCTTAAAAATTTTATGGCAAAGAATTTTTGTACCAAATTTCATATCGATAGTTCAAAAGATATCGCGCACAAGCACACAGACACACAAAAGACACACATACACGAAATTTTTTTCTAAAAATGTGTTTTTCGTGTTTAATCCATAAAACGTCGAGAAATGCAAAAAAATTTTGAAAATTTAAAAAGATTATATAATTATGTGAGAAACCAATTGAAGTAAAGCTTTGTTTTACAACAATATTTTACTAATTTTCTCCAACTATTAAATAGACCTACACATTATGAACTTATTTGATAAACCATACATTTGTGCAAATTTATAAACTCCACTCTACAATTCTTTCAAGGAGATTTTATATTTTCTGTGCAAAATGATACTTTAGCATTTGACAAAAGGTGCTTATGGTTAGTAACCTATTTTAAACAAGGAAATATAAACACGTTTCTAAACAGCTACAGAACACCTACACCGAAAAACATTGTTGGCATTTAAGTTTGTCTTCTTTCGCCCGAATGAAAATTTGGAACTAAAGTTTGGTTTTACAATATTTTAATACTAACTATTGTCTAACTAATAAATAGTCTCACACATTTGTGCAAATTTATAAACAGCGCTCTACAATTCTTTCAAGAAGACCATGTTTCAAATATCATTTAAACGTTGTCCTGACGCCCAAGTACCATCTGTTAATTATTTCCAGAAATATTTCAGTACGCTAGGTGCTAATCAACTCACTTCAACTGACTACAAATTCCATAGGTGCGCATACTATCTTCTAATGCTACTTGTTGTTAAAAATTCGCTACACATCAATACATCTAAACCTAAATTTAATATTTCATAAATTTATAACAGACAATAAAACTATATGAAAAAAAAATCAACTCACTTTTACGGTCATAAACTTTTGACGTCGCCACTCATTAAGGTACTAAATATAAATAAATCCAAAAGGGTGAAGCTGTTTTTATCAAGACTAAAGTTCCCACGTAACTCCAAAAATAAACAAAAGAAACGTCCAACGTGCGTTGAGGATTTTAAAGGATTCGTTGTAAATGAAGTCAATCAGAATTATAACTACATACTCGCATAAGCGTTGCAAAACGCCCTATCGTACGATCGAAGTGTTATAAGACTGCCACAATTATTTATCGTACTTCAGTACCGCCTGTTTTCACACACAGACACACACGCACGCAAGCACGTACACACGCACGCGTGCACACACGCACACATACACACCCTTCCAATGATCACAACGGCCATTTGTCATGCTCACAACGACTAACTCGATTACAACAGCCAACTTTTCCTATTATCGTAACCGCCACGTCTGTCACTGCAGCCACCGTAGTAAGGCCAACTCTTCTAATTATTACCACTACCAACTTTTTCCATAATCACAAGGGAAAATTGTCTATAAAGTGTGAGTCAGCGACAAGTTTCATATTCGATTATCTGTCACATAATTGATTTTACCGAAAAACGCAACGGCAGGTCGATTTTGTTTTAAGGGGGACACATTTTCATGTAAACGTCAGGGATGGGGGACGGTTCACTTAAAAATGTTAAATGGCAATACCCCACTTGTGACCCATCATTGGAAAGCGGTTGTCATGGGCAATACGTCACACTTTTGTTTTTCAAAATCCAATGACATTTGCCCCTTCTATGACCATCCAAAGGTTTTTCCTAATCAATTTTTAACGAAATCTTAATTGCTTATCATAATCGCCTTCGATCAGCGTGCTTTAGAAAAATGTTGTCAAACTTGGACAGGGATTAATGTGTTTAAGTAAATAATGTCACTTAGTTCTAAAAGTATTTTCTACACATTACAAGAAAGGATAGAAATTATTTCTCTTTATATGAGTACAATCGTTCTGCTATTACTGCTGCTAGAATATTTAATAATAGACATCTAGGAGAAGAAATACATCTCATACGTACATTTCAAAATTGGTAAAGATTCACCCAAACTGCTTCAAGAGATGTCCGCAACAATCTGCCAGGAATGAAGACTTTCAAATTGCTATATTGGGTCATGTGGCACTAAATGCCAGCGTAAGTACTCGTCAATTATCGCGTGATACTGGAGTATCCCAGTCATCGGTGCATCGAATACTAAAATCACAAAAATTTTATCCATATCCATCTTGTGCAAGAACTCAACAAAGATGACGATGATTTCCGACTAGAATTTTAAAAGTAGGCTTTACTTCTGTATGGAGGTTGGTGATGGACATCTTGAATATATGACAAAGTATTAATTGTACTTTTAATACGTGAAGTTTATGGCTCAGATTTCGTTAAAAACTTATTAGTTTTGGATGGTCATAGAATGGTCATCGGATTTTAAAAAACAAACATGTGGCGTATTCCCCATGACAACCGCTTTCCAATGATGGGTCACAAGTGGGGTATTGCCATTTAAGGTTTTTAAGTGGCACCCCTCCCCCCCTGACTAATGACAAACGAGAATGTCGCTTACATGAATATGTGTCCCCTTAAGACAAAAATCGACATGTCTCGGCTTTTTTCGGTAAAATCAATTATATGACGGGTAATCGAATAATTTCGCTGAAACACGCTGTATAACGACAACGGTCACTTGCCAGTTTACAACGGCCAGTCCGATTATCACATAGACCACCTCTATCACAACTACCACCTCAATCGCAACGGTGACTAGTCCTTATGATAACTAATAACCCTTCCAATGATCACAATGGCAACGTGTCCATATAGTCACATTAGCCACTCGGTTTTACGATCACAACGGTCACTAGTCATTGTATAACGGTAACTCGATTACAGCGGCCTACTGTGCCTATAATCACAACGGCGACCTTTATCACAACGGCTACGACATTCACAGTTTATTTGTCATTGTCACGACGGCCACTTCAATCACAACGACCACTAGTCCTTATGATCACAACTACGAACGCTTACAATAATTACAACGTCTACTTATTCATGTATTCATAACGCCAACTCGTTATTTTGATCGCTGTGCCCCACATTAATAATAATCCTGAATAACTGGCGATGGTAAAGATCAATACTAATGCTAAAGTTCGCGGAATCAAGTACTCCTTGCAATGCTAAGGTTCTGCGATTGTCATAATCGTAAAATTTGACATTTTATACCATTAGTACAACCCTTGTTTATACGGGGTGTCCAGAAAATCTACGGAGAAACTTTGCGTAGTGATTCTAGACCCAAAAATTAGAAAAAAAGTTCATATAAACCCAGGCCTGGAGACGCTTCGTTTAGGACCTACAGGGTGTGAAAGAGTTTTATTTTCTTCGGTTTTATGGCGATATTTTGCGAATAAATTTGAATATGGTCCTGAAATTTGGAGCACGGTGGTTTTTGTGGTCGAGAAACTTAAATATTTTATTGATTTTGATGCCGCCTGCAGAGGGCGCCATCTACAGTGGTATGCTAAAAGTTAATTGGCCTTAACTTTTTTAACACCCGGTATATTGACGTTCCGTTTGAATTATTTTGTTCCCTTTTCAGTTCTAAGCAAAAAAGGTATACTTAGTCGATGCCTCTCAGATCAACCGTTTTCGAGATATTGGTTGATGAACAGTGCAATTTAATTCCCTATAATCCTTAGCTAATTGGATTTAAAAATCAAAGTAACGTATGTTTGCATTTTTATTTTAACTTTGAATTTAAGAACAAAAATGAAGAAATAAATAATAAAACTATAAAAATAAATGTTACAAAAGGTGTTCCACATGATGACCATTTGTTTCGATACATAATCTCACTCGTTTTGATAATGAACGGCGAATCCCTGAACATACTCCCACATTATTTCTGAAGGTATCACAGGCATCTACAGTGGTATGCTAAAAGGTAATTGGCCTTAACTTTTTTACCACCCGGTATATTGACGTTCCGTTTGAATTAGTTTGTTTCCTTTTCAGTTCTAAGCAAAAAAGGTATACTTGGCCGATGCCTCTCAGTTCAACCGAGGAAAATAAAATTTTTTCACACCCTAAACGAAGCGTTTCCGGACCTGGGTCTATATGAACTTTTTTTCTTATTTTTGGGTCTAGAATCACTACGCAAAGTTTGTCCGTAGAGTTTCTGGACACCCCGTATATAAACAGTAGCAAGTTTGTGAAAAATGGATATTTCGAATCATGATTTTCGAGTGAAGATTTTTTATGACTTTCAATACGGTTTAATGCCACAACACTGTGTGGAAAAATTCAAGTTGTTTGGTTTGTAGAATTCACACGTGGAAGACCTACTTTTGATAAGGGTCGACCATGCACTTCTGTTGTCGCTAAGAATATTGATGATGTGCGTGAAATGATTTGATCAGATCGACATGCAACATACAGTAAAATACAGGCATCCTTAGGCATTGCGGCGAAACAAATACATACCATTTTGAAACAGCATTTAAATGCCAGGAAGCTTTGTAGTCGTTGGATTCCTCATAATCTGACAGAAGCTCAGAAAAAGCACGTGTCAAGTGGTGCAAGGAATGCTTACATAATTTGACTATGGTCATTCAAATTCTGTATATTACACTGTAACAGGTGACGAAACGTATATGTATTCATATGAGCTTGAAACTAAACAGTAATCATCTGTATGGGTGTTCCAAAATGAACCTAAACCAGCAAAAGTGGTGCGCTCTCGAAGCGTTTAAAAAAAAAACGTTCTTTCAGAACAACCGGTCATGTTGCAACTGTTGCATTGGAGGATCGAAGAATACGCAACACGACAAACTACAGAATTTTTGACTAATCAAAATATCAAATTAATGACTTTGCCCATATTCGCCTGATCTGTCTCCCAATGACTTTTTTGTTCAAAAACATCAAAAATAAAATGCGTGGTAAACGTTTTTCATCACCTGAAGAGGCAGATCGTGGAGGTCGACCTGTTGGGAACTAGACAAATGATTCATCGAAACAGCCTACTCACTCAAAGAATTCGTACAGCGCTACACACAATATGTCCCAGTTTTAACGTTCAAATTGCCAAAGGCCGAATATGGTTATATTCGTTCACAAATTCTACTTAGTTTGAAAAATTCGAATCGTTGCTTCATTTGGAGTATTCACCCAAGATCTTTACAGTGAAGACAAAATTTACACTACGCTACTTTAATATCTGTTCTTTTAACATTACTTTTAACTAAAAACCCATTTTGGTTTTAGGGCTGCATTTAATTTTGGAATCTTTAATACCCAACCAGTCCCTTAGATAAACCTCGGAGTTATTTTTATTATTTAAAATCACACGAGTCGGGTTTCGTATTTACTGTGGAAACGTCACAATTTTCACTTAACCAAAAATTTTAGGTTATGTAACATGGTTACTAAGTAAATCCCTTTCGATTACAAAAAATAAAAACCATTTTTAAATTTCAAATCTTTACTAATAAAATCGACGGATTGGAAAACAATTCAAAGTAAACCCAGAAGTACTGTCAGTTCCCAAAAACTTTGAATTAATAAAAACATTACATATACACATGCATACCTCCAATTATCGAGAGTACTACGTCTGAAAAATCAGGAGTGAACACTAAGATAAGGCCATATTATGACTTGAAACTCGATATCTAGAAACGCATTAATTTAATTTCCAACTTATTTGCCAAAACTAATATTTTCCACGTTTGAAAACGTAGCTGTACTACTGTTCCTCTTGTCCGATTTTCATTGCTTTAGTTTCTTTCTAATCCATAATCCTCCCATTTTTGCCTTATATGTACCATTTTGAAGCAGATAATTTTTTATGTATTGTGTTTTAGGGCGATTTAATATTAGAACTACCGTACCTGATTGAGGCAATTACAAAAATTGTCGACTTAACCAAGAATCCGAACCAGCTTGCAATTTTGGACTCAAAAACGTAAGTCACCACGATATAGTTTGATAATACCACAAATAGTGTCATTAATTGCTCTATCCTTTTTTGTAGAATTGAGCATAACTTAAAACAAGGAAAACATGGAACAATAGAGATAACAACGGGAAATCCACAAAGTATTCAAAAAAGTAAAAATGGAACTTTACTCATTGTAAGTGTAGTAAAATTATTAACTAGTACCGATATTAATGAAAATACATTTACGTTTCTTTTAGGTTGCTTCGCCTTAGGTCGATAAATGGTGAGAGTTTTGTTTAGTGCCATGTTTATGTACAGTTTTACTTATTTTATTGTTTACTGATAATGAAAATAAATTTTTAATATACTTTGTTGTATTTGTACACTGTTAAATAAAAAATAATATTTCTGTTGGTTATTCCTGGCTCGATGTACTCTCAACTTTCTCTGGGTAACTGCAACTCCCTCTACTCTAGGGGTATGGTATTTTAACCACAATACCTAAAAATCACTTATCAGCTTGTTTTAACTTCAAAAAGATTTTTTTATTCGTTAAGGCATTTAAAATGGACGATTATGAAACAAAATAGCGTGATACAAGATACATTCCATTTCTTAACCTACACCATGTAAATTACAGTAAACAAAGGATAAACAACACTAGCAACTTTCATAAATGCACTAATGACTAATAGCGAAATAAACGCACTAGACTAAAATTAGATCTAAATTCAAAGCTTATGTTGACACAGATGCCCCTAATTGATCGACCTCAAAAATGCACGTATTAAAAAATATATATGTAATCTTACTTAATACATAAGTCCAAAATTTGGATTTAATTTGGCTTCCAAAAAGATATCACAATTACGCGCAAAAAAAATAAATAAAAACGTCCTGGTGATATCCCACCATGCACCATGATGGTGCTCTTGATCAAGCAACTTGGGAGAAGACTACTCAAAATAATAAATTTTTACACCCTTACAAAAATAAATGCATGTAGTAGATGAACTCTCTGTAGACGATAAAAGTTCAGAAAGATGGCATTTTACGATCATGTTTTCTCTTTTGACTAAAACAGCCATAAATGCTTTGGTAATAGGTATGTAGAAAAAACAATTCAAATTTCACCATTCGCCAAAAATTTTACATTTTGGCCAAGGTACCCCTGCGGAGTCACCTGCTTAGGTCCCAAAACTCATGGGAAGGTGTTACGTATGTCCATGAAGTCGAGATCGCAAACTGTAAATTAGTAGTGTGTCTGGAGCGTGCTATGATGAGTTGCCAAAATTCCATGAATTCAGATATTGAATAACTTTTTTCCTTTTACTGTCCAACCCGCAGAGTTCCTCTTTGCGTTTTCTTATTAGATTAGTTTATGATTGTATTTTCGATTGTAATATGTTTATTTATTTACGGATTTTTAAGTTACAATGTGTCTTTTAGTTCATGATACAATTTATAGTATAATTTCAGTTTCTTTTAAATCAAGTTATTCCCATTGTTTTTTTATGTTTAAATGTAGAAATGAAAAAAAATAATGCAAAATCTGCCACTTTTCTTTTCTTCTTCTTAGGAATAAAGGGTTTGTCACATGCCACACATGTACTTACAAAAAATATTCGTGACGCAGGGTTAATTATCTTTAATCCTACCATTCTCTCCACCACTGGATATTCAAAATTTTTAAAGTGACCTAATACTTTTCACATAATAGCGACATCTATTAATTAATTGCAAACCTACTCTCGTGCTTTTATTTTAGGTTAAGTTTTAACATAATTTATAATGCCACAAGGTAAATTAAAAGTAAAATCTAAATTACCTGCTAATGTTAAAGGTAAAAAAAATAGTCAAAAAGGTAAAGCAGTTACACAAAGAGCAAGTAAATAAAGCATGTTTTTGAGGTTATCAGCTTTTAAACTTTGAGTATTTTTAGATTGCCCTATTAAACCAAAAAAGCAAAAACATCAAGAAACACAAAAAATGAAGCAAATTGTTACTAAAAGTGTAAATAAATCAGTTGAAGATGAGATGCGATCGAGAGCTTACGAAGGCAAAAGACCTCTGTCGAAAGCACAAGAAGCTGTCGCAGCATATCATAAAGACATGACTACCAGCAAATCTTAAAATTTAATTTTAGAATAATAAATATTGTTAATTGTTTTATATATGTTGTATAATTATTGGTACAAAAATTCTACGTAAGTGTTTCGTACATTTGTGATGCACCTTTATACTAAGTCCATTTATGTGAAATTTTAGTAAAATGTATCGCAAATAAATATTTTTAGTGATGTTTTAAACAAGCAGAACTAAATTGTCGTCAGTTCAATACTGAAATTTCTCTCATTTTCGATGTGGCTTAATTGCTAGTTTTACTAAATTGGTAGAAGCATTGAATTCATGTTATAAATTCAATGGTAGAAGTAACAAACATTCAGTTGCACTTAGAATTTATTGTTTAAAACTTTGTTACAGTATGCAAAACATGTTTATTATCATTTTACAGAATTGCTTATTTGATAAATCAAGCAGACGTGGTTTAGTAGTTTAATACTAATATAAAACGGTATAGCTGTTTCCATTTTTCTTAATACTTCTTTTGGTAGAACAGTTACTTAAGATGCTTTGGTTATATAAACAAACTAAAAATTTAACGTTACTTAAAAATTATAATAACAAGCTAATTGCAAGCTGTTAAAAAAGGAATTTAATGTGAGTACGAAGACTCGCCATAATAAAAGTGGTAACATTGTGGAAGATCTTGTAATATTCACTAATACTTTCAATTAATAGTTTAAAGCCCATTGACTTCATAAAAGGTTTGCACCACAATATTATCAATCACAAATAAAAACTAATGTGCATATGTATGTAAGAAGGAATATGTAACTGATTATTGATAACTATAGACCTGTGTCTCCTCCCGTTTTTTTGAAAGTGTTTGAGAAAGCAATATTTAACTGTTTCATCATAACTCACAACACTATAAAAAGTAGCCAATATGTACTCAGGAAAGAAAAATCTACCACAGGTGCTCCTATTTAATTTTAAGATTCAAAATTTAAAAAATTTTAATATGTTTGTATACTAATTGACATGACCAAAGTGTTTCATATGATAAAAAATTGTTGGAAAAGTTATACATGTAAAATTAGAATGGCTACTTAACAGGTAGAACGCAAGTAGTTAAGATTAAAGGCAACAATAGTAGTTTTATTTCTGATCTACGAGTAGTAATTATTCATAAATGATATAGAAGTAAATACTCGATTCAGTTACCTATGTTTATACACCAATAATAGAACAATCTCTGTAGGTGCCTCTGACGTCAATTGTTTAACTTCATCATCCAGATTATAAATGAATCTCTTGAAGGGGACAAAACAGTGAATTGGTGCTGAATTGCAATAAAGCTGAATTAATTAAATTTAGTTCTAAGTATAAACCGTGTAGCTATTCTTTGGTATAGTGTATTTGCTGTTGAGTGTCCGATATGGAATTATCCCCTACCAGCCCTTGACCAATTTGTGTTTTCTTTCCGTCATAGTAAACCCAAAAACTCTAAGCTTGTGTTAAAGAGAAATGTAAATAATGCGACGTTTAGTTAAATACGGACCGTTCGTAGTGTTCTGAAAAAATCAACTGTAATACTTCAGTAAATATTTTGGACAGTGAATAATATTCCCTTGAAATCAGAACTAAGTTTGCTGCTAACTTTGAGCAGTAGTTTGCAAACATTTATTCATACGTATAACGTTAACTCACCCATTCAAATATTTTATCATCGATTTTAGTTGTTATTAAAAAGTAATAATTATATATTTAGATTAAAAATGCACTTAGAATGTGAAAAATGTAGTTTATTTTAAGAAATACGAGATGTATAAATTCGCAGGTATATAGTAATATTTTGATGGTACAAGTTAGAACAAAACGAAATAGAAAATAAAACTTTGTTTGCGAACTACTGCTATAAGTAAGTGACAACTTAGTTCCGACTTCAAGGGAATATGATTCACTGTCGAAACTATTTACTAAAGTATTACAGTTGATTTTTGCAGAACACCACGAACGGTCGGTATTTAACTAAACGTCGCATTATTTACATTTCTCTTTAACACAAATTGGTCAAGGGCTTGTAGGAGAGAATTCCATATCGAACACTCAGCAGCAAATAAACTATAAGTAAACAGCATATTGATATAGGTCCTATAATTACTTATTCTTAAACCTTAGAAAAATGTTAAAATACTACTTTATTATGGCTACATTTTTCCTCATCTAAATTACAACATAGTTTGCTGAGAGGAAAAATGCTACCTTTGCCCTCAATTTTCATTCTCAATTCATGACAGTAAAAAATTATTATAATATTAGAAATCGCTTAGTACCTATGCATAGATTATCATGAAGTCAGTGTAGTCAAATATACATGTGCATAAAATTGTATGGGCAGGGCACAGTTCCCCAGTAGTCAGTTTTTCAATTAATCCTATGATACAGTCCCCCAACACTACCGAAAAGTGCAGGGCACAATTCTCCCAATTGTAATGATAGACTTTAATGGATAATTAGTTACCTCATACAAGATGCCTCTCATTGTAACTGTCTTTCGAGTCATATGTGACACAGTAAGTTTTACTCTATCTTGAGAGAAATAAAAAGGATAGAAAGGAAACTTAAAATCTACTGTAAAACCTAGGAAAGCCTGTCTATGAAGTTGGTGTCACATGTGTCTCATATTGCTTTCTGTCCCGGTATGGTTTTTATATATACTTACTAAATTTTCGAAGTGTTCTCTGGAGGAATTGTGCCATTATCTTTATCTGACCTTCAAGCAATGGTAATTGGTGATTTAACCGCTAGGGGAATTGTGCCACACCGGATTGTACAACCATTTACCTTGCATTGCTAAAGATATTACACCTCCAAACTTTTGCAAACACATTAAATTGTTATTAATCACCCATTGCTTTTACTCTTTGAATGAATACGTTTTAAAAAGTTAAATTCAGTACTTGTGTTGGCTTGTATACATCGCACTTATAAGTTTTAATGTATTAAGTATTTTGCTTGTTTTGTTTATACTAAGTATACGCTGAGTGATATTTTTTATCTACATACAACTACAATACTAGTTAAGCAAATGATGACCTCACATACTTTCTTTGTAGCCTAAGAGAAATGAAATAAATAACTTAGAATATTCTTAGGTAAATAATAATAACTAAGTCCTTATTTCGAGTATTATACAGGTGCGTATCGAATGCTACTTTATCAACTTGACAACAAAAAGTGTACTATTTTAAAAATAACTCAATAAAAAGATATTTATGTGAAAGTTTTTCTTAAGATACTACACAAGACAAACAAAATTGTCGTTTAAAATAGCTCCAAAAATACGATCAAATTTGAAGCAAAAATTATAGAACTCTTTTTAAAGATAATAATGTAAATTAATGGCTACTAAAATGTAATGATTTGTTTCTATTAGTTTTTTAAGGGTAGCAACGATAAGAAAAAATATATATAACTGAATTATTCCTAAAAAGGCCTGTGCACTTTTTGAAGTTATTACTTTTCCAGATATTCTCAAAAAGTACTTTAGTGCAAGTATAAAGTAACTTTTTAGAGCTTATTCATTATAATACCAAAAACTTTCTATAAAGAAACTTGTATAAAATTAAATTATCTTAGAAAAGGGTTGATATATATTATATTAGGATTTCATTATATAAAATTACATGTGTGTATTAAAAATTTAATGCGATGGCCGGGAATCGAACCCGGATCAACTGCTTGGAAGGCAACTATGCTGACCATTACACCACCATCGCACTGTCCTTGATGTTATGCTAAATCCTGTATTATTCCCCAATTTTTAGCTCTTATTTAATAATTTTATTGATATTATATTATAAAAATTATATAGTTATTAATAATACTACACATTAATCAGCCAAGATGGTAATAACGGTGTTTCTGTAGTCAGTGGCGTTACGTGCCATCAGTTTTCAATAAATTTGGATAATGAAGAAATATCTGTGAATGTTGACTAATAGCGTTGAGTGAAGAATTGTTATTCAATCCCAATAGTGATTTGTTTCACTAGTTCCGAGTCCCGAAAATGCACTTTTTGTACGAATAAAAATTTTTTTTCTCCAGCCACTCGCCTTTATATTCAGTCATTTATTTGCAGTTTAGTACGTGCTTGGGAAGGGAATCCCTTATTTATGTCGACTATTTTATACAAAATAAGTATTAATCTATTTTTTAGTTAAAAAAAACTTGCCCTGTAGTTTTTAATTAATAATCATTGGATTTTAGGTTTTACCTTTATAAATTTGATTCAAATATGACAGACGTTAATGAAACAACGTGTTGATAGACGGCGCCATCGGCGACAGCAAATGTCGATTTCTGTTCAAAGAAGATATTCACTCAAAAACTTTAAATAGACGTACACTTGCTTAAAACGAAAATAAAACGAAAAATTATATTGAATATTAGTATATTAAAGTATAAGTGGATAAAAAGGTCTTTAAAACACGCGCGACTTTTCGAGCACGACGGCGTAGTGCTCGAAAAATAGAGTAAGTGTTTTAAAGACCAGTTATCCGAGAATACATTACGCTACTTTTTTTTATTGGTGCACCTTGAAATCATAGATACTAGTATTATTACTATAAAAATGGAAATAAGAACTAATAATGTAAGATATGTAAATAAAAATTAATATACCTAACAATACAAACTGTACTTTCTATTTTCATTTATAAAAGTCATGGGCGTAGCCAGCTAAGGGCAGGGAGGGGCAACTGCCCCCCCCCCCCCTGGAAGAGCAAAAATAAATTAAATAATTTTTAAATTTTAATAAACAAAAAATTAAATCTAAAATATACATATTTTTCTGTTCTGCATATTTTTTTTGTTATCTGTTTTGTATAGTTTGTTTGTTGTTGTGGTCGTTTGGTTGCTTTTATGAACATTTTAATAGTATATTAAGAAACAAGTTTCATAAGACGCGTTTTTATCGCATGAGTCCAAGTTTAGAAAACGACCCGCGCAGCGGGGAGTTTTCTAATGGACGAATGCGATAAGCGTCTTATAAAACGAGTTTCTTATACTATTTTTTCTATTTTGCGTATTTGTGTTGAAAATTTTGAAAAAATGTAAATTCCATTTGTCACCTTATTTCATAATTTTGAATGTAGGTTGGCAACAGTGGTATTTGTTTGTTTGAGTTCGATACAAATGTAGGGTATTAAAACTATTATTTCTTACTAATTCATTTCAAACTACCTTATAAATATGTTCTCAATAGAAGTTGTATACTATACATTATAATCGGAATAAAATTACACTATACTATGTAAACTTAATAATTTACACTCAAGTGAAGTTATCGAGGTTAAATAAAGGTTATATTTTACGCAAAAGATGTAATCGGCTTAATCTGAAATCATATTGACGCTTTATCTTGAAACACAATAAAAAAGAGAAATCGTCCATATTCGGTTTTGGTCATCTTAATCATTGCAATACATTAATCAGGAATAATTCAATACAAAGGATATATATATATATATATATATATATATATATATATATATATATATATATATATATATACACATTTCAAATAAGAATAGGTTATGTTACATTTACGTTTACATACATCAATAAAGAACTTCATTAGTTTACATACCAACATCAGGAAAAAAAATGTTAGATACTTTAAAGTCAAACATTAAAACACGCGTTTGAGTGTCATAATGTACATATTAAACACGCAAAATAGAAAAAATTAATTAATAAGCTCTAACAAATAAAATTATTCGCGTGACAAAGCACTAAAATATATTTCATCAGCAAAAAAACAAAGCTGTTTGAAAAACTGACATAGTGCTAAATATATATTAATAGCGTTTTCGATCTATGCATTTAATGCATTGGTGCACACCAGAATTGTCCCACCCAGAATTGGATAAAAACGAGCGTTCGATTTACTCTCAGGATACGTCAATTTTTAGTGTTCGATTCAACCACTTAAGACATTTTTGAGAAAAATGGTAAAAAAATTGTCTCTTTTTTTTTGTTTTCATTTAACTACATTTTTTAATCCTATTAATTAATTAAAATAAATTTACTCAATAAGTAGTTTTAGTGTAAAATATTTTGAAACATTCAATGCACAATCCTACATCAGAATCCGAAATAAATACTCTTATAACGTACATAAGACCTGCACCAACAAGTTAAAACAAAAGTTGTCTGAACGAGACTCGGGATCGTCAGTGTACGGAAAAATGTCACGCCCGAGTGCAGTTCGTGCAAAACTATCAAGTGGTTAAAACACAACTTGCTCCAAATCCTAACATAGGACAATATTTTTTGCAACAACTATTGAGTTAGTGTGTAAGTGCTCTTGTCTAGCGACAGTGTCCTATTTAATAGTGTAACGAAACGCCATTGGTTTTCTTCGAGAAAAATCGAGATACAAGTGAGGAGTATACGGGAACCGGCGATGCGAATGTTCTCGCAATTTCTAGGCTCAAAAAGGGTATATAAAATTGCCTATCCGGCGCGAAGACAGACAGTACAGTACAGTACATAGTGCAGGATACGAAGTTGAATACGGCGAATAGAAAGCGAGGCGCGAGATTTAAAAGCGGAATAGTTAAAAAGTGTTGAGAAAGTGAATATTTGTGTTGTTTTGTTAACTTTATTGGTTTTAAATAAAGTTGGTGTGGATAGTTATCAGTGTTAAATTATTGCCTGAGAAACAAGAGGGAAAATCCGTAACAATAGTTTTACCACAGAATAAAGAGTCATAAATCACAGAAAAGACAATATGGATATAAGAAATTGGTTACAAAAGGTAAGTTAAATAATTTCAGTAAAAATTAAATTTTAACTAAAACTTTAGAGTCATTCCATTAGAAATGGTCCAAAATTTGAAAATTGGTTGCTCGACCAGCACCAAATAAAACAAAACTACCATGTAATGATAGCTTATAATGTAGATATGTTATATCCGATGTTAATTTTGTTCAAAATTATTTGTATCGCAACGTTTGGAAAAAATTCAATTGCAGCCCTTTACAAAATTGCCAATTGCTCTTTACTCCTTGCTTGTATCTTTGTGAAACAATTTTTATTAGTTTTGGCAAAAGATTCTGTGCATTATTAATATAATTTTATATATTTTCATTATTATGATGCCGACTTTTTGCCTTCTAATTATAACAAAAATTACAATAATTCACCGATTTTGACAGCTGATATCTCAAATGGGACTAAATATAAAAACTTGAAATTTTCACATATTAAAGATCAAACAGCACTTTATACGTGCTATTAATTTCATTTTGTGTTTTTAATCTAGAGAAAAAATATTAACATCGGATATAGTATATCCACATTATATGCTATCATTACATGGTAGTTTTGTTTTATACTAATTTTTATACTAGGGAGTAAGAACAAGAAATTTTTTTTAAATTTGAGGATTGACTCTGGTGATGAGAAGCTAAAGAGCCACTTGGATAAATGTCAAAAAAACGCAGTCTATACCTCACCAACAATTCAAAATGAGATCATACAATTATGCGGTGAAGTTATCAAAGAAAAAATAATCGAAGACTGTAAACGGGCAAAAGCTTATGCTGTAATGGCTGATGAAACAGCAGATATCGCTGGAAAAGAGTAGCTTTCTATTGGATGAAGGTTCTATGATGAAAGCCAAAAAATAATCAGGGAGGAATTTGTAGGCTACATTGAGTTAAAATGTCAAGATGCTTCTACAATCGCTAGCGCAATTCAAAGTTTTTTAGAAGATAATAATTTTTCCGCCGATAATTGTATGGGATTCGGATGTGACGGGTGTTCCACGATGGCCGGCAAAGAAGGTGGTGTACAGGCCATTCTTAAAAAAAAGTACGCTAAATCTTTATTTTTCTATTGCTCCAGCCACAGACTAAATCTTGTGGTCAATGATACTAACAAGCTACCAGAAATAAGAAACACAATTGCAATGGTTAAAGATACAATAACCTTCTTTCGTGAATCGCCAGCCCGTAGGAAATTGGTTCCAAATCTTTCAAGGCTTTGTGAGACCAGATGGTCGGAAAAATATAAGAGCATAAAAAAATTTTCAGAAAGCTTCACTGACATTGTTAAAGCACTAGAACATCTATCTGTCCAAGGAAACTATGCAACAAGAAAATCTGCCTACCAATTGCACTGTGCAGTTACTAAACCAATATTCATCATAGGCTTAAACATAATTGCAAGATACTCTGCAATTTTGGAACCCGTTGTAAACGTTTTACAAGGTAAAAGTATGGATTTGGTTATGGTGAAGAAACATATTGATGATATTCTAGATGTAATCAAAGAAGATCGACAAGATGTCGAAAATGTTTCTTATGAATTATTTAAAACATCACTTGATATCGCAGAGAAAGTAGGGGTTGAGTTGTCAGTACGACGAGTCACTCAAAAGCAAGTACACAGAAGTAATCCACCATCTGAGTCTGCAGTTGAATACTGGAAGCGGTCAATAATCATCCCCTATCTTGATTCTTTAACGTCGTCTTTGGATGCGAGATTCTCCAACGAAAATACACCTGCTTTTGCTTTAACTTATCTTCATCCTTCAAGCATGCTCAAAATGGCTTCAAAAGATTTCAAAAATAATGCAGAATCTTTCATGGAATTTTATAAGTTGGGTGATGTCTCTGCAGAATTAGATTTGTGGTACAATATGTGGAAGAAAAAGAATTTAGCAGAAGATAAATTAAAGGACATTGAAGTGGCTGGACTTTTGGAGGAAGCTAATGTTTTTTTTCCCTGCAACAAGGCACGCACTGCTAATATTAAGTGCTTTCCCATCCACTACTGCTACCGTGGAAAGATCGTTCAGTACCCTGCGAAGGGTAAAAACCTGGCTCAGGAGTACAATGTGTGATGACAGACTCACTGGGTTGTGTTTGATGAGTGTGCATCGAAAATTTTAGAAGGAAAATCAGGACTGCATAGTGAAGAAAGTTTTGGATAAATTTAGTTTAAACCCAAGAAAAATGTTATTAGTTTAATTTAAGTATAATTAAAATCTCAAAGTTTTGCTTTCATTTGCCTTTTCTTTTTATCCTAAAATTTTACATTTTGAACGACCATGGACCATGGTTTGCCCCCTGTTATAAATCCTGGCTACGCCCTTGTTAAAAGTGTTAAATAATGTTTAAATAAAGGTTTTGAATTTGTTAGTAATATTTTATTTGACGTTACAAGGTTTCTTGAGTTGTTGATGTTGCCATGGTAACTTTAAAAAACGCGCGTTTTTGAAAGTTCGATTTAAACACGCTAAGACCTTCTTTAAATAGGTAGAATGGGGCACCAATAAAAAAATACTTATTTATGACTGAAAACGTTGTTTGTGAAGAACATGCGAAAATTTTAAAATTGTATTTTTGAAGTAATGGCATTCCATGAACGTCATTCACACGAAGTTGATATTTAGTGAAAGTCAAATAACTTTTTGTACAGTTGCCGTGGAGACACCGAAGAATCCCTAAATGGGCCACTTTTGGTACGAAATACTGTCACAATATAGCGTCTTATTTAGGTGGTTGGAGAAAAAATAATACGTATAATGGTCAAATTGTCTATTGTAAGGCGTCCCCAGTTTTGATATACAAGAGAAAGGGGGATTTTACCTGAAGCGCGCTGCCTTTGCTTTAAGTGTCAATACCTTCATTTTTTAATAATTGCGGTCCTGAAGAGGATAAATTTAGCTTACCGTACTAAAGCACTCAGGAACACTTAGGAGAATGGATTGGGGGATATTGGATTACCAAGAGATGTCCATGAACGGCTACCTTAAATTTTTTCATATCACAAATGGGAGAAAACAGGAACTAGGGAGATCATTCCTGAATTTAGAAGCCGTGCAAAATAATATGGGGTTTGTGCCCGTTTGGTACTGCAAGTTGAGATTTGTACCGCACATTGATGATGAGAATGAGCGAATCGAGTATTCCTAGCAAATGTGGCATCAAAGAATATAATTCAACAGCTCTTGTAATACCGATCGTACAAAGAAAGAATTGAAACGACTTTTCTATGCTCAAGGGCTGTATGTCGGAAGTTAAGGACGGGTCATTTATAAGCCTAGCCGTTCTTTTTTTAGTGCGATCAACGATATCGAGAGACTATTGGGGAGCACCAACTCAGATGTGAGAATTATTTTCTAGATCCGGCCGAATTTGGGCCTTATACAACAGAAAGATATTCAACGTATCCTTGAATGGGGAATTAATAATCTAGTTAAATGGATCATTTCCTATTGTAAGAGTGAATGGCTCAGATTTTAAGCTTCCGGGCTCTATTACTACGTTCGGAATGACTGTATTTGCAAATCTACATTTGTTGACCATCTTCTGTCAGTTACTAACGCAGCTGCCCGTAAAGTAGGCGAGGTAAAGTACTGCATAAATATGTACAAAAAACCTATTTTACGAGCAGCTGCGTTAGTAGCTGCAAAAGATGGCCAACAAATATAGATTTGAAAATATATTCCCAACATAGTAATAGAGTCCGGAAACTTAAAATCTGAGCCATTCATACTTACAACAAGAAATGATCCATTTTTTTTCGGCGGACATAAGGCAACACTGAATTTTATTAGCATTAAATTTAACTAGATTATTACTTCCCCATTCAAGGATATGTTGAATGTCTTTGTTAATTGAAATTTCCATTTGAGCTTTAATGTCTTGATTTGAGAGAGAAGGTGGATTACCATTATGAGTAGACTGACATGAACTACAACAAAGAGTAATTCCATCAGCAAAGCAATGGACCGGATTAGTCGTGGAAGAAATAAGATAATTTAAGAATAGCAGAAAAAGTGTAGACGCTATAAAAAGAAGCAATCAACTACGACTTCGTCCTTTATTAAATAAACTGGAAACGCAGTTGATGAGCGTATCATTTATCCCGAACGAGGTGAGCTTGGCAAGTAAACACTTAAGGCAAACTTGGTCAAACGGTTTTAAGATATCTAACGCGGCTACAACTGTTTCGCCGGACTATTCTACTGTATTGTTCCAAACTAGGGTCACATATGAAAAAGATCCTCTGTTGAACGACTCTGCCTTAAACCATATTGATGGTCACTAAGGAGTTTGATAGTTTCAAGAAAAGAGACCAGTTGCCGATTGATGCCTTTTCCATAGTTTTAGACAAAATAGAAGGGATGGCAATTGGTTGGTAGTTGGAGGGATCGGTCTTATCGCTTTTTTTAAAATAGGTTGAACATTGGCTAACTTCCATGATGAAGGAAATCTCCCAAAAGATATGGAGATCGAATAGAGTTTAGATAGAACTGGTACTAGTTTCTTTAAAGCAATCGATGGGATACCGTCAGGGCCATTCGCCTTAATGAAGCCTAAAGCGCCGAAACCGAAGTAGGCGAAGGCGACGCCGGCCAAGCAGGCCGCGCCCAAGAAGGCTTGCGCCTCTCCGAAGAAGTAGTGCGACGACGTAAGGGACGGGACGTCGTCGGAGGTATGTCGCAAAGACGGCCGACCAACCGTCCGCCACTCGGCTTACTAATGATAGATTCTAGGAGCTTATACCGGAAATGAATTGGTTTTATAGCGTACGAAGAAAAGTTAACTAGGGGCACAACTTTTCCAGAATTATTAATACGCGAGTTTGATGCAAATAAATCGACAAAAAGGTTGGCTTTGTCAACAGAACCAGTATATGCAGGTTCGTCGATGTACCAAAGTTTTACTGATGACTTTAGCTTAAAACCAAAAGTTACGACTGCCGCATGACTCTTGACCGTTTTATTAGATTTCCCTTTAGTATAAGATTTATTTTTCAAAGATATTACATCAACATAAGCCTTATCGAACAAGGGTTGGGAACGAGAATGGTATATACGATTTTGTTTTTTGGGAATGTATAATTCCATGCCTATGAGGATGACTTCAGATACTGAAAGAGCAATGGAAAGGTTGCAAAGAAATCCCGTAAATCACTCCATTTAGCTGACTTAAAACACCATTAGATTCTACAGATGAATTAAGGCCAGTAGAAGTTATTTCTATTAGACAGTGGGTCAGGTAAACATAGTGGGGAAAGAACTGGAACTATACGAGGGGTTCATTACAATTAAGAAATCCAATCTATAATATCACTTTTCTCATCGCTCTCTAAAACTTAACCCGGTTGAGAGTCTCGAACACAACTGTGTGATTGCACTACAATTATCAAAGAAAACAAAAGGGTGAGTTCTGGCAATACCAATCTCATCTCATGGGTTACACCTGTTTACCCTGTCGCGATAACGTTGTCTATGAGTCTGAGATTATTTTCACGCCAAGTCTTTAACCCCTAATTACGTATTCTCCAATGACTAAACCACACAGATAGGAAGAGGCTCTGCAGGAGTGTTTTATTGTCCAAATGTGGCTTAGGAAAATAGACGAACTGCGCGAAGTTTTCTAATTACCTGAAGAATCACTATTTACCATACCTTTTCGAAATTGCGAGGGTTGGTGGAGACGTGGTAGGGTACAGCCGGATATACTGTACCGCTTACTAAATCTGCCATCGCTTTTTTCTGATCAAGAAGTACACAGGGTGACATATTTTGCACTGAATGCGAAGCAGGCTCACTGTCTAGCGTAGAGCAGTTGGTATATTAACCGCCAATATGATTGTTTTGAAGTAACTCTCGAGTTATGAGACAATGGGGTTATCTTACTGCAATTACCAGGATAGATTACACATCGTCTCCAACCATTGGACATGAGTTTCTTTAAACCAACGGAATACTATTTCATTTAAGCGGGACAGAAGTTGTTGAGGTCCAATCTTGGAAGAACTGTATCCCAATACAATACGACAACTCTTTTGATCGAGACATACTCCCAATCTGCATCCATACTGACCATCAGTAATAAATTCAGCGCTACTGGATAGAGGCGTCCTTAATTAAGCTGATTTCGTAGCCGCTGAAGTTCTCTTAGGGATTCATGATAATGCCGATTGTGTCACAACCGAACAACGCCAGAAACAAATAATAGTGACCGCGATCGGGTGACTCCAATCTCAGTTGATGACAATGATATAATGAATACACTGAAAGCAGACAAAAACGATGCTAGATGAAATGCAATGAACAATCTGTTCATGCAGGAAATTCTCTCACTTCCAGAGGAAGCTCGTAATGCAAAAAACGTGAGTCTGTAGTTATTTTGAATAATACTCCGTATAAGAACGAGTTGGAAATTCGACATTCCTGTTGCAAGAAGCTCAATTGCAACAACAAAGACGTCAGCAAAAAGGCTCGAATGGAGTGAGAAATTTGGAAGAATTTTTATCATGTACTCCCCTTAGCCAGAGGAATGATGATCCAAAACAAACTACGTCAAAATCATTACATGAAAGAGTAACAAATGTATCCTTTGCAGCCTCTACTGAAACAAACAAGAGCGAGGTCGAAGTTTCCGCGTCCAAACCATCACGTACAACGAATGGTGAAGGGCATGCACTTACTAAGCCGAAAATAGGGCATTCCAAATTAATATCAAACCAATCCCAACATGATATCGCTTTTGAAGATGTTCAAATAGAGGTGAATCCAAATAAATAGTGTTTGTCACTTGCGAAGAGAATGTGACAGAAGATATGTTGTAGTGCAGAAGTGTAGTCGTTGGGCTTAGGAAATTTGTTCTGGGGCGAGGCCTAGTGCATGGGAGTATACCTGTGCGAATTGTCAATGAACTATAGCATCTTGTATTTGTATCTCCCTACATAATCATCGGTACGATTTGGGCACCCCTAGGTACGATTTATCGAACGAGTTAGGCAAACCGTACGTTTTTGTAACATTGTGCAAATCATTATTTTATTTCGATATTTTATTGTTATTACCTAATGAATTTATATTACTGTTATCATTTCCAATAACATTTTTCATTTACTCTAACTGGTGGTACAACATTCGCTATAGCTTAAATTCTAAGAAGTGCTACGATACACCCAACTCTACTCTATAAAAGTTTACGCACTGTACTATAAAACTCACTTGGACTTAACGAAACACGAGCTGGTCGAGAGTTTTCCACCCACAAGATATTTATATTAACGCCTAGAAGAGCTCTTTCATACACTCAAGGAGTTTAATCAAAGCTACATCAACTATTATTGCGAAAAAATGGCATTGCTGATGGCGTGCAAAATTTTTGACATAGATACTATGTCTTGTATGATGAGGATTGTAAATTTCAAAAATCCTGTCCTGTTTTTCTACCGAAAGGAGACTCTATCCAATTCTTAAACGCGGCAAGGTCGTGTACTGGAAACAAGGCACGCTGAAATGCTTCATATGTTTGCACTCGAAATAAAGGACTCACGAGCACTTCCTGCCAGAAGGTGGACCACGATGATTTACTTTTCTACAAGAAAACGCCCCCCAATGACAAATATTTCAAGGATGACCGTATGAGTTGTGTTCTAGTGCGAGCATTTGTATATGTGGACAGTTCATGTAATAGAATAACGAGAACGTCACCTAGAATTTCTCGTAGTGACGGATTGTAACGCACTGAAGGCAACCAGTACCAAAAATGATATAAACTGGAGAATAGCAAAGTGATAGTTGCAACTACAAGAATATGGTTTATTTTGGAGTATCGACCAGAAAAACGAATGGTACATGCAGATGCCTTGAGCAGAAATCCGCCCAATGTAAAAAAACAACAGAAGATATCTTAAAATTCAAGAAGACGATTGGATATTGTCATCCTAAATGACACGAAATTATAACATATGCAAAGCGTACTCTTGAAGCCGCCTGAATCTAACAAATACCAAAACATTTACAAAGAGCGCGCTGTATGAAATAGCAGAGAGTGTAGAATATCACTCATGATGAAATTGGATATTTTGGCACGGTTTTGTTAGATACCCTATCAAACCGAATTGAGTTTGGTGAGTGTTAATAAAAGTTGTGCGATTAATTAAATTGTGATGAGCCTCTCGTGTATTAAGATGTTGACATGTAAATCATCAAGTAAAGTAAAAATCTGAAACTCTTTTCCAATTTTCGTTAATCTATTATTTGCTAATAAATCAATTTTATCAAATTACAGCATTTCAAGTAATCAATTTTATCCCCTCCAACGTAAATAGGAAAACATTGAACATTTTATACATTAGTCCCACTACTTAAATAATAGCCAATCTCTGAAATAATGCCACTACTAGAAGTCGTCCAGCCTTCCGACGATTTCTATTTAATCACAAGACGCGTTACGGAGGTTCATTCGAGGTTCACACCTCAATCAAAGAAAGTTATCTTTAACAGATAAATACAGATTTACCATTTTCGAAAAAGACATCATCGTTTTTACGATGAACGACGTAGGGGTGAAGCCGCTCTACCACGCCCACACCTACCGCCAATGCTTTCGGATCCTTGACGACACCACAGACCACCCGGAAGCCATGAAAACCGCTGTCAGTATGGAGAAGGATGCCCCCGGTAATCCTACATCAGAAGGAAAACGGGGTCACCGGCGAGGGTTCGCTTTCACCAAAGCGAAGACAATCGGCGATGAGTACAGGACACAGCCTGTCACAGCCAAGAACCGTGACAGGCTGATGCGGTGTATGGATAGGCATGGTACTCCACACCTATCAGGCAACGACTGAACTTACGTTGAAGGTGGTTCTACGAGAAGTACCTGTAGAAATATCCGAGAGCGACGTTTGCTCCAAGCTATGCAAACGCGACATTAATCGCATTTCTTGTTTCAGGATGAAGAAACAAAAGCGACTGATTACGCTTCGTATCTCTATCGAAGACTTGAGGCGGGAATGCGGCATCGGACAGTGTCACCGGTGTCAGGAATTCCGTCACGCACAACGTTGCTGTAGATCGACGGCACGCTGTGTTAAGTGTGCAGTAAATTACCAGTCTAGCAAATGCACTAAACCGCGAACCGACGGGACTAAGTGCGTAAACTGCAGTGGTGATCACCTGGTCAACTTCCGGGGATGCCCGAAGTTCCCACGGCTCCCGCAGCCCCAGCGGAAGCAGACCGGCGCACCACGCCAACGATGACAGAAGAGGTGACTGCCGACCCTCTCAACACCGAACCGGCGTTAGGGAGCGGTAGTTAGAAGGTTCAATTATCGAATTCGGTTAGAACCACAGTCGAGAAAACGCCCGCTCTATCCGCTTTAGGGTTGACGCCATTCTAGGTTTCCTATTTTTTTGAAGATCGGTGGCGTTGTATTACGACCACACAAACTTTTCAATTTTTCTCCGATATTTTAAATACAAGCATAAAAACCGTAGTGAGCCACTTTGCAAGTGTATTCAATAAGGAACGTAACATTGAAAACTAGAGGTTTCTAGCTCTTTTCATTCTAAAGTTATAGCAAGAAACGCAAAAAAAGCATTCTGTATCCCTTAAAATGAGGATAGTCGGCAATGCCTGAATTATGATATCTTTCATCTTACAGTCATCTGCTTGCTGGTGTTTTAATGTTGTGCTTCAATTATATAAAAATGTCATATTCAAATGCAGAAGCATTCAATAAGTTGCGTGTGTATTTTCTATGTTTTGAAAATAATGTTCTTGCATCCAGGGAATATGCTCATAGGTATCCTGAAAGACATCATCATTCTAGGAATGTCTTTGGTCATCTGGCAAACTGTGTGCGCGATACTGTACAGATGAAGCCTCTTTTAGTAACAATGGAGGAGTCAATCTCCACAATATGCATTACTGACAGTGAGTAAATCCTCACTGGATATGAGAAGTGTTCATGTTTGGTTCGGTATTGTCGATGGAAAAATTTTAAGAGCGCACATTTTCGAGAGAAAATCTCACTGGAGAAAGGTAGGTACTCACATTTTTGCAGTACGATTTACCGACATTATTGAAAAATGTTTCCCTTGAAACAAGGACAAGAATGTGGTTTCAGCACGACGGTTGTCCGGCTCATTATTCTCAAAATTTTAGGACGTTTTTGGACGCAACTTATAAGTTATAAGGAAAAATGGATTTGGAGAGAAAGTTTATTGCCATGGTCACCCAGATCCCCTGACTTGACCGTCCTCGACTTTTACTTCTAGGGCAGAATAAAAGATACTGTATTCAAAACACCAACAACCACTTGAGATGATATGATAAACAGGATTCAGAATTCTATTGATAGCATTCCTGTTACAGAAATTGAGGCTGTCGTAATGTTTACTAGGCGGAACTGATTCCATGCATTAATGAAGAAGGCAAACTTTTTGAACGTAAAGTAATGATTACGATGAGTTTTGATAAGACAATATTTACCACTTAGTTTCCTGCAAATTTTGTTGTATTCTTTTATTGGTTACTTTTAAATACATTTATTCGTTCACTTATTTATCTCTTTAATGTATTGTGTTAAAATAAAAAAATCCTGATTGCTTGCATTTTTTGCTATAACTTCGCAAAAAGAGCTGCACTGTTCTGTTTCTCACGACTCTAGTATTATTTTCAATACCGATGCATTATATGTTTCATTCACATTATGACATTCTACGGTTAGGGACTCTGACACATTTTTAAGGGGTATTCTGAGGGGATGTCTGTTTTTTTGTCTTTACAGCTATAACTTCAGAATGAAAATGGCTAGAAACCTCTAGTTTTCAATATTACGTTCCTTATTGAATACACTTCCAAAGTGGCTCACTAAGATGTCACTTTATTGAGGCACACAAACACTTTTGATTCAGATCAAATTCTTTGAAATCGGTTTAATCAAATGTAAGCTGTTTACAGTTTTCTGTGACATTCTTCAATGTTGTCTCATCCTGTTTGAAACAAGTATTGAGGATCACGTTGGCGGTATTTTAAACCTACATCATTGTGGCCATTTCAGCCAAAAATCACTTTTTCTTAATTGGTTATTGCGCCTATTTTCAATAAACTTTCACTTTTAATGCACCAAATAATGTTCAGAGCATACTGCTGGTTCCCGATATAAATCCGGTCAACAGGCTTAACCATACATACGGTACTTTAGCATAGGTCGACAATAACAATTATGCGATAGGTCAAAATTGATATGATCCATCTTTATACTTTACGTTTAAAAATGTTAGATATAACCTGTTCAACAAGCAAAACTGTACAGTTAAATTTCCAATAATTAAATTGCAACTCAAAAATTTTTATTATACTGAATCGAAGTTACAAATACATAGCAACAATAAAGAATATTTTAAAAAGATTATAATCTAATATCAATTATTGCACTTCAACTATATGTAAATGCGCTATGAGATGAAATACCGAATAAAAAATAAATATGCCGACATAAACGCATCTAAAATTAATTTATTTACAAACTAGAGATCGATTAAAAGTGGAAGAACTATACAATGTTTGTACTTAGTTGAATTTAATCTATTAAATAAGCTTAGCAAAACTAAGGATAGCACAGACCAGTAAAAAATCACAGTGATACTAGAGATATATACCAGCCTGTCCTAAAATCTACAAAACGCAACATAACAAAATATTAACATTAAAACGATTACAGACATGTATATGTATGTATAAAAATTATTGTACACATCCAAATCGTTACATACATTTGATAGACATGTACACCGATACTGGTAAAATATGTCTTTGTATAAAATTGCAATAACAACACAATATCAAGCACAATAATATATGCTTTAAAATAGAGTACATCAAAACTTGTGATTACATTTCTTTTAAAATGAAGTATTTCATTCACATTACAACCCCAGAGTATACAACCTTTGTTACAAATTCATAAAAATTAAAGAAATGGCAGTTAACAGCATATAAATAGGTTAAAATAGAGCAGTGTACTACAAATCAGCAATACTTTGTTAAGATCGTGCAAATTTATATATATTAAAATGTCAGATGATAGTTACGCTGAGGCCACGCAATTCCTAATTACGAAAATGATTTCAGTCTGTGTCGTAAATATCATTACACGTGCTCATTATTATACTAATACTATTTTAGGCACTGAAACTTTCACAACGTAAAGTTTAATTTGCAGCCCCGTGTGCAATTGCAACATGTTTATTGCATCAAACAAGCGAGCACTTTATGTTTTGTCTAAAAATTGAGCTAATGATGCCTAATTCATATAAATGCTAATCTAGTTAATATTAGGCACAATAAAATTATTCAACATTCTCAAAATAGTTTTCTTTTTCTTGTTATTGAGAACACAACACCTTGCACAACTCTGAAATTATTACTCACAACTTGCGTAAAGAGCCAACCACTTCTTTATTTTACACTAACAAATCTAGGTAATAAACATGTAAAATTTAGGTTAAGCGGTTGGCCCCCTTGTTTTTAATTTATGATTGAGAATTACATTAATCTCAGTATCATAAATAAAAGTACATAAATACTGCAAAAATAATCTCACTCTGCATATCTGAATCTGGAATGTTCATCGGTTCGATGATTATCATGATTCATGCTACGTTATCAATTTAAAAAATGGAAGCATGACACTTTATTTATTCTACTTCTCTAATTCTATGCTCACTCGACGATTGCATCTGCCTTATGAATTTTTTTGTTTTTGATATGGCGATTAAAGCAAAATGACTAGAATAATTTATATCACCAGACGAATTTTTTTTAAATAATTATCAATTAAAGCTCCAAATTCTCTCATACCCTCTCTTTCCATTCTACATATTTAATCATCACAAACAAAAAATTATAAGATTAAAACTTAATCCTAATAACGATAAATAAAAAGAGTGCTACACATTCCTTGGTTGAATAACTGTATTGTTGTTAAATCGTATCATAGTTTCACTATTAGAATTTTCATCTGCAGGTAAATGTTCTGTGCGAAGGTTTCCTTCAAAGCCAGGATTTAATATTATATTTGGAACTAGCTCTATTATTTCTTGATCATCAACTTCTGCAAAGGAAACATGTAGTTAATTTAGAAAAACTATATTCCACTAGTATCATAAATTACGAAGCATGCATTATACAACAAAATTGAATCAAAATTACGAATGAAAAGTTGTAAAATAACAAATAACACTAATTTTAGCAAAAATTTGTGACAATACTGAAGCTTCATATAGGACTAATTAAAAAATAGAAAATGTGTAAAGTGCCATGTAAAAAATAATTACAAGTTTTTGCTTGAAATGAGCTACGTGTTACAACAATTATAACACAGATAAGCATTAAATCTCTAGCAAACCATTTTGTACGAAAATAGGTAATAAGACATTAACGAGCTCCGAATTAGAGGAAAAGCTGCAATCAAATAAAGTAATTAAATGTAGCAAGAATATATTACATTAGGGTGATTATCGTTTGCCAGTACCGTGCACTAGTTATTATTATGATCCCATAGTTACGGGCAGTATTATTAATGTCATTAGCATGACCATTGTTATTGGGTTCATTGTCATAATTGTCATTATGACTGTGGTCATTATTATTAACAATATCATAGTCATTATTATATGGCTATTATTATTGTAGTCGTTGCTATTACGATCATCTAAATATTATGGTCAATATTACAACCAAGAACATAATAGTCATTAGTTGTGTCACTTTAAATATTATTATTATGATCACCATTATTACAGATGTGTATCACCGATACAGGATTATTATTAATGTGGGATACAGTGATCAAAATGAGTGGAGGTTGTGATTATATGAACAAGTAGCCATTGTGATCATTGGAAGGGGTTATCATTGTGATCATAAGGACTAGTTAGCCGTTGTAAGATGACAAATGACCTTTGTGATTATATTGATAAGTTGCCATTGTGATTACTGGAGGATTAATCATTGTGATCATTAGAAGAGTTAGACGTTGTGATAATAAGGAGTAGTGATCGTTGTGATTAAAGTGGTGGCCGTGATTAAGGTGGCCATTTTGATAGTGATGGCGTCACAATCATAGGAACGGTTGGCCATTGTAATCAAGTTGGTCGTTGTGATAATGGTACCGTCATTATCATAAAAACGAGCGGTCATTGTGATTACATGGACAAGCTGCCATTGTGATCATTGGAAGGGTTGGTCGTTGTGATCATAACATAAGTTGTCCGTTGTGATCATAAAGACTAGTGTCCGCCGTTGTAATTCTGATTCAAGTAGCCGTTGACAGAGGTGATCACAGGAACGATTGGCCGTTGTAATCGAGTTGGCCGTTGTAATAATGACGAATAACCGATATAACCAATATGATTATATGGGCAAGTTGCCTTTGTGATCATTGGAAGGGCTGGTCGTCGTGATCATAACGACTAGTGACCGTTGAGATTGGAGTGGTCGCTGTGGCCTTTGTCATAAAGGTAGCCGCTGTGATCATAGCACCCATTGGCTGTTGTAATCGAGTGGGCCGTTGTAAAATGACGTGACCGTTGTGATTATATACACAAGCTACCATTGTGATCATTGGAAGAGTTGGTCGTCGTGATAATTAGAAGGGTTAGCCGTTGCGATCATAAGGGCTAGTGGCCGTCGTGATTAAAGTGACCTTGAGATATAGGTGGCGGTTACGATCATAGGAACGGTTAACCGTTGTGACCAGTGGCTGTTGTGATCGTAGAAACGAGTAGCAGTTGTAATTATATGGAAATGTTGCCGTTGTGCTCATTGGAATGGTCGGCCGTTGTAATCATAGAAAAATTTGATGGTTGAAATCGAATTGGCAGTCGTGGTCAATAGAAGGGTTGGTCGTTGTGAACATAGATTTAATAGCCTTTGCTATCATAGAGGCGATTGGCCGTTGTGATCATGACAAATGGGAGTTGTGATCGTTGACACGAGTGAACGTTCTAATTATAGGACAAGTGGCTCTTGTAATCATTGAAAGGGTTGACCGTTATGATCATAAGGACCAGTAGCCGTTGTGATAATAGGAACGGTTGGCTGTTGTGCTCCAGTTAGCCGTTGTGTAGTAAAATTTAAATAGCATTGGTGCCCGACGTGATCAGAACGCTCGATAATATCACGAAGACTGTGGGTCGTTGTGATCAACAGAGTTAGAGGGTTATAAAGAAGTTGCCAATAGAAGGGTTGGTCGTTGTGAACATAGATTAGTAGCCTTTGGTATCCTAGACGATTGGCCGTTGTGATCATGATAAATAGCCGTTGTGTGTAGTAAAATTTAAATAGCATTGGTGCCCGATGTGATCAGGACGATCGATAATATCACTAATACTACGGGTCGTTGTGATTAACAGAGCTTAGTGGGTTATGATCAAGTTGGCCGTTGTAATCCCCATCAGTTTAGGAATTGCTAGTCTATATAGTAGCCGTAATAATCTCGACGGCCGTTGTGCTCAGTGGCCGTAATTATGAATAATTGTTTACCCATGCGTTCAGGTCTCTACGGACATGACTTTTGTGGTTATTCAGTTTTATTGGAGTACTGGAATCAAGTTTCAAAAGTTATCAGTAAAACATATTCATTAGTGAATTACCCAAGGCACAGGATTAACAAAAAACACCCTTTTCTAGAAAAGTACTGGGCAACATTAGAAAAGTTTGTTTCTAGAAAAAAATACTAATTATTTTAGAGCGAATTTATTAGTTATTCATGCACGCACGTTTTAACAGCTTATGCAGCAATATAGCAACTCATGCAGAACAGGATATAATTTGGCAAAAGCGCATTTACACAAAAAACTGAAACTCACATAATTGTGGCAACGCACTTTCACACAATTTTGATAGATGCAAATTGTAGCACAAATTATTATGACACAGGTGCCACAATCGCAAAAAAGATGTACCTTTCTTCCTATGAAGCATATTGTAAGAATTCTTAGATTCACATCATCCTTAGGAGATGGCGTTGACGTAAAAACATATCAGTGTGTGTGTGTGTGTGTGTGTGTGTGTGTGTGTGTGTGTGTGTGTGTGTGTGTGTGTGTGTGTGTGTGTGTGTGTGTGTGTGTCGTACGTGCGTGCGTACGCGTTGTCTTTCTCTGTCTCCGTTCAGGTGGGTGTCCGTGAGTTAGTGGTGTGTGGTGTTTGTTTGTTTGTTTGTGTGTGTGTGTGTGTGTGTGTGTGTGTGTGTGTGTGTGTGCGGGCGCGTGTGATAATCATTTGTATGGTTTAGTATTATTGAAGAAACTGGAAAATAGTTTTAAAACACGACACATTCATCAAGTGAAATACCCAAGTCACAGGGTTGGCAAAAAACGCCCACTTCTGGTAAGGTAAGGAGCAATGGTCAAAAGTGGAAAATTATTTTCTAGAAAAAAATGTCCTATGGCTTCTTCTAAGAGATTTGCCAAAAAGTAGTTTAACTAAACCACACAGATCATACCTATAAATTGATTACACCGATTTTTACTATTAATTACAATTATTTTTAATTATTATTTTACTAATAATTAACTCAAAATCCATGTTATTTAATACAATAGGAAAAATGCAATAAAAACAAAAAGTCACAAATGCCGAGACGCAAAAAAAACTACAAAGACAGCCGGATTTTTCCATCCAACCCTACCAAGATAAGCAATATGTGTAGATCCCTTTGTTTGTTGTTCTTCTGACCTGCGAGTAATTAATTCTCGTTTTCGACGATGAATGTCTCTTGTAGCTGGGTTTACTTACCATGCTTCACGTAAGTCAGAAAAATCAAGTAATACGAATCGTCACAAAGTATGTAGATAAAATACACTTTTAATACGGTTAACGGTTACTATTAAATAGTTTCTGACTTTATCTACTTATGATGAAGATAAGAAATTGAATTAAATTGCAATTTAATTAAAAAAATGTATATCGAAAAGGCTAGTCTATTCTTAACATATACTATATTAATAAGTTAGCACCATCAGATGTGGTGAAGAGTGATAAAACTTAAAGTGCACGTAGTCTAGCAAAAGAGCCACCCGCTAATAACGCATTAGAGGTTCTCTGCTAACTGAATACATTACACACTTAACAAATAGCCCCCAAAATGCTTCAACTTCTTGTTATTGGTCCTAAATGAGATGGATTTATGCAAATACAAACATTTATAAATCATTTAAACCGAATGTTTAAAGAGGATAAACTATATTAATCTTAAATTTCCAACCTTATTGCCAAGGACACATAAAATTTGTGTGCCCTACCTTTATTTGTCATTTTTGTTATTACAAGAATTAAAAAGAATTGATTTATATTACGTTATTTTACTAAAAAACGAGATAGTTTTTTATATTACACTGAAATTGTATGTCACTAAGTCCGTCAAATAGACTAATGCTAATAAATAGCAGATACAAATAACAGTATGTCACCATAAAACACACAAGTTAGCTGCATTTTTATCGTTAGTACATAGAATGTCTAATCATTAAACCAAACAAATATTAAGTATAAAACAAATAGCAAAAGTAAATGATTATATTTTAAATAGAATTGACAATTTAGTTAAAAATCAAGGGTACAAATTATCTATCAAAAACATTTACCCAGTCAACAAGGAAGTTTACTATTAATAAAATCTTATCTACATAACCGCTATCAAATCGTCAGATGTAACAATGATTGTTACAGTAAAAAATCTTCATACAAAGATGTGCCTCAAGACAGCATTCTTGGACCACTGTTATTTTTTATTTATATGAACGATATGCGCTTTACGTATCTAATGAAATCTGTTGATTGTATGCAGATGATGCCACATTACTGGGCGGAGCGTGTAATGTAGAAGAAACAATATTATTTACTGAAGGTCTATTTAACAAGGCTAACACATGTGTCATGCCAATCAATTAGCTGTGAACGCCTCCAAAACTGAGAAAATGATATCTTTGAAGCCTTATTGTTTAGTAAACATATCTTATGTCAAATTCTTAGGAGTGCTTAGATCCAAAGTTAACCTTTAATGCTCATGATGATTTTATTGCGAGTGAAATAAAAAAAAATCTGTACTACGTAAATTGTCCGATAATGTTAGTGAATCCGTTTTAAAAACTCCCTATTATGCTCTCTGTCATAGCCATCCATCATACTCTGTGACATATTGGGGTAATTAAGCTTGCTGGAAGCGAGTATTGTCTACAGCATAAAGCTGTGAGGATCATCTTTCAGAACAGACTGTCGCCAAGCTTTTATTAGTTTAAGTAATCCAACTTTCCCATGCATACAAATTCTTGAGTGTTTGTGTTTAGTTAAACGAGCTACTCATACGTTACTTTCCGAAGCTCACCAATATGACACTCGCAATAAGAATAACATAATAATCCCTCACTGTCGTTTAACTAAAACTCAAAAACTAGTGCTAATATTCTATCAATCAAATTATTTAATCCTATTCCACTTTACCTCAGGTCCTTACCGTATAATAAGTTTAAGCAACATATGAAAGTAATTTTGATTAGTAAGGCATTCTATGCATATGGTAAGTTTCTCAAACATAAATTTTGAATTAATACAATTAAACTAAGTATACATGTAATTAGAGTGCAAGTACTTTCTTTTGGTGCAGCACGATAAAATATAACATGCCAATTTCATATTTTTGGAAAAATATCAGAAACAAGTTGAGAATGCTCTTCTAGCATTGCCAGACTGAACAAAACAGCAGTGCAAATACAAACTAATAATTTTAAACTTTATTCTTAAAAAATTATATATCATATCTATATTAACACTTTTTATATTTTGAGCCCGGATTTGACCATGTTTCTGATGATACACAAAGTTCGTACAAATGGTGCTCCCTATTATCATTTGATCCTCTTACAGAGTTTTCAATTTTCAATATTCCTTAACACAGCTACACACCCATTTAAAGAATTCATATACCGAACTTTTGTTCAGTGAAAATAGCTCACATTACAAAAGGACAAGAAGTACAAAGTAGGTTTCAAAACCAATACCAATGTTCTTAAATGTTTATTTAATGCTAAAAATCTAAGAAAAGACATTTTGAAGTCGGGTAGTCAGGTATTTATAAAAAGGAATGCACATCCTGTAATTCTGTTTATATTGGACAAACACTGAGGAACTTTGATATTAGGTACTAACAGGTTGATCTTATGCACTTACCTTTAACAGATATTTTAAATATAGAATTATATCAAGTTTGCTGTTTCATTTTAATGATTTGTTGCCACAACTACTTATATATTTTCTCTTGATAATGAAACATGTATTGAAATGCATTGAGAAATAAATATTTATACAAATCTGTGCAGCCGATATATTTAAATTTATCCTCCCACATAACTCTCTAAGACATTTACTGCATATTGCAGTAAAGCATGTTTGCTATTTCAGGGAACTGTTTCACCTAGTTTGATACTGCTTAATTATTTTTTGAACTATGAATGCTGAGAGAACTTAAGGTAGATTAAAGTATTTTATGTAAGTTGGCAATCCGAGGGTTAAAATTATCTTTAAATCAAGCAACATATTTTAATTCAACATACAGTAGCTAAATTATTTTTCACATATAATTTGTTGTTGATCATGGTGTTAAATGCTGGGGATTTTCTGTAAGTTTATCATATATTGCAAATCATTTTTGCGCTTATTCTATATAAAGTATAAAACTTGTCATATTCAATCCACTTTCGGACTAGAAGGTGGCTGGATTATCCCATCTCTAATTTTGATGTGTGCATCATTAAGTAGAATTAAATTTATAGTACATTTCTTCGATATAAATAATGTATTCAAATATAAACTTTTAGGTAACATAAGTTTTTAGGAAATGCGGTTACGGTCTCCCGTACAGAATATTTATTAATATTCTGGTTACTATTAAAACACTAACACTAGTAAAAGTTATATTTAAATCCATTAATTATTCTAAAATAAACATAAATTGTAAAGGCTCTATTTAATTGTGCACTGTGTATAATATTGTGCAAAAAGCTGATCATGCAAGTAATTAAAAATCATGCACAAGCAGTCTTACTGTACAATGACTCCATAAAACAACACACACCTCTAAAACTTACCACTCGGTGTACGGCACTCTTGATAAAGTAAGAAACAAGTGCCTAAACCTAAGACTACAAGTGTGCCCATTACAACCCCAACAGCAACCAACCACATACGTGTATCAAATTTATCGGCACCTTCCAAAAAGTGCCTTGCCAATTCTGCACAAAAACATTAAATAATATTTATAAAATACTCTGAAAAGATAAAATCTAACCTAAATCTTGATTGTTCATTAAAGTACGTCCCTCGATTTCAGCAACATCACCTTTTCCTAATTGATTAATACCCCAAACCCGAAATGCGTACGTAGTATTTGGTTCAAGTTTATAAACTTCAATTTGTCTAGAATTTGGACTGATACGATTCGGAGAGATTGGTTTCCATTCTTCACTTGAGTTAGCTAAACGATATTGCGCGGTAAAAAAAATAATCGGGTATCCACCTGTTTCTTCAACAGTCCATAAGACTAAAGCTAGTATTGTGGAAGGGTGAACTGATAGAGATAATAAAGGGGGAGGTGTTCGTACTCTTAATCTAATGCTAGCCTTAATATCAGGACTGTCGCTAGTTGCCGGTAAGCAAGTGTAAGTACCCGAATCGTTACGGTCAACTTCCATTAAAAACAAAGAACCGTCTTCTTGAATAAGAAGTCGGGGTATTTGATGATCTTCTTTTCCTTCGTGTACCCACATAATATTTTTGATATCTGGTAAGGAACATGGTATTGTTAAATTACGTCCCAAATCGACTGAAACGTTACGAATTTCAGAACCTACAAGTAAATAATCTCGCAAATTTTTAGGGGGTTTTACGGGTTTTTCACCTGTCGTAAATACCAAGACTAGCACACTTAAGAATGATACTTTATTAATCAACATAATTCCATATTAATTAGGAATAAACGAAGAAAAAATTAAACATAATTTTGATTTTTTTTAACTACCCAACCCATTCAACATTCGTCAGTGAAAAATACAGTCATTTTATTGATCAAACTACCAACGTAATAAACATAAGAGTACTATCCAAATAAATAGTGTCTAAGTTATCACATTTTACTGATAACACTCAATACGTTATCAATCTTATTAAACGTCATAAGATTACTTGCAGATATTCCCGCTTAAATTCATATTGATCTAACTTTAAAATAACGGAAATTTTGGTAAAATTTCGGATTTAGGTAAAATCTATAATCACTGTGACGCCATTATAGACAAGAATCGTTGACAACCAGCTGTATTTTGAAGATAAAATTCAGTTGCTCTGGAGATTATGTAAGGTGTAATTAATAGGTGCGGATTTTTAAATAATCAAATTCGTTTTTCTGTATAGACTTATAATTTTAGTTTATGGTGCTGTTTCTTCTAAATTGATGACGAAAAAAAAATAAAGGTAAGTAATGTTTTTAATTAAAAGTGCTTTTGGGAATTAGGGAATTTTATAGTTTAAATCATTTGTTTTGTTTGAAATTTATACTACAGTGATTTTCAGAATACACTGTTATTTTGTTGTTATTGTTATGTTAATTTAAACAGCTAAATCTTGGGATTTAAAACTTGCTATAAGTGTACTTTGTTAATTGCGATGCGCTTAAAAATTTAGCTATATTGTCATTTAAATAAACTTAAGAAATACTTGTTAATTAAGAAATTTCTTTAAAGATAAACAGAAGCGGATTCAAAGACAGTTTATGTAACATGTCTTTGGGCGGACTGAATAAGGGAGCTTGTTATGCACCTACATTTATGACAAAAGCCTTACTTAACGCTATAATTGCAGGTACAGACCTATATTTATATTAGAACTTAAAACAATTGCATTCGATCATTAAAAAAAACTTGTTAATGTGTTATACCATGTGATCGAAAATGAATTATAGTTTATAATCAATGGTAGTTAATCCTGTTAAATCCGAGTCCAGTAAAATTGTTCTTGAAACAGGGTTTACCACTCAAAGATAGATTACTTGGATTTTCACGTATGTTGCATGTATCGATTTCCTACTGAAAAGTTTTCGTGCATATTCTGTCACTTTTTTTAGTTTTAATAACTCGTCTCCAGTAAGTACGTTATAGTGGAAAAATAATTATTACTGGATTTATTATAGAGCCTAAAATTTGGTACAAACTTAGTGTATAAAAATATATTTCTAAGTGCTGAGAAATGGAGCCTTCAAAATAAGCTAAGAGTCTTATTGCACAAATGGTTTACTTAAATAACAAATTTTTAGTGCGTTTTATAGTAAAACGTTTATAAATATTCTGGCGCACTCCCTCCAAGTTTCATATCAAATACATTTTCTAAAACTACCTTAGAAACAATTGCTTTCATCTGCAAAAAGGATGAGGAAAATAGGAATTTCATCTCTAGTGTGGAAAGTAAAGAAAACAATGTTTTTTTCAAAAACATATTTACTTCATAATTCTTAATGTAGCTTTTAATTCCAATTACATAAGAATTTTGAAAATATTAATTTTCACGATTATAACATTTAATTAAATTTTTTGTGTTTTTAAATCATGTATTTTTCTATTTATATTTTATATAAGTTTAAACGTTTCGATAAAAATTATAGTTATCGCTGCTGTCATAGAGCAAACGTGGTACATGGATTTGTCATCGAAACATGAACTTGCCAAGAGAAAGTGTGCGCGCAATGATCTACTACGATTTTAACGTCGGTTTAAGTGAACAACGGTTCAACGATTGCAACTCGCATTTGGTGACCACGCGCAACTGTGTTTCGCTGGTATAACGAATTTAAAAGAGGACGGTTATCGCTTGTTGATGACACACGTGCTGGTAGGCCCTGTTCTTCAGTTACCGCTATAAACATTGAGAGAGTGAGACGTATATTCGACGAAGATCCGAGATGCACCTATCAAGCGATCTTGGTGTTGGATCCGCAACAGTAAATTCAGTTTTACATGATCTGATGAAAAACATTGTTACTCGTTGGGTGCCACACATGTTTAACGATTTCCAAAAATCAAAGCGTAGACATTGTATTCTATCTAAAGTAGTAATAGGTGATGAAACTTACATCCCATTTTACGATATTCGTACCCGCCAGGAGATCCGTGTGTGGATCCACAAAGATGCACCAACACCAACAATGGCAAAAAAGCAAAGGGCTGTCAAGAAAGTTATAGACGTAGTTTTCTTTCGTAGTACAAAATGAGTAAAAGCAATCAAGCTGGAAAATCAACGTCACAGCAAACTGGTACACTACAAAATGTTTACCTGCAGTTCTTGAGTCAGTCATCAGTCGCGAGTTAATGTTGCATCACGACAATGCATCGTCATATAGTGCACTTTAACCTTGTATAACAAGACTGTGTCATTCATGACACCTATCACTTTAGTTTGTACGCAGGCGCTCAACGGTGCAGATCACATCGTCTATACCTCCAGTACCTTTCAGTCCAGTATTCATCGGGATGTCGAGGTAGTTGTGCGCATCAGATTTGCTCAATTTTCGAAATAGTGATACAGTATTTTGAGGAGTGTTGTAGTAGGTGTCACGCGTGACACTGCCTTGTTGTTTACGTTGACTTTTTTGTTATTTTTTTCACTATGACATCACGACGATTTTTAACACACGAGGAGCTATTGTATGAAGTAGAGCATCTAGGTGAAAGTGAAGATGATACTACGTCAAATGACACTAATAGTGAACTAGAAGATGACCTTTTGATAGAAACTCATGAAGAAGACATTTTTAGTGTCAATGAAGAAATAATGGATATTGATTACAATAAGGATACCGTGATTGAAGGTGATATAAATTTTATGTTGGGCAAAGATTTAGAAACCATATGGGCAGATAGACCGCTGACTCATAGAAACGCTAGAACTCCTAGGAGGAATTTGGTGACCCATTTACCTGGTCCCAAAGGGAAAGCGAAAGACCTTAGAAATGAAGTTGAAATATTTCATTTGTTTTTTTCAGCTGATATAGTTGAAAATATAGTTATTTATACAAACCAAGAAATAGAAATGGTTTGACTACAAGTGATATGTTTTCTGCCATATTGGGGTCACCAATATTTAGGTGTGTTATGACGAAGAACAGATTTGAATTTCTGTTGAGAGCTTTACGTTTTGACTCGAAAACAGATCGATTGGAGAGAAGAAGTAACGATAAATTTGCAGCATTTAGAGAAATTTGGACACTGTTTGTGGCCAATTGTGGGAAATATTACACCCCATCTGAATTTGTTACTATTGACGAGACACTTTTAAGTTTTCGTGGTCGTTGTCCGTTCAGGATATATATGCCCCAGAAACGAGATAAGTATGGACTAAAGATTATCTCGATGTGCGATTCTAAAACGTTCTACTTCTGTGGTGGAATACCGTACACTGGTAAGGTAGAGATGAGAGATAAACATATTCTGCTGCCCACTGAGTACACTCTAAAACTTACTGAGTCTATAGTAGGTACCAATAGAAATGTAACCACTGACAACTGGTATACTTCTTATGAACTGGTTCAAGAATTACTTAAACGGAAGTTAACCCTAGTGGGAACGATGAAGAAAAATAAAAGAGAGCTACCGTCACAGCTTCTTACCAAACGTCCTATTAAGTCATCACTCTTTGTTTACGATCCAGATGTTATGTTAGCCTCGCACATTCCAAAGAAAAACAAGAATGTTGTTTTATTATCAACAATGCATTCAACGGGGGAAATTGATAAGGAAGGTTTAAAACCTGAAGTCATTTTATTCTATAATCAAACTAAAGGTGGAGTAGATGTATTCGATAAATTATGTCATGTTAAAACAACGGCACGAAAGACCAGACGTTGGCCTCTAAGGTATTTATTTGGAGTGTTGGATGCTTCAGCTATAAATGCTTACGTAATTTACCAGTTGAATGGAGCTCATGAAGGTCAAAGTAACTTCTGTCGTTCGTTGTCCGTTCAGGATATGTATGCCCCAGAAACCAGATAAGTATGGACTAAAGATTATCTCGATGTGCGATTCTAAAACGTTCTACTTCTGTGGTGGAATACCGTACACTGGTAAGGTAGAGATGAGAGATAAACATATTCTGCTGCCCACTGAGTACACTCTAAAACTTACCGAGTCTATAGTAGGTACCAATAGAAATGTAACCACTGACAACTGGTATACTTCTTATGAACTGGTTCAAGAATTACTTAAACGGAAGATAACCCTAGTGGGAACGATGAAAAATAAAAGAGAGCTACCGCCACAGCTTCTCACCAAACGTCCTATTAAGTCATCACTCTTTGCTTATGATCCAGATGTTATGTTAGCCTCGCACATTCCAAAGAAAAACAGGAATGTTGTTTTATTATCAACAATGCATTCAACGGGGGAAATTGATAAGGAAGGTTTAAAACCTGAAGTCATTTTATTCTATAATCAAACTAAAGGTGGAGTAGATGTATTCGATAAATTATGTCATGTTAAAACAACGGCACGAAAGACCAGACGTTGGCCTCTAAGGTATTTATTTGGAGTGTTGGATGCTTCAGCTTTAAATGCTTACGTGATTTACCAGTTGAATGGAGCTCATGAAGGTCAAAGTAACTTCTGTCGTTCACAATTTTTTAAAACTCTTTCTTTCGCCCTGGTAGAACCATATATAAATCAAAAGCTTTCAAACAAGTTTCTTCCTAGAAACCTTCGTGCAGAAATGACAAACCTGTTAGGAAAAAGCCTAACTGAAATAAATCCAGAAAATACGCCTAATCCAACACCGGGAAGGCCCGGTAAATGTACTTTCTGCCACTAAAAAAAAAATCGAAGAGGTACACGATACTGTGGCAAGTATCAAAGAAGCATGTGTGGTGAACACTCTATCAGGAATAACAAGTTTAGTTGCCCCGACTGCAAAGAATCTGAAAATAACTGGCTTCAATGATTTTGTTTTGTCATGAATTTTTATTTTCATAATGAACTAATATATTTTGGTTTTGTAAATAAAATTTTCTTACATTTTTATCTTCATTTTTAATAATTTATTGGTTATAATATGCTATTTATTGAAATTACAACAATAAAAAGTCGGTAATTATATTCCAGTGACCTAAACTATGAGTCGAAATAAGTCAGATATAAAGAAAATGGTAGGTGTCATAAATGACACAGTCTTGTTAAATTTGTCCTTTTACAGTGCCTTGTTAATCAAAGGTTAACCTAAAGAAACATTTACGTGTCGGTGTTTCACGACGGAAGTTGAGATAGAAGAAGCAATTCATTAATTTTTTGAGAGCATTCTCAAAGATGATTGGCGTCAGGCTTTTACGTCGTGGAAGCTTTGGTTACAAAAGTGAATTGATGCAGGATGATTATTTTGAACATAAATAAAATCATTTTCCTAAAAAGACTTGTAGTTTTCTTATATCTCAAAATATATAGCGTGACCCTCGTGTGTATATACATATATATATATATATATATATATATATATATATATATATATATATATATATATATATATATACGATTACCCGAAAGATTTTAATTGCATAAAGAATTTATTAAATACTAGGATCATCCTTCCTCCCCTTCAACATTTTAAATAATGTACGATGCCGTACCAATAAAAATCATCAGCAACGCTCACATGGCGGAAACATTCAAAACCAAGTTTAATTGTAGAATTGTCATTTTTTATGAATTATTGTTACCTCTATTATATTTTTTATTAATAACGTAGAGTGAAGACGAATCTATAGAGTTAATTTAACATTTTTAACCCACAAAACAAGGACAATGGAACGAACGGAAACTAACTTAAAAAATTAACATCATAGTTGCCAAGTGTACATTACTTACTTCATACCTGTCAACTTGTTAGCGAACTTTATTAGTGCATTATGATAGTTTTTTAATTTTAATTTTACTTTTAGAAAGAAATTTGTGTAGAGCACGAGAAGAAAGTGTTTTTTCAACTCTCGCTACGCTCATGTCACATGTGTAAAACTTTGAACTCGAGTTGTAAAAACACCACTTTCTTCTCTAGTTGTACAAATAACTATTAATCATTCCGAATCGGTAGTAGAAAAAGAACGATTTTGTGTTAAGACTGTGACCAGTACCATCTTAGAAGACATTCGGTGTGATGTAATAAACATGCACCATTTACTCTCACCTGTATTATAAAGTATGGAGAGTGCCTTGTTTAACTGCCCCTAATTTCACTAGACATTTTATTATACTATCAGTTTCATATGAACTGAAATATATTATTACTATTATAACCAGAGGCGTATCTTTTACAACCTCAAGTTTGCGCAAATTATTGGAAAACTTGTAGAATGAAGTTATACATAAGTATAGAAGACTGTTCCATTTAATTCCAATTGATTGTATTCTAAAAGGATTACTATAGAGCAGTTTGTCTAATGACTTGGTCGAGGAAATATGGTAAGTATATACGAATGCCTAATCTGTTTATAAATTAATTGGTGTTTTAATAAAGGAACTTAACAACTTAACCTACTGTGTTTTTTAAAGATCATAAATGTGTACAAAAATTTAGCTATTCTACTACAGGTAAGTCTGTAGCTCGCACTTTTACCTGGATCATTTCGGATGGAAGAAATTTATCTGCTATAATTCGCCCAGACACATCACGCAAAGAGAATTTCTTCTGATAATTTTAATTTGGATATTAGCACGCTGAATAAAGAAGGTACGAGTCATATGCGATACTCCAAGCGCCTGGGTGCTCCCATAGCAAAAACTATCCGGACAATCCTCATTAAAAGATTTGTTCTGTTGCAATGACAGTTGTCCACTAGAGAAAGAATTCTGACTTACAAACATCGTTGAACATATAGAAAGTAAGCGTTTACTATCAAATAAAACCGTTTCATCTTTGTGTTATAACACCACTAGGGCCGCGCCGTAGTAATCTTTAGCAGATTGGAACTATTCACTGTCGATAATTGGAGACATTGAACAGTTGCTTTAATCTATACGGTGAATTGGGAATACGGCGAATTTGATCTACGGTCAATAGTCCTTACGGCGAATTTCATACATGTCCAACAGTCTGTATGGTGTACCTGCAATGGCAAATCGTCCGAGACGGACCAGTGACGGCGAATTGTGTTAACACCTATCTCAAGACGCTAGACAGCATATAGATCGTGGTTCTTTCGAATATTAGCGCGAAGTTTGGATAAAGGATGTTAATTAACATTTGCCATAGATAGATCAGTTAAATTATACTTTGCAAAGGCCGATGAGCTGCGGACGCCTTGCGAAAGTGGTTCTTTCTTTACCTAATGGTCAATGAAGAACGTCAACGAACTAGATCTAGGCACCTTGTCTAACTGGTTTTTGTCTTAGTTAAGTGAGTGTGGCCCGGATCCTAGGTAAAGGTCGATGAACCATATTCAAGATAATGAACTGTACCTAGGCAGAAGTGGTTAAACTCAATGTGGGTCTTTGTTCTTGTTGTGGTAAGGTTTTGCTTGTATACTGAGATCTGAACATGTTTAACCGGTCTTGAGCATACCTCTGTGGTTGTTTCGGCCAAGACACAACTACTTCAGGCCATACTCAACTAAGATATCTGAACTACCTTAAATCTACTTAATTAAGGTAGGGCCATCTTAGCGCACGTTAGCCGTAACTACAAACCACTTTATTTGTTGAGCCACACTTTAGTTCAAATTTTGAAGGCGGATATGTATATTTTTTTTAGTGACAGATAAACGACACAGAAAGGTGGAATACATGTATTATACTATTTGATACATAACTAAGCAATACCTGTACTACAAACTAATTTTACGGTAAATAAAACAAAAAATAAAATTCTCCAAGAGGAAAAACAAGAACCAAGATTTTCATTAGTACATTAATAATCAACCGATCAGAACCGCAAACTAATGCCTGGCGGATTCTGGATAGGATAAACTCAAGCAAGAGAACATCTTGTCTCTGTGGATGGATTCGGGTTGCTGAGTGCTGGTAAACGATCATTAGTACTGGGACGCTATAGAAAAAAGGGTTTACGCTTAAAATGTAACTTAGTTGGGGGTTTGCTCAATAAATAATTAAGCAGTATTTATTACATAAGATAATAGGGACAGAACAGTCTCTGACGTGTTCGCGGGGTTTACAGATTAATTACAAGTGTCAGGAGCAATGTCTTAAATAACGGGTTTTAATTATGACGAAACAGGACACAATTTCAATTCAATAAAATCTAATAGTACTGGCAGTTTATAATAAGATTAACGCGATAATTAGAAAATTTTACGTCGGGATTGTAAATTGTTGAGGATTTTCGTTTATGAATGATGATCAGGATTGATCTTACTAGTAATCGGAATAGTAGGAATTGGTACAGGACAGACTCTTTAATATTATTACTGATTGGGAGAAGGCGGAGCTTTTTAGGGTAACAGTGCGCTACCAGTATTTTAGCGGCGGATATCTACTCAAAAGATGATCGGAGCATCTATTTTATTTCTATCTGGTCTGGTGGATATTTAAGCCATTAACGCCAACAACTCTACTGGTGAACAATATTTTTTTACATTTCGAGCCTAGGTTAGAAAGTGTAAAGAACAAATTTATTCAATCATTTCATAAATTCTTTTGTTAGGGGTTGATTTAGGGGGTTGTACAATGAGTACATCAGGTCAATTGACAATACATTTTAATTACTTGATGTATGGACTTTTTAAAAATAATTTCTTTCAATACACAGCGCTTTTTCACCTTTTTTCACTGCCAGCGTACTCTACCACAACACCGAGAATAACATTGGCACCTTTGAGTAGTTGTTGACATAAATGGAATCATTTGCACCAAAAGGTATATACGTGGTTTGAACTTTAGTCCATCGTGGTTCTTCAAAATCCTCATAAACAGTGGGTTGCTGCTTTGGATGTGTTACAGTAGTAGGCGAGGAATCAAGGTTGTAATCAGAAAAGGTGATTTACGACGTTTCCGGGTTGATGTCGAGGTTCAAATAACTCGCGTCCCTGATAACACTTAACGGTTCGTCATTTTGTGAACCACTAGGATATCCAATTTCAATAAGACTGGGAACATCAGTAGGTAATTCAATATTTCGAAGATCATCGTCATTGATTTGTTATGACGTAATGATCAGGTGGTATAGTGTTTAGACAGAGCTCTTCAGAATGTACGATGATTATCACCTGCCAGACATCGATTGCTTCCTCTAATCTTTCGAAACGGCGTCTTCCGTAAAAACAAGTTGTTGGGATTTCCATTTAGAATATCTACAGGAATAATGCAAATATTTAAGAAATTTTCACTACGTCTAAAAGTATTTACCTGTTGTACTCATATGAGATATTACACAGTAACTAGCACAGATAATAAAATATAACCATGTGTCAGGTGAGGTAAACTGCACCAGATTTAAGAACACATGTGGAGCTATGAAACTAAGTTAATAATGCAGAATTCTCCGAAATTCATGCACTCCCACCTATTACATAGTAGTACAACCATAGATGCGCAAAATTCAAACTGGTGTAAATATTAGAGCACTTGTACTAGGATGAGTACGCTCGGTGTTAATGGGTTAATCACGAAATGTTTAAAGCAGACGAATTATTTTTGCGTAAATATTTTACATTTACTGCTGGACAAGCGGGTTGGATAAAACTATTTAGATGATAGAAAATTAATTAACAAACAGGCAAAACGTTTTGGGCAAACGCTTGCAGTGTTTACTTCTGGGTTTCCTACGTTGCACTTCGCAATGAAGTAACTATGAAACGAGAAAATTACCGTAAGTGAATCGATGTGGTGTAACTCTAGCATTAAAGTTTTTGTTTACTTAGAAATTAAGTATAAAATATTTTTTACTTATAAATAATACTAAATGCATTGGTATGAAACAAACAAAATACACTCACGTACCACACAAAATTAAAAAAAAAACACCGGATGGATGGATTGGTATGACTTTTTTTCATGAGCAAGTAGCTAAATGATTCCTAAACAAGCTCGGGAAAACCGCATCTCGATATCTTGTTTCTAACCTAAAATATCGGCCAAAGAAAACTTTATACGAAAATCCCTATCCCGATATTTTAGGTTAGGAACAAGATATCGAGATGCGGTTTTCGCGAGCTTGTTTAGGCATCATTTAGCTACTTGCTCATGAAAAAAAGTCATACCAATGCATTTTTTTTTTGCGAAAATTAACAGTTTCTGTCGGAATGTCGAACAAAGCCCTCTAGCGACGACATGTGAAACTAACAAAACTTTAATTATTTTAACATGTGTAGCCCAAGAAAAGCTCTTTTCAACGCGCCCAAGTTTGTTAAAATCGGTGTAGCCGTTTCGAAGATACGGGGGTCGATTTAAAGAAACCTTTTAATACCCTCCACCACTTTATTTTTATAGATACGTCAAAAAGTGCCAAACAAAAAAAGTTCAGATTATCCTCGACTTCAAACATCAGTTATTTTTTTATTAGGTTAATATAGCAGAATTCACAGAAACATCACTTTTTTAGATTCAAGATTGCAGTTATGCCCCCTAGCGGCCATTTCAGAAACATGAAAATGTTTTCCAGGTTTTTGTATTGGCCGTTTTAGTAATAACTTGTTTTTTGTGCAAGCCTCTACGATGGATAGTTTCCCAGATACAGTACCTCGCATTGTTAGTTGGTCACCCTGTACAGACATACGCCACCACACCTACACAAAACCTTGAACTAAAGCGCTACACAGTACCGATTTTCCTACGTAGTTCCCGACAGATATCTACCGATGGCCATAGCATCGCTAGATTTTACGGGCCGCTTGCCATCGTCTGCTACTGAAACCATCAACATTTATACGACGCCGTCGGCACACCAGATGTACAAGGTTGTATTGTAAAACCAGACTAAGGTCCCAATTTCGATAGTTCCTGTCACCGGAATAAATAACATCCAGTTTTATTTTAAACGTTATTCCAGAAATAGATATTGTGTATAGACTTAAAGTAATTTTACTGGTTCACAGGACAGTTTAAATACCTACCGTTCTTGATGGAATTTAATTCAATAAAATAAATTCTGCTCATAATAAGCATCCGTTTCTTCTGTACGTTGCAAAGCACTTCTATAAATTTCAAAATAGTTGAGTCGGTGTACGTAAATATTTTTCTGGGCCGTAAGTTCAAATCTAGACAAACTTGCTATATTCGGCGAATTAGGCATACGACGAATTTGACCTATCGTCAATAGTCCCTACGACGAATCGGACAAAACATTTCCGCGACGGTGAATTGTCTTAAACCCGCTATATGACGGTGGTAAGTATATTGAATATCCAAGATTTGAGCAAAATTCGGAGAAATGGTCATGCATAGGTAACAAACTGTACTTCGGCCGGATCAATAAACTGGTTTACGTCTTGGATAAGGCGTTCTTTTTTTAGCTAACATTCAATAAACGGGATCAATGAGCTACATTTAGGTATCTTAGCTAACTAGGTTTTGCTTTAGTCAAAAGTAGAACCCTGTTTAGGCTAATGAACTGAACCTCAGGTCATTAAACTTAGTGTACACTGTGGTTCTTTTTTGGGCTAAGGTCTTGCCAAGACAGATCTGAATCAACATGTTGAACCGATCCACCTCTGGGGCTCAATTTAACTAAGATCAGAACCACTTTAAATTTAGATGGGTCTACACTTAATTTACACTAGCCTTAACTCTAAAGTAAAGTATCCAAGCTACACTTGATTTTTTATGGCAATTTCTTTGTCTGAATGGGCATGTGTTCATCACTCTGTATCTTACAAGAACAAAAAGAAATATCGGAAGTCGTATACAGTATGGTACAAAACGAGAATCGTAATTTTTCGTTTCTAGTTAAATTCGTCTTTATCCGAAACTACCCAGTATTAAGGCTTTGACAAACAGAAAGCGGTCTGTCCGCGCGAACTGGGCCGCGCTACAGCTGGGAACTTTGTATTGCGTAATGTTGCATTATCCTTGTCAAATAGAACGCGGCCCACCGCAGCGGATTAATTCAGTTCGCGACGGACAGCGAACAGGTTGCTATTATTATTTACAGAGTTCGCGCAGTCATTGGTGTCAAATATGAGTGAAATGGAAAGTAGTCAATCAAGGTAGTAATAATGAAAATTTTATTGATCTAGTGCGGGAGTATGACTTGTATGACTTGCTTCATCCTGATTATAAAGATGCGGTTAAGAAAGCAGAGTCATGCAAAGATATTGCCGATAAGTCATCAAAGCGGTAAGTTTAAAAGTTTTTTTAAGAACTAAAACAAATAATTTTTTTTTTATGTTTTTATTCAAGATTCAAATAAAAAATATTCATATAAAGGTAAAAGTAACGTAAAGTTAAAAATTCATCATTTAATGAACTACATTGTTGAAGTAACGAACGAAATGGTTTCGTACTGCTTGAGCAGCTTCACTTGACCTTTCCCTCGATCGAGCAGTGGTTGAAAAAGCATTGACTTTAGTTGTAGCGCCTTCCTCTTGTTCCTCATTTTCTGTTGAATTCTGATGGGTTTTGACGTAATTATGGAGACAGTAAGCAGACTTAACAATGTGTACAGCAGTATCACCCTTGATAGGTCTAAAAAATATACGTCACATGTGAGCTAAAATGCCGAAGGCAGTTTCAACTACACGTCGAGCTCTGCAATGTCGTCTATTGTACGTTAATTTTTCTATATCATTAACGACTGTGCTTCTTGGAAAAGGACGCATTAAATATGTTTCTAACTTGAAACCTTCATCACCTACAAACGCATGAGGAACGGGAATGTCTGTCCCAGGTAATGGCTTTGGAGGCAGACAAGATGTTTTTTTATCAATAAAATCACGATAGAGTGATGAATTTAGGAAGATAGCACTATGACGGCCATAACTACCAACGTCAACAACACTAAAATTATAGTAAGGATCCACTATGACCAACAGAACATTCGAAAAATGGTTTTTATAACAAAAATAATTTGAGCCACTGTTATTAGAGTATTTAATTCGAACGTGTTTTCCATCTATACTCCCGATGCATTTGGGATAGTTCCATCGTTCCCTATATCCGACTTCAGATTTTCTCCAAACTTCCGCCGTTGGGTTGGGCAAATATAGCGTTTGTAGGGCAAATCTCTATACAAACTGTTCGAATTATGCTGGAAACAGTAATTCGTCCAACTCTGTAGGAGAAAGCAATAGTCTGATGGGAATGGCCTGTTGCCAAATATCTGAAACAATGAGAGCATAGAATATGAACAATTATATTTAAAAAATAGTGGGTTCTGTTGCAATTTAGAAATAAAAGAAGCTTTAAAATGCGTGTTTATGATCGAATATTTAAGGTGTTAATATATATGAGCAGTTTATTCTGTTTGTTACAGTTGACGCCGTAAAACTCAAATGGAAAAACTTGAGGGGTTCCTAAAATATCTGAAGGGAGGTACTGGTTCGGCGAAGAAGTTTAAAAACTGGCCCTGGGCAACACATTTGAAGTTCCTAAAAGATAGTATTACTCCACGGCAAACTGTGTCAAATGTACCTGAGTCAAGCGAAACAGAAGTCGTTCAAGTGGAAGAGGACACAAACGATAGTGGCTCTGTGACCAACGAGGATTCCCAAATTCCAGCACCTACGAAAAAACTCAAGCTTCGTAAAAACCAAAACGGAGATTGTGTGGATATGACTTTACAGTATCTACAGAATAAATCGGACAACAAACCTAATAAAACCCACCTCGACCATACTGACCGTCTTTTTTGAGTTACACAGATACGTTTAAAAAGTTGTCCCCTAGAACACAAACTGTTTTGAAAATGGAGTTGGCCCAATTGTTTGGTCGCGCTGAACTTGCTATGTATAGGGCATAATTTACCTTCATTTTCTCCTTTATCACATTCAAGTAATGTATCGTGGCAAACTTCCAGCGATTCTAATCCTTCCTCCGAAGGAGTGAATTACACTCATCTCTACAGTGCAAACCAACCCCAAAGTGTTTCACTCCCTGAATCCTCAATAACTTCAGCAAGAGGGTGGTTCGAAACATTCTCAGGAGAAGAAATAGGTGAACCGCACAGCCGCGAAAAATGAAACGTGTAAAATATTTTGTGCCAATCAACTGCAAATAAATTGTGAAAAGCATTTTTAATAACTATTTACTAGTGTAAAATATTAATAAAACAAAAAATTGCAAACGAACAATGACTATATTATTTTGAGAAAAAATGTATTCAGTTACCTCAGACAGATCGCCAATATTTCCTTTGTCGGAATGGGTTTCCTCCAGTTTGTTGTAAGTTTTGATATATTCGGTTGAAGAAGAGTGTGTAAATTTTCAAATTGTTCGTGAGACATTAGAAAATACGTGAAGAAGCGGTCTTCGAATAAACTCAATTCACAGCATTCGCCGCATTCGTTTCTTTTCTCATTTATCTCGTGTACCTGTAAGTCAATGTGTAAAATAAGTCATTATACAAAATCATACAATGCTACATAAGAACTATGATTATAACATACACATGTCCTTTTTCGTCTTGTTGCTAACCTCCCAGCTAACAAAAGAAGCAATTCTTCTTCATCAGAGGAACTGCTGGACATGAAGAAAAAATTCAGGCTGGTTCGCTATCACTATTTCGGGTTCTATTTGACCACATTTGTCCATTTCGCTCGCGGTCCGGTCGCGCGGACAGACCGCTTTCTGTTTGACAAAGCCTTTAATCAAAATTACCGTTATCATACTTTCTGGGGAAGAATAAGGTAAGGTATCTAATAGGAAAAAGAAGGCGTAGTAACTGTCAAATAAATGAATGTTACGTTTCAATTTACGAATCAACTATAAATTTTGTACATTGTTAGTTACGTGTTGCTGAATACTATTTATTTGTTTTACAACTATTTTTTAAGCGGTAATTATCCATTTAAGTGGTTTTAGCTGATAGTGATAACTGGCTGAGGTGATGTACGAAGCGAGCAGAATTCAAACCTGGAATAATGTATAGGATGTTCCATAAAAAAATATAAGTTTGTGTTGTCGTGGACTTATGGCCCACCCGGTATTTGTAAAAACATTTTTAAAACGTTCTGTCTAGCAGGCATATATATATATATATATATATATATATATATATATATATATATGTATATATGTATACATAAGGCATATATCACTGTTTAGAGCATATATTAGCTCAAGTTAATGATTTATATACATATAAAGTGAGTTCCATGGAATTAAATTAACATATATGTAAAACGCAGGTTGCTTAAAATTAAAATATATATAAAACCATGTACAAATGTGATTACATGGCGTGTTGTTAGCTATTTAAATCCAATTTCATAAATATAAAAGTATGACCATGGCTAAACGTTGAATATTGTCAGTAAATTACTTTCCGAGCTTCATCGGGGCTGTATACTCTTATTCGTAATACATGTAAATTAATCTATATGTATGTATTCCACATAGCAGTATATTATGCTTCTATCCTAGAACAAAAATAAAAGTAAAATTGTCTGATTCAACGTAAGAAGTTAAAATAAGTGTTAAAGTGTAAGAAACTGAGACGAATTTAAGAGAATTCACAGGGTTTACAAACTTTAAAAGTTATTATAAAGAAATATCATGTTATTAACTTACTTAGTGAAGTGTTTGAAATATGTTCCAACTTAAATTAACATTTTTATATGTAATTTAAAATTAAAATTGAAAATTGACCAGGTTAGGATATTCCAATTAAAAATGTGAGATGGAATTTTCTATATTAAACAATAAAAGTGACCGAGACAGTGACATTCCTATGTAGTTTTATCCACAGAATCCATTTCTGGCTTTAGTTTTTCTGTGGAAAGTAGATTAAGTTAGTTATAATGAATTTTGTACATAAAAATTTTGTAAAATATTTAATTTGTAAAAAATTTAAGGAAGTATAGCAAAAGGGATACCTAATGAAAGAAAAAATTGTGTAGAATCCAAAAATGTGTTTAGTTTTAAAATCGGTACATATATAAGAAGGTTATGAGTAAAATTAAGATTTTACAAATTTTAGAAAATTGTTTAACCAATAGAATTAAAGCAATCTTATGTTTGTATTGGCAATATCATTTAGGTAATTTAGAAATTTTCAGAAGCTAGTGAAAAAACAAATCTTGATCTTGACAATCTTTACAATTTTTTTTTACATCTTTACATCGTTTCATCTGTTCCTGTAAGTGTTATATCATAAATGGGTTCGTATAACCTCTTAAAATCGTAATTGCATAGTGACAGACAATTGATATTCAAATCATTCCTTTTTTTGAACATAAGTTATTGTTATCGTAATTTAAGTCTTCGGTAATATGTTTCGGAATGACGAGTGTTTTCGTTTATTTTGTTAATTCAAATTGCTGGTCTGGAAATAACAAAATCATGTATTGCGTTTATGTTGAATTATTATTATAAAAAGAAAAGAGGAAAGGATACTTACCAAAAGTAAAGTAATTTTATTGTGATTTAATCATGGGCGTATAACACAAATTCAGATCGCATGCGCACAGCGTGATGTAATAGTACATTATAAAAAAAATGTCCAGATTTGTATAAATTCACAATTGGATTCATTTTGATCAAGAACTCTGCTTATGTTTATATGAATTGTACAGTAAAATATTTTGATCCCTATCCCCATGCGAATAGGTCTATTAACCGGGCACCCCCACCATGTCAAAAATTTTTGGGCTTCGTATAGAAATTACAGGCTTTTTATGGGCTTTCAAATTTTACCAATTAAATTTTTTGGGCTCTTTTCATTCCCGAGGAAAAAGATATTTAAGTGTGGGGGTGCTGATTTGCCGTAAGCTAGCGCCAACTTTTTTCCTGGGATACTTAAAAATTTCCAGTTTGTCTCAGATTTATGGGCTTTTTATGGGCTTTTCGAATATGCAACTCCCGATTTACTTGAATCAACCCTAACAAAGATATCAACCCTTAAAAATTAAAAGAACAAAAATATTTTTCAAAATAAATATTCTTGTCAGATAATTACGGGCTATTTATGGGCTCTTCGAGAATGCAACTCTTGATTGCCCCGGATTAACCTCAATAACAGTATCAACCCTTAAAGAAAGAAAAGATTGAAATATTTTAAATAATAAAAATTCTTTTCATATCGCATCAATAATTATTCAAACTGCAGAAAAAGGTTGTAAAAGTGTCAAATAATTTGATAAAATGATGTATTATTGCTATCCTGCTGAGCTTTGCGTTACAGGAAGCATCGGCCCCTAATCTTGCTAATAAAATATTGGCGCCTGCCAGACGCATCATACGTACGCATAATGCGTGGGCGTGTGAATTCGCAAAGTAGTCAGTAATATTGTACCTTTATATTTTGTTTAGACTAGTCGACTACTTTTATTTATTGTTTTAACTTTAAACTAATCTGTAGTTTGTAAAATATCATACTACACTTTAATAACTTTTAGTTTGTAGCAGACTATCGTTGAGTAGGTAATCCGTGTCGCAATAAGTTTTGCGAGTGTATACAAATTTGAAATTTGTAGTTATATTTTAGCAGCCTACTCCCGCCTATATCCGTTTGAGTATGTCCTATAAAAGTGATTACCGTGTGTACGTATTAATTAGTTACTATTATAAAAATAAAAACTGATAAAAGTATTTCAAGTAGCGAAGCATAGCAGCGCTTTAAAATCGCAAATGTTATCAGAAAATTATTATTTATTTATGGGCTCAACATTTCTGCCGTTCATGATTTTTGGGCTGCCCTCCCCCGTCAAAAAAATTACCCGTATATTGGTTATAAGCGATATCTGGGATGATCAACGTCTCACAGTAGTCATGTAAACTGTCTTAAAATTAATATTCATTTATGGGCTTAACACTTCTGTTACTCATGAGTTTTGGGCTGCCCTCCAGGTTAAAAAAAAACTACCACTGAATGAAGTTTCAACCAAGTAAACGAAAGTACAACGTATTATTATAAAAAATATGATAAAATCTTTATTTCTTTATAGATCTAACCCGTGTGTCTGTGGCCCGTGATTTTTGCGCTGCAGTCCTGGACGAAAAAATCTACTCCCAAATCCATTATATATCAATACCTGCGGAAGCAACACCCAACGATCACATAAACTAATAAATTTATTATTTATTTATGAACTCAATCTTTCTATAGTCTACCAGTTCTGAGTTGCTACCAAAACATTGTTTTTAAGTGGTGATATCTTGGATAGGTTTGATCCAGACACACGGCGATAATATATACGGAGAGCCCGCAAATAACCCATAAATACCCACACGAACTTTTATTTTTGAACATATTTTTATTTTTATCAACCTTTAAGTGTTGATATTTTTATTAGGCTTAAACTGGGATAATCAGGAGTTACATATTTGAAGAGCTCATAAATAACCCATGATTATCTGACAGGAATTTTTTTTTAAATATAATTTTTTTTTTATCTTTAAGGGTTGATACCTTTGTAAGGATTGATCCAGGAAAATCGGGAGTTACATATTCGAAGAGCCAATAAACAGCCCATATTTATATGAAAAGAATTTTTATTTTTTAAAATATTTCAATCTTTTCTTTCTTTAAGGGTTGATACTGTTATTGAGGTTAATCCGGGGCAATCAAAAGTTGCATTCTCGAAGAGCCCATAAATAGCCCGTAATTATCTGATAAGAATATTTATTTTAAAAAATATTTTTAAGTTCTTTTAATTTTTAAGGGTTGATATCTTTGTTAGGGTTGATCCAAGTAAATCGGGAGTTGCATATTCGAAAAGCCCATAAATCTGAGACAAACGAGAAATTTTTAAGTATCCCAGGAAAAAAGTTGGCGCTAGCTTAACGGCAAATCAGCACCCCCACACTTAAATATCGATTTCCTCGGGAATAAAAAGAGCCCAAAAAATTTAATTGACAAAATTTGAAAGCACATAAAAAGCCTGTAAGAATATTTATTTTAAAAAATATTTTTGTTCTTTTAATTTTTAAGGGTTGATATCTTTGTTAGGGTTGATCCAAGTAAATCGGGAGTTGCATATTCGAAAAGCCCATAAAAAGCCCATAAATCTGAGACAAACGAGAAATTTTTAAGTATCCCAGGAAAAAAGTTGGCGCTAGCTTAACGGCAAATCAGCACCCCCACACTTAAATATCGATTTCCTCGGGAATGAAAAGAGCCCAAAAAATTTAATTGACAAAATTTGAAAGCCCATAAAAAGCCTGTAATTTCTATACGAAGCCCAAAAATGTTTGACATGGTGGGGGTGCCAGGTTAATAGACCTCATGCGAATGCTAGTCGAGACCATCACTTATTTAAAGAAAAATTATAGTATTTGTTATAATAAAGTTATGAGGAAACATCGTGCTGAAGTTGTAATAAAATATATAACGCTCTGTTAATACATTTGATCCTTAATTTATATCATATTACGATTTGGTTTAAATCAAAATTTAATTTTTATAATTATGGTAGCCACCTTCATTATATATATATATATATATATATATATATATATATATATATATATATATAGATTTTTTAACTAATTTTAAGACGAAAATGTGGTACACGATTATTTCGAATGTCGCTTCGTTTTCGAAATACAGGTGTTGAAAAAATACAATTTGTGCGTTTTCTTTTTATTGTTAAATTTTACATAATGAACTCACATGAACAAAAGTCAAATAAACTGCTGAAAATGTCCTCCATGAGCCAGTAAACCGCTTTGTACACGACGTTGTCTTACACGTTGGAAAATTTCGGGGCTGGCGCGAATCGTATTAAAACCATTAATAATACGCAGTCGAAGGTCTTCTTCAGCTTCAATAGGCGTAGTGTAAACAAGTTGTTTAAGGTGACCACAAAAATAAAAATCCAATGGATTGAGATCCCGCGAACGGGGTGGCCATGGGCTGGGTCCACCTCTACCTATCCAACGAGCAGGATATTGTTGATCCAAATAGTTTTTTCTACGTACTGCAAAGTGAGGCGGGGCACCGTCATGTATGAACCACATTAAATCTCTCGTTTTTAATGGCACTGCTTCCATCAATTCTGGCAATTCATTTCTAAGGTTATTGTAATGCACATCACCAGTAAGTCGATGGAGAAATAAATAAGCTCCAACTAAGGTATCTCCAATAATTCCTGCCCAAACATTGCACGAAAATGTATGCTGGTGATGTCCTTCGACGATACAATGAGGATTTTCACCCGCCTAGATATGAGTATTGTGCAAATTCGTAATGCCATCTCTCGAAAAATTCGCTTCATCTGTAAATAGGATTATCTCTGAAAAATGTGGTACTCGTAAAGGATTTTATTGAAACAAGTTACAAAAATCAACTTGAGTTGGAAAATCTCGAGGCAACAAAGCTTGCACTCGTTGTACGTGAGATGGATAAAGTAAATAGTTCTTTAAGATACTCCATATTGTTTTGTTACTCACATTCAACTCGTTCCTGATTATTGTCGTGCCTTGAGATTCTTCCATCTTGTTTAAAATTTCTTCCTCAAGTTGTGGGGTTCTAACTGTCAGTGGACGGCCGTCTATTTTGCTTTTTGCGAAGCTACTTGTTTCCTATAACCTGAGATGCAATCTTGTAAACGTTTCCGGACATGGTATTCGTCTATTAGGAAAACATTCTGCATATAAACGTGTTGCCTCTCGCGCATTTCCATTTGCTAAACCGTACATAAAATGAATTTGAGCCATTTCTTAATTGGTAAACTCAGCCATTATGTAAAGTATGTTTGCAGTACAAATAAATTGGAACACAATTCAAAAGGATATTTGTAAACCTTCAAAGACGAGACAAAACAGATGCCACGAAAAAAGCAATATTGTTGCCATGCAACGAAGTAAAGCCTACTCATACCATTTGAAACAACCAAATGATAAAAATACGAAAAATAACTTTTTATTCTACTTCCGTCTCTAAACAAATTGGATAAATCAAAAATATACAGGAACTAACGTGTCGCATAAAATTGTATTTTTTCAATACCATGTATTTCGAAAAGGAAGCGACATTCGAAAAAATTTTATATCACATTTTTATCTTAAAATTAGATGAAGATTCGCCTCTTTCATTTTGTCAGAAAGGTTAGGAAATACCCTGTATATATACAGGGTAGACCATTTTAAGTGATACACGCGAATATCTCTTTTTCAAAAAATGTTTCAGACAAAAGTATATATATATATATATATATATATATATATATATATATATATATATATATATATGTGTGTATATATAGGGGAGACCGGGGACAATTTTAACAAGTGCCATAAATTTCTCTACAATAATCTGAAATTCCTGCGCCTCCGCCTGTAAGAAGGCTATAATGAACACCATCGTTTGCTGCAGTTTGAATGCGTTAGTTGTGCTACAATCATTTACACGTGAGAGTGCTTGAATTTATCAGTAAGTAACCTATTACCTTCTTGTTCATTTTGATGATATGATGACTAGTTGTAGAAAAATTACGATCAAATTTCGCATACACATTCGTTATACATTGTGTTATTTACACATGCTTAAATTGATTGTTGTTTAAATTACTTGCTAAGTAAAAAATGCACGTTAGGGACAGTTGTAACATCAAACTGGGAGACGGTTGTAACGTGTTACAATTGTCCCCCTGCCAGTAAATGTCCATGATCACGAACTTTTTTTATTTTGTATTGCAGAATATGCCACGATTTCGTGTTAGGAAAATAGAAAGAGGGCCTTTGCCACCGTATTGCAACAGACTGCGTCCATTGTTTTGGAAAAAGGTGTATCTGTAAGAGAACCCGCAAGAAATCTCGGAATTTTTCATGTGACTTTACATAGATATATTAAGAAAATTAAAAATGGAATTGAACAACCTCATGTTGGTTACAATTCACACAACAAGATAGTATCCCGCGAAGACGAAAACATATTTTGTGAGTACATACGAAATTCATCTGATTTGTATTTCGGCCTTACACCAACTGATATGCGTTCTCTCGTATACCAATTTGCGACGAGGAAATCAGTTACGGTTCCAGAGCAGTGGCATATTACATAGATGGGATCCAGAGACTGGTTTTCCAACTATATGAAGAGAAATTCAAAATTATCAATCAGAGCACCTGAAGCAACAAGTCACGCTAGAGCTGTAACTTTAACAGTGTTAACCTCTCAAAATTTTTTGATAATTTATCGAAAGTTATGGATCAATACCATTTTGAAGCTGCCAATATACATATATATATATATATATATATATATATATATATATAGATATATAATGTTGATGAGACTGGGGCTACCACAGTGCAACAACCCAGCAAAATTGTTTCAACTAAAGGCACTAAGCAAGTGGGAGTCGTAACTTCTGGAGAACGAGGAACTTTAGTTACTGTTTTTGTGGCTGTGAATGCCATAGGAAATGCCGTTCCTCCAATGTTTATATTCCCTAGGAAGCGGTTCAAGCCATTTTTTATGACTGGCACTCCAACAGGTTCAATCGGCGAAGCCAATTATTCCGGTTGGATGGACACCGAAACCTTCTTCACTTATATAAAACATTTTGCCAAACATAGTAGATCTACACATGAAAATAAAATTCTTCTTCTGCTGGATAACCATAGATCACTTTTAGGCCTCGAAGCAATCGACTTTTGTAGAGACAGCGGAATCATTTTACTATCATTCCCACCTCACACCTCGCATAAGTTACAACCTTTAGACAGATGTGTATATGGGTCACTAAAAACCTATATGAACAATGTGAATCTATGATATACCAGGGTTGGTAGCTGAGGCCCTACCAAAAGCTACTACACCAACTAATATCATAAGTGCATTTAAAGTGACGGGAATATTTCCATTTAACAGGGAGGTGTTTCAAGACCATGAGTTTTCACCATCGTTACCAACTGACGTCCCGTTGACCAGCAACCTTGATAACGTAGCAGAGACACACCCAGAGAATCCTGAACTAATACGAACTAATTCTGTTGTTGCATCAACATCTGAACAAACCCATTATTATAAAATTAGGAACCGAACACCTACTGAAATGGAAACGGACGAGTTAAACAATTCCAAAGAATTGCTAGAAACAATGCGTCAATTTTCAAAAGTTCCGCAGAGTCTCAAGAAAAGGGCTGTGCATAGGAAGAAAAGAACAACAGCAATGTAAACGCCTGAGAAAAGAGCCCTTGAGGAAGAAGTTGCAAAATCGAATAAAAAAAAAACAAGAAAACGATTTGTAGAAAAAAATTCAAGCTTCCAGTTCATCCGATGAGGACGACGCCATATGTGTTTATTGTCTAAAGCCCAACGACAAACAGGGTGAGGAATGGACAATCTTGTGAGGAGTGGTGCCATTGTGCGTGCAGAGACGAGGAAGACAGTGTTTTCTTTTACTGTATTAACTGTCGAGATTAATCTTCATTATTTTTATTATTATTGGATAGATATGGTTTTTTTTTTGTTTGGTAATGGAAATATATTGGCGTTAAAAATATGTACCTATTCTTTATTCCAAAGTTGTTACAATTGTCTCCGGTGGTGGTACAAATGTAACAAATATTTTTTTTCGCAAAGTGAATTATGGAATATGCTTTTTGCTTCTCGGGCACATAAACGAAATGTGTCTTAATACCTCACCAAAACTTCAAATGTTTTCAATTAATATATAAATAATAGTACTTGATTAAGTAAAAATTGTTACAATTGTCCCCGGCCCCATATATATACAGGGTCCGCCTTTGGGAGCTGATCCTATGAGTATCTGCTAAACCAAACTTACTATAATTTTGAAAATTTGGTGACAGGGTAATGATGTTAGGGCTAACTCATCCAAAATATTTTCAGGTTCGTACCACTTCCGGTTATACCGGAAGTCGGTACTTAGTCGCTTATTTTAAATGGAACACCCCGTATATTAATACATTTTTGGATTCTATGTCGAATTTTAAGGTAAGTTTGTTAAATAAACTAGATACGAAATTTCAGTCGTTTAAAAAAAAACATTTTTCTAAAAAAAGTGACAGATGCGGTCTTAGTAATAACTCGTTAATTGTTCTGTTCCTGTCAAACAATTTGAATAAAACTTTGAGGTGTAGTAGGCAAAGGTTTATTGCAACAGTCTGCAAAAAATGACATTTGTATTTTTCATAAAAATAACATTATGAATGTCTAAACTTGACTATCAAAAATGCAAGTTACTCAAAAAATCAAATGGAAACCCTATTTTTATTACTCAGATCGATTTAACGTCAAAAATTAAGGTAAGTTTGTTTAAAACTTTATTTGCCTAAACGTAACAGTTTCATACTTATTATCAAAAAAGTCCCAATTTTAAAATTTGTGATAAAAATGAGCTACATACTTAAATCTAGTATTCCTTGTTCGTGGTCACCATGGAAGTCAAATAATTGAGAACTGAAATAAAGAAAAATATTTGAAAAAGTTACTGCAAAAAATTATAAAAATTGATAATTTTGTGATTCAAAAGTCATTTTTGCCAAATAGAAATTTTCTAAGTCATTTTTTTCAAATTCGATATACAACATAAGTGTAAACATTTTGTACTTTATGAGTAAATCGAAAAAAACTACTTTTTACTGCGGAGGTAATACATACTTATCAGCGCATCATTACACGATAAAGATGCTTATTTATTTTGTTTTTCTTTTGTAGTCAATAATTTAATAAAATTGTTGACAGTTTGTTTTTCTTGATGAAATGGCTCGACTTGAATATTCCAATACAGATTATTTGAATTTAATTTTAATTCACGGAAAATGTCATAGAGTTGTAAAACGCACAGTAAGAACATTTATCGAACGCTTATCCTGAGCGCCCCCGACCATCAGCAGATACAATAAGACGTGTGGTTCAAAATTTGGAACAGTTTGGCGTATTTAAACACTCTGCGCCTCGTAAAAAAACTGCTATTGGTAACGAACAGAATGAAGTTTATAACTTTAGGATATTTCCGTGCCTATCCTTGTGAATCCATAAACGACGGGAAAACAGATATTGGCTTAACACCAACAACTATCAGAAGAATTCTTAAGAAACATAAGTGTAGACCATACTGTTTACAATTAGTTCAACATTTGAAAGAAGCGGATTTCTTGAAACGTATCGAATTTTGTGAAACAATTTTGCTCAAAATACAAGAAATTCCTAATATCATATGGACGGACGAATCTAAATTTGCGAAAAATGGCATATTTAATCCCCGAAACTCGCATTACTGGAATAACGGAAATAGCAATCCAATTCGCGAACGCCATTTTCAGGAAATTTGGAATTTTAACGTATTTTGTGCTATTCGGAATAACGAAATCTTTGACGTGTATTTTTACAACAAAAATTTGAGAGGTTTAAAATAGTTGATTGTTGCGATTTATGATTACAAATTTAATTTCTAGGAGAAAATTATCTTGAGATATTAAACACTCGAATTCACTCCCGATTAAACCTAGAAAGGGAAAATTTATGGTACCAACAAGACGGTGCGCCCCCTCACAACACCAACGCTGTTTTCATGAAACTTTATGAAATTTTTGAAGATCGTTGGTTTGCCAATAATGGTCCCTTTCCATGGCCACCTAGGTCACCTGATCTTACGCCAATGGATTTTTTTCTTTAGGATCGAATTAAAAATATTGTTTATGCTACACCACTAACGACTAAAGAAGATTGCATTGCAAGAGTGCAAAATGCCTTCAATTCTCTTTCTCCACAAGAAATTCAAAGGGCTACAAATGAAGACGTTATAAGACTGGTTCAACAATGTCTTGTGTCTAACGGGCAACATTTTGAACATTTATTGTAAATTAATTTACATTTGATCACGAGCAAGAAATACTAAATAAGCGACTTTATCGTGTAAGAATCACACTGATAAGTATGTAGTTACTACCTCTGCAGTAAAAAGTAGTTTTTTTTCGATTTACTCATAAAGTATAACATTTTTACGCTTATGTTGTATATCGAATTTGAAAAAAAATGACAGAAAATTTCTATTTGGCAAAAATGACTTTTGAATCACAAAATTATCAATTTTTATAATTTTTTGCAGTAACTTTTTCAAATATTTTTCTTTATTTCAATTCTCAATTATTTGGTTTCCATGGTGACCACGAACAAGGAATACTAGATTTAAGTATGTAGCTAATTTTTATCACAAATTTTAAAATTGGTACTTTTTGATAATAAGTTACGTTTAGGCAAATAAAGTTTTAAACAAACTTACCTTAATTTTTGACATTAAATCGATCTGAGTAATAAAGAATAGGGGTTTCCATTTGATTTTTTTGAGTAACTTGCATTTTTTGATAATCAAGTTTCGACATTCATAATTTTATTTTTATGAAAAATACAAATGTAATTTTTTGCAGACTGTTGCAATAAACTTTTGCCTATAACACCTCAAAGTTTTATTCAAATTATTTGACAGGAACAGAACAACTAACGAGTTATTACTAAGACCGCATCTGTCACTTTTTTTAGAAAAATGTTTTTTTTTAAAACGACTGAAATTTCGTATCTAGTTTATTTAACAAACTTACCTTAAAATTCGACATAGAATCCAAAAATGTATTAGTATACGGGGTGTTCCATTTAAAATAAGCGACTAAGTACCGACGTCCGGTATAACCGGAAGTGGTACGAACGTGAAAATATTTTAGATGAGTTAGCCCTAACATAATTACCCCGTCACCAAATTTTTAAAATTATAGTAAGTTTGGTTTAGCAGATGCTCATAGGATCAGCTCCCAAAGGCGGACCCTGTATATATATATATATATATATATATATATATATATATTGGGTGTCTAGAATCTACCCACGTTCTATGGCTATCTTTGTTATTATAAGAGATACAGAGTCGGTTAAATTAGCAAAGTTGGGCAGAATTACATGATAATTCAAATACCGATAAGAAAATTTAACATTGTTGCCAACTTTCTAATTATCTGAAAACTAAAAATCGTCCAAATTTTCAATCGGCTATATCTTTTTTAATATTCAAAATACGAAAAAGTTATAAGAGAGACTTTTGATAGCTATTTTTACGCAAAATGGGAAAATGCAAATAAAAATTTTTTAGTAATTATTTTTCGAGCTACAACCCAAACATAAATTTTTTAAAATGGAAACTGTAGGTGGCTATGGACTCATTTGATGGCTTATTTTTTTCAGATTTCAAAAATGTATAGCTTTGTATGTTTAATATTATTAGTTAACTGAACAATTTAAAAAAAAGGTAATTATAATATTTATTAAACAAATTAAAGTGTGCCGTGAAATTTAAATAACAAAATAAGCTCATATTCTACTACTAAATTTGTGGACACAACAAGAAATAATGTACTACATTATCAAAATAAAAAAGTTGTAAATAAATTTAACTTACAACGAAGAGTAACAGCAAAAAATATAAACTCAATCATAGAAGTGGTTCAAAAGGCCCTCTATTATTTTGAACACTCATTTGACATCGTTTTAAAATTTCGTTTTGAACGTTTAATAAACTTTGGGTTCTAATTTGTTGTATAGCAATACAAACATTACCAGGTTTTACTCGGTACACTTTGTCTTTAATTGCACCCCGCAAGAAAAAGTCATGGAGGAGTTAAGTCTGGAGATCGCGGCGGCCAAACTATTGGACCTCGATTTCCTATCCAATTATTAAAACGTTCCTGTAAATAGTTACACACAAGTAATCCACTGTGTGCTGGTGCCCCGTCGTGTTGAAAATAATTCAAATTTTGAATTACGTTCAACGGAAGGTCGTCCAAAATTTCTTCAAATTCGTTTCGTAAAAAAGTTAGATATCTTTCGCAATTTAATTGCATTCATAAAAAAACGGCCCAAGAATTTTGCTACCAATAATACCGCACCAAACGTTTACTGAAAAAGCATATTGATCTCTCCTCTCAACAGTAATACGAAGATTTTCTTGGGACCATTGGATATGATTTTTACTATTGAAGATTCCGTTGTTTGTAAATTTTGCTTCATCGGTGAAAAGAATGGTTTTCGAGAATTGATTGTTTGCTCGACTTTCATTAAACAACCATGTAGCAAATCGTAATCTTTTCTGATAATCTTCAACATACAATGTATTTCCTATATGAAAATTATATGGCTTAAAATTATTTTGTTTCAAAATAACGTGGGCTTCATCCTTGGAAGTGTTGCACTCGTTCGCAATTTCACGAAGAGATGTAGTAGGTTTAAATTTGACGTAAGCTAAAACACGTTCTTTTGTTTCTGTGTTGACTTTAATTTTAAAATTTTGAGGTTTAGTAAAATCCTCATATTTTTTTAAATTCGATTCGAGTTTGGCAAATAATCTCACATCGGGTTGTCTTCTTTCCATATAAGTTTGCAAATATAATCCGAAGCAGCATTAGCATCTCTGTTAGACACGTAATAGCGAAAAAGCATATCATTTCTTTCTTCAGAAGAATAAGCCATTAATAAAGTAATATTCACTGTTTAAGTACGAACTACAACTGGTTACAACAAATAATTCAATATCTAGTATTTCACAGTCAATCAATGCAGAGTTTTGTTTTTAATTGTCACAGCACACCCCTGCAAACATTGCATTTGTTTAGTAAATACTATAATTATAATTTTTTGAAAATTGTGAGTTAACTAATAATACTAAACATACAAAACTATTAATTTTTGAAATCAGAAAAAATAAGCCATCGAATGAGTCCATAACTACCTATAGTTGCCATTTAAAAAAATGTATGTTTGGGTTGTACCGCGAAAAATAATTACAAAAAATTTTGATGATTTTTAGTTATTTTCAGATATCTTAGAAAGTTTGCAACAATGTTGAATTTTCTTATCGGTATTTGAATTATCGTGTAATTCTGCCCAACAACTTTGCTAATTTAACCGGTTCTGTATCTCTTATAATAACAAAGATAGTCACAGAACGTCGGTAGATTCTAGACACCCTATATATATATATATATATATATATATATATATATATATATATATATATATATATATACTAAAGAGGAACATTATCCTTATCGAATAGACTTCGTTTATACAGGGTGTTTCCTAAGCACGGTACATAACTTCAGGAGCGTATTCTGTCACTAAAATAAAGGCAACTTTGCTTATAAACTATGTCTCAAAAATGCTTCGTTACGGAAGTACAGGGTATGGAAGTTTCATTGAAAAATTACAATTTTTTTTAACCACTTGAGACATTTCAATAAAATTTTGCAGTGTTTGAGAGTTAGCAACGGTGCATATTTTGCGCTAAAACCGGCGGATTTACTATAATCAGTGGCGTGCCGGTAGGATAATCGTTGCACAATTTGAAAGAAACAAATGCGGTACACTACTGTTTCTAATCTTTCTCAATTTTTTTTGGATTGTCTGTTCCATTTGGACGATAACATTGTAGTGCTCCGTGATGTAATAACCAGTGTTCATGAATGAATCTTTTGGCAAACTCATAATAAAACTATAAAGAAACTAAAGTTTTTTCATCGCTTTTAATTACTTTTAAACTCTCTTAACAATGTACAGGGTGTCCAATTAAGAATGCGAGGTACTGTATCTGGGAAACTATCCATCGTAGAAGCTTGCGCAAAAAAAAAGTTATTATTAAAACGGCCAATACGTTAACCTGGAAAATATTTTCATGTTTCTGAAATGGCCGCTAGGGAGCGTAACTGCAATCTTGAATCTAAAAAAGTGATGTTTCTGCGAATTCTGTTATATTAATCTAATAAAAAAATAACTGATTTTAACCGGTTTTAACAAACTTAGGCGCGTTGAAAAGAGCTTTTCTTGGGCTACAAATCTTAAAATAATTGAAGTTTTGTTAGTTCCACATGTGGTCGCTAGAGGGCTTTGTTCGACATTCCGACAGAAACGGTTAATTTTCGCAAAAAAATTAAATGCATTGGTATGACTTTTTTTCATGAACAAGTAGCTAAATGATGCTTGAACAAGCTTTAACTATATTTTTCTGGAATTGTTTCTATTATGTAATTTGTGGCCCTAAAAAGGACCGATTTAAAGGAGGAAGATTTTTAATGCCCCCGTAAATGCCCGAAATGCTGACCATCACGCTCTATGCATTGCTGAAGCCTCCCATGACTAGACAAAACTGCAGTTTCAATTTCGGCTCTCGGTATGTTACGTATTGCGTTACGAATCCGGTTTTTCATATCTTCTCTAGTAGTAGGTTGAGGCCGATACAGGATGTCCTTTAAGCGCCCCCATAAATAAAAATCGAGGCAAGTTAAATCTGGCGATCGCGAAGGCCATAGAAACAGACTTCCTCTTCCAATCCACCGCTGTTGAAATACTGCATTAATATGCTCTCGCACATTAATAGCAAAATGTGCTGGGCAACCATCCAACTGCAAAAACAATTTTTGCCTTGTTCCCAGAGGCACATCTTCCAACAACAACGGTAATTGATTGGCCAAAAAGTCAAGAAATACATTGCCATTTAGGGGTTGCTCGAAAAAATATGGCCCAATAATTCTGGCTCCCAGTATGCTACACCATACATTTAAACTCCAACGTCCTAGGCGCTGAACTTCATGCAACCAATGGGGATTTTCAGCATACCAATAATGCATATTGTGCAGATTGACTCTCCCGTCACTACTGAAGGTGGCTTCATCGATCCAAAGAATTTGAAATAAAAATTCTCTATTTTCGCGTATCATGCCTTACATCCAATGGCAATAGTCTAACCTTCGATCAAAATCTTCCTCTTTCTCAAGGCCTGATGCTAAACGATATGATATGGATGCATTATTAAAGTAATTAAAAAAAGTTTACACGAATACCTATGGTCCTTCAAAATATTTTGAACCGTAGTCCGTGATATGCCCAACTCAGTGGATAATGCTCTTGTGGATTTCCTTCAATACAGCCCAGTACACGGTCAATATTTTGTTGTGTTCTTCCGCTTCTTTGCCGTTGAAACGTAGGCCGAAAACTACCATTGGCTCGTAAGCTCGCCTCTAATCGGGGAAAAACTCTTACATCGCAAGGACGCTGATTTGGATATCGAGCCGCGTAAACTGTTTTTTTAACTACTGCGGCATTCTGAAGACATTCAAAATAAACCGCAAGCATATCAACAGCTTCATTATTCGCATTTTGAAAACACAAAAATTGCTCGAAGTAACGCGAAAGTATTGACAACTATTGACAATTTCGTATATATCCATAGTGAATATGCATTTAAACAAACAAAAAATAAGCCTTTCGTATAACTTTTAGCATTGCTTACTTGCCCGTTGTAATTTCAAAAAAGGTGATTTTATTCTGGTGTATAAATTTACAAACATTTAAAATCGCAATTTCTAGGTAACCTATTCAGAGCCAAAATTGAAGCTGCAGTTTTGTCTACCCATAAGAGGCCTCAGCTATGCACAGAGTGATGGTCAGCATTTCGAGCATTTACGGGGGCATTAAAAACCTTCAAAATAAAAATTTAAGGTATTTTCGTACACAGTGTTCTTTGGTCGATATTTTAGGTTAGGAACAAGATATCGAGATGCGGTTTGCGCGAGCTTGTTTAGGCATCATTTAGTTACCTGTTTATGAAAAAAAGTCATACCAATGCATTTAATTTTTTTGCGAAAATTAACCGCTTCTGTCGGAATGTCGAACAAAGCCCTCTAGCAACGACATGTGAAACCAACAAAACTTCAATTATATTAACATTTTAGCCCAAGAAAAGCTCTTTTTAACGCGCCCAAGTTTGTTAAAATCGGATTAGCCGTTTCGAAGCCGTTTTAAGGAAACCTTTGAATACCCTCCACCACTTTATTTTTATAGATACGTCAAAAAGTCCCAAACAAAAAAAGATCAGATTATCCTCGACTTCAAAGATCAGTTATTTTTTTATTAGATTAATATAGCAGAATCCACAGCAACATCACTTTTTTAGATTCAAGATTGCAGTTACGCCCCCTAGCGGCCATTTCAGAAACATGAAAATGTTTTCCAGGTTTTTGTATTGGCCGTTTTAGTAATAACTTATTTTTTGCGCAATCCTCTACGATGTATAGTTTCCCGGATACAGTACCTCACATTTTTAGTTGGCCACCCTGTACAACAAAAAAGTTATTTAAAATTTTTTGTCTAATACTACGACTTCAGCCTTAAAAAAAACGTAATATTCGTATGAAGGTATGAATATTTATTTTATTATACAGTTGCCTGTTTGGTAGTGAAATTGTTGACATTTTACTTGTCACCGTATTTATCTTTGTGTAAAGCATTCAAAACATAAAATGAATAATTTTATTAACGTTGAATTGGCTCAGATTTATGGCCTAGCAAATCGAAATTCAGTAGAAGCTCGCCGAATTTATAATGAACGTTATCCAAATAGAGTAACGCCATGTGCTAAAACATTTAGAAAGCTACACGCCAGATTGAGTGAAACCGGTAGTTTTAAGCATAAGTCAGAAGTTCCTGGTAGACCTCGCACAGTAACAACGCCTGTGCCATAAGATGCTATACTACGAGAAATAGAAGAAAATCCTTCTACTAGTACCAGAAAGATAGCACAACAGCTTCAAGTAAGTCCAAAGACTGTTTGGAAAGTTTTGAAAATTTCTCTACTATTTCCGTACCATATACAACGAGTATAAGCTCTGTTGTCACGCGATTTTCAACCAAGGCTAAATTTTAGTAGGTGGATACTCCATACAATGGCTCATAACAACATTTTTTTGAGGACAGTTTTATTTACTGATGAGGCAACTTTTTCGCGACAAGCTATTATTAACTTTCATAATGAACATATTTGGGCGGACGAAAATCCCCATGCCTTAAGAGAAGGTCGCTTTCAGCAAACATTTTCACTAAATGTATGGATAGGCATTATTGGTGACCATCTTATTGGACCACACTTTTTACCCACCCGGCTAAATGGTAATTCGTATAGTCAGTTTGTAGCCGACGAACTAAATGTTCTATTAGAAGAGGTGCCTCTGCAGGTGAGAGCTAATTTATGGTTTATGCACGACGGTGCCCCTGCTCGTTTCAGCCTCGTTGCACGTCAATACCTCGCCAACACTTTTCCTAATCGCTGGATTGGTCGCGGAGGTCCTCACGCTTAGCCACCTCGCAGGCCCGATCTGAATCCTTTGAACTTTTATTTATGGGGTCACCTCAAGTCACTCGTGTATAAAACACCTGTATTAGATAAAAATGATTTAAGAGATTGAATAATTCAAAGTTGTAATGCTATAAGAAATACTCCAGGAGTTTTTGAACGAGTGAGACAGTCCTAGATGAGACGATTAGAATCGCGCGTTTTATCAGAAGGCGGCCATTTTCAACATTTACTGTAACTCTGTGTCAGTGGTGATTATTTTTATGATTGCTTTTTGTAATTAAATAATAAAAAAAATAAAAATGACGTATTTATTCATGAACATTTAATTATGATATATTACAATTTAAGATAACTTTTTTGTTGCACATTGTTAAGACAGTTTAAAAATAATTAAAAGCAATAAAAAAACTTTAGTTTCTTTATAGGTTTATTATGAGTTTGCCACGAGACTCATTTATGAACACTGCTTATTACATCACGGAGCACTACAATGTTTTTTTATTTTTTTACTCGAAAATGACTAGTCTTAAGAAAAAAAGACGAGAGCCATTTTTTCGTCCAAATGGAACAGACAATCCAAAAAAAATTGAGAAAGATTAGAAACAGTGGTGTACCGCATTTTTTTTCTTTCAAATTGTACTACGATTATTCTGCCTGCACGCCACTGATTATAGTAAATCCGCCGGTTTTAGCGTAAAATACGCACCGTTGCTAACTCTCAAACACTAAAATTTTATTGAAATGTCTTAAGTGGTTAGGGAAATATTAAAAAAATTGTAATTTTTCAACGAAACTTTCACACCCTGTACTTCCGTAACGAAGTATTTTTGAGACATAGTTTATAAGCAAAGTTGCCTTTATGTTAGTGGCAGAATACGCTCCTGAAGTTATGTACCGTACTTAGGAAACACCCTGTATAAACGTTCTAAGAAACCACTTATGATAAAACTAATTCAAACTAACTCTTAATTAAGGGTGTAGACCGGTAGACGTGTAGGTTACCATTAGAAATGAACACCCCTTAATAATTGAAGTATAAAGGAAAAATTTTAAGATATAAAGTTAATTCTTACTCAATACAAGAGTTCGTACTTACTAACGTTTTGTTGTTTCAACCAAGAAATTTAATTCACCCTATCAACATATTTTATTTCTTCGCGTATTTGTGAAATGGACTTTATATTGCAAAAGATGTAAATAAAAAATATACTCAGTATATTGGTTTTGTCGTCCCATTAACTTCCGTTCGACTTGGTCACAAAAAGCATAATTGTGTTACTAATTATTATTTAACGAAGTGTATTTTTACAAACTTCGCTAATATCTAGATATATTATAATGAAACGACAAATCAGCAATGAGTGATTCAGTGATGCTACGATAATTTTAACAAATTGATCTCTCAACCATGAGTTAATATTGTATATAGATATAAATTTATTAAAAGAACAAGGATAGAATCTATCGGCAACACAATTTCTAATGACGTCTATACTACGTCAGAGTTCCATTTGACGTCATCGATCGAAGTGACTCTTCAAAATATTTCAATTTTAAAACTTTGTAATAAAATTATAATTGAGTTTTTTTTATTTCTTTCAGACATCAGCCAATTAATGAGATTATTGAGTTTATTTCATTTCCATAATTGGATTGAATTTCCATAATGTAATTGTTAATTTTAACATAATCGCAGCTCGTTATGCTTTGTTCTTTTTTATTATTCATTCATTTTGCGATATGATGAGATTAAGTTATGTTTAGCTACTAAAGCTGTGTTAAGCCACTTAATAGAAAATTATCTATGAGAGCACATCTGGATAAGGTAATTTTGCAAGTATCGGCAGCGCAAATCGAATATTTAACATATGGGGTTGATGACAGATTGCATTTAGATTTAGTCAATAATTCAGGTTTGTTTTAACATAGAAAGTACTTTCACATCATAGATTTTCTTGCGTTGGAAATAGAGAAGTCTAATTCCCTCTAATTATAGCCACCACATTGGACACCATTTTCTAATTTTTTTTTAGGCAGTGATGTACTAGTATTTATTCTAAAAGGTCGACTGCTTGAACCACTACTTTGGTAATTTTAATTTGAAGTGTAATTATAATTTATTCTCACCAATAATTGCGTTAATCTGTAAAACAAAAAGAAAAAGAAATCAATCTGATTGTTATTAGCTGAACACCTTTTGTTCTACCACTTAACCCTATACTAAATCAATATTACCAGGGTTCGAAAAGCCATGAAACACTATTAATAAAAGAACATAAGTTGCACAAAAAAACCATTCAATTAGTTCATAACGATATAAGAAAATGTACTGAGTGGTTCATTAATAAAGGAGACCGGCTGTGTATGAGAAACTACGCATCGCACAGTTTCGGGAAAAAGTATTGATAGTAACAAAAAAAAAGAAATTGCTGGAAATTAGTTTCAAGTTCTTACGATGGCCGCTAGGGGACGTACACGAACACCAAATTGGAAAATCAGCTTTTTCTCTTAAATCGGCAGTATCAAAGGTATGTCTAATATAGTTTTATTATGAACTACATACGGTTAGAAAAATTTTCTTTTTTTTTTAGCATTTTCTCTATTTTGTTAAATGAGGGGAGGGTGGAGAGGTAAACATTCGCTTGAAAAAATGTCATAACATCTTTTTCACTCAACTAATTTTAATAAACTCGTTTGAGAGAGGCTTCTTGGCTGCTTCTAATAAAGTATTAACGTTCTCGGTTTAACTTTTTTGTCGGTAGATGGCGTTTTGAGGCAACGCCATAAATTTTTGCAATTTTCTCGAAAATTTTAACTGTAACGGTATAATCATTTTTTTAACTCACGAAAAAGGGCGTGAAAAATATAGAAATTGGTGAAATCCACAAGTAAATAAAAAATAAATGTAAAAATATATTTTAGAAGTAACAGAATTAGAGAACAGGTTTGGTTGTCATTAATTACTTAAATTTACTAATTATTAAACTATTAATATAATAGGAATAAAATTCAGTGTACTAAATGTCCCCTTGGGGGCGTGTCTTTAATTTAGAGCGGATAATAAAATATATTTTTTAAATTATTATGTTGCATTACGAATTTCCTTTCTATATCTGTGGATGATGTTATAGAAGAATGGTGTGCAACAGCCCTAATACTCAAGAACTAATGACACCCCAAATGTTCAAATTGTCACCCGTACTGTTCAATATAGAGCTGCAATCTCTCACGCATAGCAAAATAGCAGTCTAGTAAAAACAAGTAGGCCTTGAAATGCCTCAAATAACACAAAACAATATACACTTTAAATATTGCTTTACGTCAACATAATACTCACTGCATTAAAGTTTTTCGTGTTTGATTAACGAACCATTTATTTCAAAATGGCGTTAACAAATGAAATAGCATTTGATATGCTCGCTGTATATTTTCAGTGGATGAAGAATTCAACTGTTGCTGCAAGAGTTTATGCTGCGTGGTATCCAGAAAGGCATCGTTAACGAGAAAAGGGTTTCTGAACGATTGACGCAGTGTTTAAGAAATACCGGAAGTGTTCATCGTCCCGTCTTTCCTAGACGTGGAAGATGCCTAACTGAGGAAAATATAAACATACTAGCTTATACAGAATATAATCCTCATGGAAATACTAGAGATATTTGTAACGACTTAAGTATTACCCGAACTCTCGCCGCACATGATTTTAAAAGACCATAATACATAATGCCCTGAAATATATACCTTGTTTTATTAATAAACAAGTTTTACTTCAAATTTAAGCTACACCCATACTATGCAGTTCTCCATCGGGCATTAACACCCCTTGATTTTGATACAAGGCTTGATTATTGCCATTGGTTGCTGGTAGCTCGAAATCCTAAACTATTATCAAATATAGTATGGACGGATGAGTCGATGCGCACGTGAACGTGCATAACATGCATTACTGGTCGCAAACTAATCCTTATTGGATGATAGAGGTACAACATCAAGGTCTTACTTTCGACTCACTATAGTCATCGCGACCAATTTGTGTTTATGGATGTGTCACTATAATTTACAACAAGTTCCCCTGTGAATATTGTAGCGTCCCACAGGCACCTTATCTTAGAAAGTGTAATTTGAACTTATTCGCAATAATGCAGATTCAAGAACAAAAAAATGATTAAAACATTACAATTTATTTACAAATCTGATACTTAATTACTCGCAAACCTCAAATCGGATCAAAGAATTGGACGTCTACTGGTAACTACGCTGCGTTATTTGACTTAGGTAGGCTTGATGAGGTTATGTGTTGCATCATGTGGGACAGGTAAACAATTAAACTACTCAAATTAGAGTTAACGAGCTTTGCGCAATGATGGTTCAACCCGTTAATTTACTAAGTTAGGAAAGAACCACCAAGAAAACCAAATTTATTCTTAAATACGTAATTACACAAGTCCCAAATAACAAAAAAAAACAATGAAAGGGTTCAACATATAACAAAACACCATTAGATCAGGTTAAGGTGCGTACAAAATTAATACATTAAGGAACAAAAAAAAACAAAAAGCAGTTTAGTAACATAATCACAAAAAAATAAACGGTGAAATCACACCCACAATTGTGTCATAAATAAATCAGAAGAAAAACTGTAATACCAAACATGTGGCCCTCTAAAACCAAACATCCCGGTCTTTAAGTAAATAAGAAAAAAATAATAAGGCAGATTACGGTACATATAAAATATAACAAACAGTAACATTGAACAGGTAGCAATAAGGTAACTGCAATGCAGTTTACCTACATTTAGGTAAGAACAAAAAAAGTAAACACTGAATTTACACATACACAATTGTGTGGTTAATAAAAGCACAAAAATACATACGTACAATTACAATAAATTACATATAAAGAAAAATTAGTTCGTAGACAAACAATTCTAAATAAGCCGACTGAATCAAAAACACAAAAAAACTCATTAAAACAATGTCTTACAAGGGTAAGTACAAATAAATCATAACAACGTGACCGATGCACAAGCTAGAGTGACTGCGTTAGAAAATATAGCTCCCCTTTCTCAGTTGCACATTTATCTATACAAAACGATAAAACAGTAAAAATAGAATGTGGGGAGTTTTTATGGTCATCTGGACCCGTGTGTGCGTAAACACTCGGTATTGTCTATTTACAATTTTAACCGAGATTTATCTTTTACACGTTTTGTCCACGCCAATTCTCTCCATACAAATATAATCAACAAACAAACAATGCCAAGTCATTCTAACATTGAGAAGGATTACGCTACTGTCTAAAGCGCATCTCTTTTCCTTTAACAGATTTCAACTTAAGGAGCCGGCGTTTGTAATTAGATACTTCTTGCAAGGCAATGATTAATTTTTAATACGTTACGTAGGTCTGTTGAATTGTTTTCTGCGGGCTTTAATTACATTAAAATACTTACTTACACTTGAATATATTCCCTTTAATTAAGCACTATCACAAACACGACGAGTTAAGATACGCGGTTTAAAACTCGACGCCGCGACGAATAATTATAGATTAATTTTTGGAAAAACTACATTAAAACCTACACAAAAAGAGAAGGACGAATTCGCCTTTTTAGTTGTTTTACTAAAATGTACACGATCAAATATATTTATTGACAGAACGGTTTACAATGAGAGTTTCTAATTAAAACAATCATCGATCCGGATGAATCAAAACATTAATCGCAACTGTTTCCCCTCCGTCTTCAACTACCTATGAATCAACCCCCGTTTTTCAAAAGTAATAAAAAAACAAGAGATATTACGTGGGAATAGTTTCATCGTAATTACCAAAATGAGTATTAATTTTTAAAATATGTATTCGTCCGTAACGAACTCTACATTTAGGTTTCGAGTTTTAAAGTACCAAACAAAGATGTCTTTTGATTTGCGGTATGTTCCGACGTAATTAATTATTAAACTAGTGACCTTTTACATCCAGAATGTGCGCGTAAAACTGCAACGATTCGTTTCTCTCCTTCAGTAAAAGCGGACACCTGCTAGCTAAACCCCAAACATATGTTTTTCAACCCTTAGCCAAATATCAGTTTCACACGTTCACATATTTCTTACATAAAATACATAAAATAAAATATTCCGAAAACATTAGCAAATTACGACTTATTGTCAAGATATCAAAAATCCATTAATTATCTTTTCTATCGCGGTAACAATTGCGATTTTATTATTACAATAATAACATTTTCTCGGTTCGCTACCTACAATGTAGTGAGTTAAAACCCAGATAAAATGAATAGATCAACCAAATTATTCTGGTAAACGCAAAAGTGGATTTTCAAAATGTGGGAAAAAGAAAAATTTTCCTAAATACAAGTATACCATTAATAGACGTCTAACTGTTCCATTGTAGGCACTATTTTCGAACAAGACAAATGTGTACGCACTGAATCTACTTCTTCTAGTAATGCAAAGATAGTATATAAAGCTGTGGAATCAAATAAATTTCCTTAGAATTCAAGTAAGTATATATTTTTTCATTTTTACAGTAGTACTTTTTGTATAGGGGCTACTTACACAACTTTTTTTTCAGTACAAAGAAAATGTAACAGTACTCTCTTGCTAGTAATGCACCATTTTTCCACAAGAGACAGTTTTCGGAACAGACAATGGCATTGTAGGAAAATTCAGACATCGATCCAAATTATATGCCTGATTCGTGTGATGCACCTGTTGAGGTCGAATATCTAAAGCAGGAGTTAGAGGTTGCTCGAAAGCGTAGAATGACAGCTAAAGATAAGACATGTAGAAAGCGCAAAATTAACAAAAACGAATAGACTTATGGAAAAGCTGAAAGAGAGCATAATTTAAACTTAGCGCATAGAAATCGCAAAGGAAAACTGATTCCAGTAAAACTGATGAAGAGCCCATGTAAACAAGGCTACAGGAATAAATTCCCTAACATGACAAGTGAAAAAATAGGAAATAGCTGTTTGAAGCATTTTGGAAAATAGGTGACCTCACCAGATAGAGGGATCATGTAGCACAATGCTTGAGAACTACCGACAAAAACAAATAACAAAAAGAGATCATGATTCAAGAAGGAATTCCTCAAGAAAATGTATGGTTGCCGTTAATAATCATAATATAGAGGTTTGTTTATTTGGATGAAGATTTTAGAGGAAAGCACATAGACGAGGGGCTAAATATTTCAAATAGCATCGAATGTACCGGGTAAGTCAACGGTAGTGTAAAGTAAACCGGTGCTTTATGGGTAAAATAAAATGTGTTTGCCATATTATATGGCTAGTAAGTGTGCGCATTTCAAAAACATTCTTTACTATACAGAGTGTTTCAAAAAAGCAGGGCAAGACAGAATTAGTATTTTGTTAATGCACCTCCCTGTATATCATTCGATTTTTGGATTCTGCGTTTCATGCATGTAAAATTTGCGGTTTTTAAAATAATACGAATCTTACCCGCAAAAAATCGCATTTACAGGTATAACATTATTATGTACTCTCTTGAGTTTTGTTAGGGAAACTATTATATTTGGACCAAGGAAAGACCAGGATTAAGTCTATGTACTGCAGAAGAACTATTAGAGATAAATGTTAAAGGTGTTCAAAATATATGTTCAAACCTGCGAAACTTGAAATTCAAAAATACCACTTTTCTCAAATAGAACACCCTGTATACGCATACCTACCTCTTACTGTTTTTGAGTTATTTTGATTTTTCTATATTATTCAGTATTTCAATGACTTTTCTTGTGATTATTCACAGTAGCTATGAAAACAATTTCGAACAGGACAAATATTTGACCCGTCAAACTGTTGTAACCATTTAAGATAGTGAAAATAGTAAAATAATGGATTACTCTAAAAGTGAATAAATTGATATGGTCTATGTGTTAGGAGAGACCCAAAAAGTGTCTTCTTGCTCAAAGATTATTTAGAATTAAGTATCTAGCTCCACGCCAATCCACTCGGCTCACTTTTGAAAAGGAGAGGTTCGATTCTACTGGCAGCGTGGATTATGTAAAACGCAAAGTGGTTGAAAAATACGCTCATGTTGGTAGTTTTTAATCGGACAATTGGAAAATATTAGTATCATCGTTACTATATTGAATTACACCAGGAATTACGTAATGATGACTTCGATAGACTGTATTTTTTTAACACTCCTCTGACTGGTCGCATCTACCTTCCATTCCTCTAAGAAGTTCTGCCTAACCTCCTTCATATGCTTAGTAATAATGAACGACAGAATATGTGGCTGCAACAGGACGGTACTCCTCTGCACGACCACCGCGAGGTACATGAATTTTTAGATGATAATTACCCTCAAAAATGGATTGCGCGTGGAGGCTTTATCCGGTGGCTCCCATGGTCGTGCGATCTTACCTCATTAGATTTCTTCCTATGGGAATTTACCAAAATACGTGTATATGTCACATCTCCCACTACAAAAGAGGATATGGAAGATAGGATACGAGACGCTTGTGGAACGATAACACCGGAGATGCTGGGTAACGTTAGGCAAAACGACCAAATGTATTCATTCGGCAGGTAACTGTTGAATTATCGAATGACTTGAGAATGTTCGTTTATTTTATATCAAGTTCTTATAATAGCGTAATATATTTTTTGTCAGAGTTTATATATGTATATATACAGTGTGGACGTTTAGGTTGGAATAAATTCTCGTAAAGCACAATTTTTCAAAATCGCTCGGACCCGTCGATTTTATATTTTTCAGGGCATATTTTGCGAGAAAAAAATTTTATACAGTGTCTCAAAGATTTGCTAAACAAAACTTTTTTTTCAAATTGCAACCCAATTTTTTTATTGCATTTTTGGATTGCCCTTACAATTCTAAACATTTGTCATGTAGCATGTGCTATACCTAAGTCCAAGCGTTTTGCAGTTATTCGCATTCAAAATTTAAAAATTGAAAAAAGATCATGAAGAAAACGAAAAATAAAATAATTTTTATAACGTTTTATTATATCGATAACAAAGATTCGTAAACTTAAAAATAATTTTATTTCAGCAAATGCTCGACATGTCTTCCGTTAGCCAACTGACCATAGTCTAATCGATCTACAAATTCCTGCTGCACATTTCGAACCATTTCGGGCGTTAGTTGACTAACGGAGGACATTTCGAACATTTGCTGAAATAAAATTATTTTTAAGTTTACGAATCTTTGTTTTCGATATAATAAAACGTTATAAAAATTATTTTATTTTTCGTTTTCTTCATGATCTTTTTTCAATTTTTAAATTTTGAATGCGAATAACTTCAAAACGCTTGGTCTTAGGTATAGCACATGCTACATGAAAAATTGAAGAATTGTAAGGGCAATCCAAAAATGCAGTAAAAAAATTGGGTTGCAATTTGAAAAAAAAAATTTGTTTAGCAAATCTTTTTTGAGACACCCTGTATAAAAATTTTTTTATCGCAAAATATGCCCCGAAAAAATATAAAATCGACGGGTCCGAGCGATTTTTGAAAAAAATTGTGCTTTACGAGATATTGAATTTATTCCAACCTAAACGTCCACACTGTATATATATATATATATATATATATATATATATATATATATATACATATGTTAGTGTTTAGTATTTAATGCTACTTTTTGTCTCTCTGGTTTTCAAATTTCATGGCTACTGCGAATAGCCACAATAAAAACCATTGAAATATGGAAAAATCAAAATAACTTATAAATATTGAGAGATAGGTATAGGACATACTTATAAAGAATTGTGTGGTGTTTGATTTTCTTTAACACAGCGTGAAAATATATAGGGTGTTCTATTTGAGAAATGATATTTTTGAATTTGAAGTTTCGCAGGTTTGAACATATGTTTTGAACACCCTGTGGCGTTTATCTCTAATATTTCTTCTTCAGAATATAGGTATAGGACATACTTATACAGAATTGTGTGGTGTTTGATTTTCTTTAACACAGCGTGAAAATATACAGTGTTCTATTTAAGAAATGATATTTTTGAATTTCAAGTTTCTCAGGTTTGAACATATATTTTGAACACCCTGTGGTGTTTATCTCTAATATTTCTTCTTCTATATAGACTTAAGTTTGATATTTTCTTGGTCCAAATATAACAGTTTTCCTAACAAAACACAAGATGATACATAATAATGAAGTTATACCTTCTAGATGCGATATTTTGGATGAAATCCGAATTATTTCAAAAACCGTAAATTTTACATGTATGAAACCTATATAGATAGTTCTATACTACTTGCACGTAGAATCTAAAATCTAAAAAAAATATTAACTTTTTCTTGTCCTACTTTTGGAACACTCTGTATTGTCAAGAATTATATTGAAATGCACAAAATAACTAATCTTATAATATGATAAATACATTTTATTGACAAAGTTTACCTATAAAGCACCAGTTTACTTTACTCTTTCGTTGACTCACTCTATACATAACATTCTTGTAGCAGAATAGTATTGTACCAACTGCTACTATCAGGCAATATAGAGAAGTCCTTAATGACGAATTAAATGTAGCATTCTTTAAACCAAATAAGGACCAGTGTAACACGTGTGCTGCCTATGTTGCGACAAGTCCAGAAAATAAACGCACTATGCATGAAAGCTATGATAGGCCCTGTTTTGAGAAGGAATCTGTAAGAACTTTAAAGGATGCAGATAAGGAAATGGGAATCAACGATAAATCAATATGTGCAGCTTGCTTTAACTTAGAATAAGTCCTAATACTACCCCAGTCTAAAGTTAGCACTTTCTACTATAAACATAGAGCAAGAGCCCGTGAGGGCCAGACCTGCGTTATTTTATAAAGGCTACAAGTTTCTCTATGTATGCTTCCTATACAGGTAAGAACAATCCCCGACTATGAAACTTGTGTCGCCGTGGCTTTGGCAGATAACAGGTAGTAAATGTATATAAAATTGTGTCTCAAATTCGTCACAGTATAAAGCTCAGCTTTTATATATTTTGTGTATAATAATATAAGAAATCGCGTCGTCCATTGCCAGACACTTAGTACGGTTCCAACCCCTTGCCAGACAACCTTAAACTATGATAAATTGTAATTATACTTTCGTTATTTTATAAAAGCTGAATTTTATATATGTTATTTGGGGGACTATTAAATAATGTGTCCTTAGTAGCCAGACAGTTTTGATGGTTCCTTCATCCTGTCAGACACATTGAAAGTTTGCCGAAGGCGCGAGTGCGAGACATATGCATGTGAGCGGGTGCGAGCGAGATAGCGCGCTCGGTCTATTGCTATCTTTTACTGCGCATCGTCTGACGTTTATCTAGCATTGTATTGTGAACTATTTTTTAGAGTTATCAATAAAATTCATTATACAGGGTGAATCTTATCTAATCCGCCAAAATTAAAGGAGAGCTAGAACTCGACATTATAAGCAAAAAAGTTCATATGTACATGGGTCCGGAAATGCTTCGTTTCCGAGATACAGGGTGTCAAAGTTGAAAAAAGAAATCGCGATTTCTTCAATATTTTTTGACTGTTTCGAAATAATTTCATGAAATTTTATATACGGGTTTTTTTTTGGGACAGTTGTTATCAAAAGAACATGTTTACTTTTAAAATTAATTTCTTTTCTTGTTTTTTAATATTGGATATTTTAGTGCTCCTTACAAGTTTTAAATTAATAAACATTGTGAGTTTTAAATGTGTTTTTCTCAGAAACGGTTGCTCCTAGCGACATCACTAAAATATACCTTTTTTTAGCAGAAAAGATAGGAGAATCGATTTTTCTAGTCCAAAATGGTATACAGTGTAGCAAAAAAAATTGCAACCATTTAAAGGGGTCGAAATGGTTGCCGATGGCGCCCTCTAGAGACCACAACTAAATGGACCACAAATTTGAATATTTCATTTCAAAAAACCATAGTATACGAAATTTCATGAAATTATTTCGAAACAGTCGAAAGATATTGAAGAAAACGCGATTTCTTTTTTCAACTTTGACACCCTGTATCTCGGAAACGAAGCATTTCCGGACCCATGTACATATGAACTTTTTTGCTTATAATGATGAGTTCTAGTACTTCTTTAATTTTGGCGGATTAGATAAATAAATAAATTTTCAAGAAATTACTCAGTAAAATTTTTATGCCAATAAATTACTAAAAAAAATCTAGTAAATAATTCAATAATATTTTAGAGCTTTATGAACTTTATTCAAATATTTAATTCAATTAAAATTTCAATATTTTATAAAAAAAATTATTGTTTAGTATAGGAAAGATTAATGATTTTTATAATGAGAAATCTAATGAAAAAACAGTTTTATTACGCTTATAGCCATTAGATACAGTAAAAAAAAGACTTCAAACATGTTTTATTAAATTTAAAAAAATATTTAATCATTTTCATTTAATTATTTTCATCGTTGTCGTCTATATCTTCATAATTTTCATCGCTGCTACTCCGGTCCGTGGATGGATTTTTATCCATATCGCCTTCTTCTTCGTCAATCTCTGTAATGATTAAACCGAGTTAACACAATTATAAATGGTCACAAATTTATGTGTAATGATTAAAGATAATAATTACATACCTGATAGATTTCTTAGAGAATCACTGACATAATTAGGTAGCTGATCCCCTTCAAACCATTTAAAATGGTATTGGTCATTTTCGAGTAGCCAACCATTATTTGTTGGTTCATATGTAAAGTTCATTCGTTTGACTTATCCCGATGACGTCATGTATGCATTAAATCACGAAATGACCGTCGTCTGTAATTTAAAACAAAAATATGAGCACTGATACCAACCTTTCCACCGAACAACTTTCCTTTATTTGCTTATACGTTGATTGAGGTTACGTACGCTCGCCGGTTGGTTTGTTTCTTCGTTTATTCATTCCTTCTTGAGTTAATATTGTAAAAGATCGGTTTTTTTCAGAACTACATTACTTTCTAGTGTTCATTTAAGGTAAAGATTAATTCGTTTTACAGAAAGAGATAACATTTATGTTTTCATTTGTAGCACATCAACATGGCTCGTAGGTCAATTACCGTAGACGAATTGATCCATAACTTAGTCGAATACTTTAATAAATAAAAACAGAACAACGGGCCCTTATCACCATTAACAGCAGTGCATGCAAGGGTTAGTGATGCTTTGAAAATTGACACGAAAACTATTTCTAATGCTTTACGACGACATCAAAATCAAGAAGAAAACAAGGAAAATGAACCTCAACGAAAAAGTCTAAAAACAAAAGACATGGATCAACGACAAAAAAGTGAAATCCGTACTACAATTTACAACATGTATATTAACCATGAACATGTTACATTAGATACGCTCTTAAGAAAAATTAAAGAAAGAGGTATCGTTGAGTGTAAAAGGACTAGCCTCTATCACGTTTTGTTGGACATTGGATTTCATTTCAAGCAAACTAACAATAGAAAAGCTCTTTGAAAAACTTCAATAGCATCGATGAGGTTAAAATTTTTGAGAAGTTACATCGCTTATATGAAACAAGATATCTACAAGCAGTTCGTTTATCTCGACGAAACATGGATATTTGCAAAAGGAAGCAACAAAAGAATATGGCAAGATTCCAGTTCAAAATGCTTTAAGAATCTTGGTGGGGAAGGCAAACGTTATATATTTCTACATGCTGGAACAGAAGATGGCTTTGTGGAAGGAGCAGAACTTATATTCTCTACCACAAATAAAAGCAACGATTATCACGATTGTATGAATTCGGAAAACTTTGTTAAATGGTTAACAAATCAACTTTTGCCAAACTTAACAAAGCCATCTATAATCATTATGGATAACGCTCCGTGCCATTCACAAATTGTCAATCGCCAACCAACTACAAATTGGAAAAAGAAGAAATTACAGAGTGGCTTAGGGTAAAAATTACTCATGAAAAGAAGCATTTAAAACGGAATTACTACATATAGCAAAGCTACATAAGGAAGAGAAACAATATTTGGTCGATAATATTATTAGAGAACATGGACACGAAATTTTACGCTTGCCTCCTTACCACTGTCAATTTAACCCAATAGAAATGGTATGGGGAATAAGCAAAACTTATTATGATAAACACATTGGAAGAGATGGTTATGGGGATGATAATGTCAAACAGATGTGGAAAGAAGCGTTAGAAACAGTTTCACCTTCAGTTTGGTTAAAAACGATTAAACATGCAGAAGCTGAAATTCTAAAGTCTTGGGAATAAGAAAAAGTTTATGATGTCGAAATAAATCCAATTATTATAAATCCAAACGATAACACAGATACAGAAGATGAAGTGTAGTGAACATTTAATTTCTTGTTTTTAATTGAATTCTTAACGCAAACAGTTTTCTCCAAAAACTTAATAATAATCTATAATAATTATAATAATAACATATAATGTATGTTATTGTACACTAAAACATTATAATTTATAACAATAAATTATTTTCAACACAGTCATGCTTAAATGTGAATGAACAAATTTACGTTTTATTACATTATGGTGTATTTTTTTTATGTACTCAATAAGTAAGAAACACTTGGTTATAATGTATTTGACACGATACTTTGAATAAGTTTAATAAAGTGCTATAATTCAATTACATTAAATACACCAATAATTTTGAATTGCAGTATAATAATCTTCTACACAAACAAGTGTATAAACATCGATGATTGAAATTATCATTCCGTATTTTGCAATTCGGATATTTTCTCAAAGCATAATGATTAGTAGCATTCCTCAAAATTGAATCTTTATGAATAAATCAAATAAATAACCATTAACTCACAAATTGGCAAATAGAATATATTGCAGAAGCTGAAATTCTAAAGTCTTGGGAACAAGAAAAAGTTTATGGTGTCCAAGTCAATCCAATTATAAATCCAAACGATAACACAGATACAGAAAATGAAGTGTAGTGAACATTTAATTTCTTGTTTTTAATTGAATTCTTAACGCAAACAGTTTCCTCCAAAAACTTAATAATAACCTATAATAATAACATATAATGTATGTTATTGTACATTAACATTATAATTTATAACAATAAATTATTTTCAACACAGTCATGTTTAAATGTGAATGGACAAATTTACGTTTTATTACATTAATGGTTATATTGTGTTTGAAACGATACTTTGAATAAGTTTAAAAAAGTACTATAATTCAATTACATTAAATACACCAATAATTTTGAATTGCAGTATAATAATCTTCTACACAAACAAGTGTATAAATAAACACCGATGACTGAAATTATCATTACATATTTCGAATGTTTTCTCAAAGTATAATGATTAGTAGCGTTCCTAAAAAATTCAATCTTTATGAATAAATCAAATAAATAACCATTAACTCACAAATGTATTGCCGCCAAAGATATATAATCGCCACTTTTATGTAGAAAAGTATTGGAACAATTACTTCCTTTCTTTGGAACAGTTCATTGGTCTTAACCTACAAATACCTATTTACAAAATTTTTGCAACGTTTTAGAATATATAATAACTTACCAAAATTCATCTGCTACGTTTTAAGTTTTATTGAAAATAATATGCTTTTATGTGCGTACATCTACGATACGTAAATAAAACTTTTGTCTTTTATTTGAAAACGTTATGACATTTATATTCATGTGAAGTAGTTAAGTTAAAGTTGGTAATGTTGGTATCAAAACTGTTCGTATAAAGAAAACTTAATTTGTTGTTAACGTTATCCTTGTTAGTTACTTGAGTTAATAAGAGCCATACAAAACGACACTCTTGGAATAATACGTTAGCTAATAGTGTACATTGTATTCAATATGTAGAAAAGGATAGTCATACACAAGCGCGCGTGTGATTCATCGATCAATCGGGATAAGTTGAAGTCTAGCTGCATCAACATCAATTTTATTACCAACATTATATAGACCGCATACAAATCTCTGAATAGTATTGAAGATTTTTTGATGTTCATCGATATCTTCGATTAATTTGCTGTCACCAAACTTCTTAAAAGCTTTCTGGTATTCATCATATTTTTTTAATATTTTATAAGGTTTTAATTTTCCTTTCCTGAAAAATGCAGGATTATAATCACATCCTGTGATTGCATGAAAACCAGGTAAGCTTTGACAAATAGATTCTCCCAACTCTGCGTGTATCTTCGTTAAGTCCACATACCTTAGATTATTTCCAGTTCCCGTAAGCATCCAAACTAACGAATCATTTTTTAAGTGGTGCATATGACCAAGCATTATAGCAGCAATATCAGTATCAACAGTTCGGATTACTATATTTGCTGGATAGTTGATATTATACGCATGGTATATTATCTTGGTATCGGCTTCCTCATGTTCCGGGCATGACAATTCTTCAATAATATTTGATACAACATTTCCGGAATCATTAACAGTGAAAGAATGACATTTTCTAAAGTTGATGTGTATTGTTTTGTTTACAATAAACGGTGCCACTTCATCACTAGCCCAATGTAAGATGAAAAAATCAACAAGAGCTTCTGTAAAATAAAAATTTTTCAATTCTTTCGTGAAATAACTTGCTCGAACTTGCTCAGGTCCAGCTATAATATACTCCAATTGTGCAGATTCAAATCGTTTAGAATGTTCATAGTCTTTAATAGATGGTGTAAAATATTGATCAAAGATCACATCACTTCTCAACGCTTCCAATTGAGTAACCATTTGCAACATTTTTTTCGAAATACTTCCAAATTTTTTTGGAACATTTTTCATCGTATCTAACAGAAAAAACCCATCAATTATTAACACATCTATGTGACGTGGTTGCTGATGCTGGACTTCTTTTTCTAAGCATTTCATCAAAGCAGATTTATCGGTCTTGCAAATAGTCCCATCTAAATGGCCCATCGACAAAGGTACTGAGGTAATTGGATAAGATAAAATCTTTGATATGTCTACATTATAATCCATCGAAATGCCTAGCATACGTCCAAATAAACCTCTTTGTATTTTTATTTCATGAATTTTACCACCTACTCGAACTTTCTTCTTTTTATCATAATCTTTTGAAAAATTATCAATTGATGTTTTTTTTATAGCTTTTTCAAATCTGTTGATATCCGATCGACATTCAGAAATAAATGTTTTCCGACGACAATCTCCTTTCGTTTCAATATTTAAAAGAAATTCCTCTACCGGTGGTGATGCAGATTTTCCAGATGAAATATTAATTAATTGATCTTTTGGCACTTCTGAACTGAAGGGATTAATAAATTGATCGAAGGTGGCCATAAACTTTTGTAGTTTATTGCTATTTTTCCGGATATTATGGGGATTTAAGTCTGCTGAAACATCTTGATGAGTTTGTAGTCCTAGTTCACGATAAACTTGACTTATTATTGTCGATCTTACATCGTGATTTCGAGCCCACCGTTGTCGTGCCGAAATTGAATTTGTAAAGTGTATTATGCTTGTCAGCCGTCTCGCAGCGTCTGCATTTATAGTTTGCTCTAATACTAAGTCAATAGGTTGTCTTGAAAACGGCTTGGTGGGTCTTTTAATACCAAAACAACCTTGTTTGAATCCTTCATATAAATGCGGATGAGTTTCTGTAACTCTGAGTAATTTGTCATAATAATTTACGGTCCACCGCGCATAGTTTTGTTGGTTGCATATAAAAAATATATTTGTAATTTTAGGCAATTCAGATTTGAAAAGTTCGAAATTTCCAGTGCGGATACTTCGAGACAAGTTCAAGTAATGGTGAATAACATTTATATAAATCAAGTAAAATTGTGTAGTTTTTTCATGTTCACCATTGAGACTCTGTTGCTTATAAATACCGTAATTATTCATCAGGTTTTTCAGGTCTTCAATTTCTACGTGAAATGATGATATTTCGCAGTTTTGGAGCCTTTGTACTTCCGCTATCATGTCATCTGTTAAGGTTATATTATCACTTTGTAGAAATGATTTGAAATGAAGTATTTCTAGTCCCAATGCTACCAAAGGATGTAATCTTTTGCAGCGGTTAAAGTGCTTCCCATCCAAAAATCCTTTTACTGAACCATTCGCCAGCAAACTACTCTCAACCATAACATTAGTTAATCCACAATCACTTATCACTTTACCGATGGCTTTGAAGTAAGCCATCATTATGTGAAACGGTCCTAAATGGATAAATAAATGATCAAATTGAGGTTTTTCCGTAGCTTGTATTTGAAGTGCTACTTTAGCTATTGCAAGATAATACGTAACCTGTACGTAAGGTTGCTGTTTTCTTACTTTGTATCATAGTTTCTAGAACTGTGGATGTGTTGGTTGGCGATGCGTTTATTGGAGTCAAGTAAGAAATAAGTTGTTGCGGACTATCATGATCATAAATTCGACTATTGAAACCAACCCACATAGGTACATCAGGTAATTCCAAAGCATGACTCACCATCCATATATTGTCTATTTCAGAGTATTCTTGAGAGTCGAAAGTTTCCACATCATCAACCGTTAATTGAAGATCGCTTGTTATTCTTGGTTTTTTAGGATACGGAATTTCTTCTATACATATTTCTTCAAAAGTTCTTCTTCTTCTTTTTTTATGGGGCGAATTATTTTCATTACATGGAGTCGGACCTTCGCACATTTCAGATTCTTCGGTTGCATTTATCTCGATGTTTTGATAGATAATTCCTACTGTGTCGTGTAGAGTATCCTTTCCACTTGTAGTTTCCACGAAACGGTCAAAATTATCATATGCCACACCAGTAAAAAGTTCAGGTTTTTTTTTATTTTTTCTGTGCATAAACTAGATTTTCCAATTGAAGTATAGGTGGTTTCTGTTTCGAGTTCTTCTACACCTTGATAACTAATGCAGTGTCCGTATCGATTGATGATATCAATAATTTTTCTGCTGCTTGTTAAGCTCTTTAAAGTCATACCTAACACGATGTGCTTTGACGTCTTCACTTGACCGTTATGAATTCCAAAAATCACATCTTGACAATAAGAACGAGCCTGGCGAGCACATTTGATGCCATTTTTTCGCTTCTGATTACACCCACCAAGAAGGGTTAAGTAAAAGTCCAATAATGGTTGTGGTATCGAAACTTCGCCATATATCAAATGCTGTGCTGTAATATTTTTTGTTGGGATTTTATTTTTTTCTATTTGTAGTATTAATTTCCTTAGAAACAATGCAGATTTTTGTAAAATATTTTCCGTTTGGAGGTTTTCAAAAACTGTATCATTGATGATTTGCAAATATTTGGGGCGGTCATTTCTACGGAATTTTCTTGAAAAATTTTATCCAATAAATCAATATACATTTCATGCAAATAGACTAATAAATAACAGCGCCCTTTCTTGACTACGTTTTCCTCGATAATGCTACTAATTTCTTTAAAACTATTTTGTGATATTCTCGATGATGATGCCACTCATTTTTACTGGATGGTTTTTTTTAGCGGATATATTATTGAAATTTACTCGACAATCATTATGGTAATGTATTTTAGGATCAGAAAAATGTTTCAATTTATTTAACAATTTACTATAGTCTTTTTGATCTTCAATATTGGGTAAGATACTAGATTTAAATTGCTTTGTATCAGCTGCATGAAGTGGAACCATTTTCGATCGCACTTTTTTTTTTTATTACAAAATACACAAACGATCTAAGAGTTATTAATATTAGCATCATTTTCATTAACACTAGCATCACTTCCGATCGGAATATTTACGTCTTGAGTTGCATCGTTATTGTCACTAATATCCCGTTCAAAAATCTCAGAATTATCTGGATAATTTGTAGATATCTCAAAGGCATTTTCCAAGTTTGGCATAAGTGTTTACTTGCCAAACTCACCTCGTTTGGGTTAAATGATACGCTCATCAACTGGGTTTCTAGTTTCCTTGATAAAAGACGAATACGTGTCGTAGTTGATGGCTTTTTTTCAAAAGAAGTTAGCATTAACGCAGGCGTACCACAGGGATCCGTTATAGCGCCTACACTTTTTCTGCTGTACATAAACGACCTTATTTCTTCAACAACTAACCCCATCCATTGCTTTTCTGACGATAGCACTCTTCACTGTAGTTCATCTCAGTCTACTCATAGTGATAATCCACCTTCTATGTCAAATCAAGAAATTAAAGCTGAAATGGCAAATTCAATCAACAAAGACATTCAACGTATTCTCGAATGGGGAAGCAATAATCTAGTTAAATTTAATGCTAACAAAACTCAGTGTTGCCTTATGTCCGCCAAAAAAGAACGATCATTTCCTGTTGTAAGTATGAATGGCTCAGTTCTTAAGTTTTCCGACTCTATTACTCTGTTGGGTATGACTGTATCTTCAAATCTCTCATGGCTTGACCATCTTCTGTCAGCTACCAAAACAGCTACTCGTAAAATAGGCTTTTTGTAGAGATCTAAGCAGTACTTTACCTCTCGACAACTCCTTCTGTTGTATAAGGCCCAAACTCGGCCTCATCTGGAATACAATTCTCACCTTTGGGTTAGTGCTCCCCAATACGCTCTCGATATCGTTGATCGTATTCAAAAGAGAGCGATTAGGCTTATAAATGACCCGTCCTTAACTTCTCACATACAGTCACTTGAGCATAGAAGGATAGTTTCAGTTATTTCTTTGTATTATCGTTATTACAACGGCTATTGTGCTGGTGAATTACATTCTTTGATACCATCGCCGGCTATCTTTGCGAGAAACACTCGGTTCGCTCATTCACATCATCAGTATGCAGTTACAAATCTCCACTTGTCGTACCAAACGGGCGCAATCCACATTTTTCTACACGGCTTCTAAACTCTGGAATGATCTCCCTAGTTCCTGTTTTCCTCTCACTTATGATATGAGAAAATTTAAGGTAGCTGTTCATAGGCATCTATTGGCAATTCATTATCCCTCTATCCATCCTCCTAAGTGTTCCTGAGTGCTTTAGCACGATAGGCCTTATTTAGCCTGTTCAGGTCTACAATCATAAAAAAAAAGATTGTAATCCTATAGATTCAGAAATTACAGCTGGTTGTGATATTGTTGAAGATTCTGTAGGTATTAGCGATAAATGAGATTGCACTTGAGAGGTTGAAGGTTGCGGTTCACTTGATTGAGAAAATAAAGTTTGTTGCGATGTTGCTACAGAATCAAATTGAGATGGTTCTGTAGTCAACTCAGGTATCAAAGGCGTGGCTGGAGATAAGTTGTCATTAACTACACTGGTTGACTGTTTTTTTTACTGTTTTCATTAGAACTTAAAAGTTCAGAAGTGTAATATTTTTTCATAAGTCCTGTGAATGCTTTATAGCATTCTCGGTGATAACCACTGTCTATATATTTAAGGTTATGCTTTTTTCTCACATTCAAAATAGTTCGACATTTTTTTAATGTCTCTTCAGAAAATAATATTATTTTGTCACTGCTTTTTTTACAAACAAAACAAATTAATACGTCTCCCATGATAACACTTACTTAAAACTCGATCACATTCGTTTTATAAACTGCATAAATTAATAAAAAAACGTTTGCTGCACGCATAACAGTTCACAATATAATGCTAGATAAACGACAGACGATGCGCAGTAAGAGATAGCAATAGACCGAGCGCGCTATCTCGCTCGCTCACATGTATATGTCTCGCACTCGCACCTTCGGCAAACTTTCAACGTGTCTAGCAGGATGAACGAACCATCAAAACTGTCTGGCTACTAAGGACACATCATTTAATAGTCCCCCGAATAACATATATAAAATTCAGCTTTTATTAAATAACGAAAGTATAATTACAATTTATCATAGTTTAAAGGTGCCTGGCAAGGGTTGGATTTCTTATATTATTATACACAAAATATATAAAAGCTGAGCTTTATACTGTGACGAATTTGAGACACAATTTTATGTACATTTACTACCTGTTATCTGCCAAAGCCACGGCGACCCAAGTTTCATAGTCGGGGATCGTTCTTACCTGTATAGGGAGCATACACAGAGAAACTTGCAGCGAAGGTCTGGCCGTCACGGGCTCTTAGACTAACAGGGAATCACGAGGACTATGTTTGGAATGAAGAAATTGTGAAAAAAGTACAAACGAAATAAGCAGTGCTGTCCTGCATTTTCTGAAAAATCAGGAATAAAAAGATATTAAAACAATTTTCGATCTCTAGAAAAATGACACACTTAGAATGAGGGAGGCAGTATGCACACTTATTGAAAATGTAAAATAACGCGAATCCGAAATTTATACGCCCTATCAATGGGTAATGTTGATTCGCATGCCAAAGTTACCATGTGACCGTATATTGTGAGAGAGATGTCTCAGAATGATTTTCTTAGTTTTAGTCAAAAAGTGAAATTGGAAAATTGGAATAAAGATAACGAAGGAAAGAAAATATAAATTAAGTGTATTTTTCACCAGATCTTCTTCAAGAACTGAAGTTCAAGTATGGCTATGAGTATAGATGCTCAAAAATTGAATGGCTTACTGGAACTCTGTAAATCGAATGAGATTCCTAAAGTTTACCATAATTACTATTTTTTTCTCAAAGCTAATGAAGGAAATGGGAATCATAAGAAAAAGATTTATAACAACCTGATAGTGAAAATTATGAACTTGGTGATACTTCAAGTGAATCAGACTACTTCCCAACATTTTTCTTGGTAGTTCTTATTTTCGTCTTGATTTTTTTGAATAAATGTTGTGTTCAATCTAAAGAATTTTTTTTCTTTAATTAGCTCAACGGAAACTATATTAAGTCTACGGAAAAAAACAGAAAACGAGTGTTTTTGGTTATGTTTCAACGTTTACCTAACTTATGATACTATAAAATAGTTTGTGCGGTAACCAAACCCATATTCCTACTCAGATATGACCATTTCTTAGACATAAAATTAGTACAAAATGTTCAAAATCGTTGTATACAAAATGACTTACGAAAGTCTCCGTTGCATGGGCGATATAACTACAAACAGAATGCTATTTTTAGTTGATGAAGGGATTTTGTTCCTTTTTATTAAGGGTTTTGATTTATTTCTTTTTTTTTTTTGTTTGAAAGGTGACTTGATCGAGACTGTTGTTAGCTCAGATTCAAGAAAATTTGTTCACTAGAATATTTGTGTCGGAGGTTTTTTAAATTTCTAATTTAGTCTTATTATTGAGTTTGTTTAATGGTTCCAACTTGCAATTAATGTTGCACATACGTAATCGTGTGATAAACCTTTTCATGCTCAAGGAAAAATATTTATATATGATGCTAATTTAGATTCATTCATCAGCTAAAAAGCATACACCAAAAGCAATTAATTAATTGATTAAACTTGTGTTGTCTTGTAATGCCTCCCTATTACGTTTTTAATTAAACGATTATTATTTACGCGCCTTCTGGTTTGGTAACCCAACGCGGTTTTATTTTGCCTCGGCTTTGCTCAATCGGGTTTATAATTTATTATAAACGGGGTGTGGTTCGTCTTACTAGTGGGCTGACACTGTCACCTTAAATAAATATCTTAAAGCGTTTTAAAACGTATATTAAATAAATTTAACAATATAAAAAAACTGGTATTAATAACAACTCAAAATGTATTTGTGCTTCTTGGTCCTGGCGGCTCCTCACACTCGTTCTCCTGGTGGGCGGCTATTTACTGTGTGCGTAGTCGCTTCTGTGAACAGAGATATTATTTTAATCTACTCCTTACCTAATAGGTAAAATTTATGTTACGGTCCTGTATTTACAGAAGCTGGTACCGTTGCTTTAAGTAGTTTTGTTCAACGGCGCCAGTGCAACGACCTCGGACGGAGAAAATCGATATCGTTCTCGGCCTATACGCATGGCATAATTATTTATTCTTCAGTAACTCTGGAGCGCTGAAGCGAGTATGTCGTACTCCCAGGAAATAATACACGCGAAATGCGCGTATGCAAATGCGAGATCTCGGGACTGTCTTTCTTTAATTATAACCGGTTTGATTAGGCAATTAGATTATTTATTTAGCGGAATTAATTACGGATTTCTATACTAAGTCTAATTATCTACAATCAATCAAGGGAACAAAATACTTGATATTAAAACTACTCTAAAACGACTTTAATAGGTTTAAGGTAACTATTGGATAATTTACGTACTATCTAATTTATTTACAAACGATCTCACACTAGGTGTTTGCGATGGTTATATTGACTACCAATTTATACAACCGATTTCGGGTGTACTCTCCTGCGATTAAAGACACCGTGTACGGTTATTGTGTTTGTCTGTATGTATTGTATGTATGAGTTTCGAGCGAGATCTCAGTAATACTCAGAAGACGTTGGCGACGGCCTGTCTTAACCGGATAGACTAAGAGAAAGGTCGCAGTTCTTTACAGCCCTGTAACAACCCTTCACCCTCAAGTGTTTGCGATGTGACGTCGGGGGTTACCCCTGCGTGGCACTCTAGGTGTTAGTGTACTTTGTATTTGCGAGTGACGTCGGGATCTACCCTTTGTGGCACTCTAGGTGTTAGTGTACTTGGTATAATTCCTGGAGACTCAGCCCGGCGTTATTTACGTTCTGTAGTGTTTGATTGTAAATTTTCAGATTTTATAACTTTACAACTTACGTGTCTATCAATGGCAGTACAGGATTAAACTTTAGGTTGCCCGGTGCGAGGTGGTGCGCGTTATCACACGATCGCGATGGACTCTTCGACGGTGAATAACAGGTCGGTGCTTACACGAAGCAAACGGTACGGTGGCGGCTGCTGGATATCGGCTTGACTTGAATCTACTTCGATTCATCATCCTCTTTTCACGCGCGTCGCAGGTTTATAAAGGTGCATCTGTGGGCGGCTTCGCGGCTACCGTGCGGGGGATGCCGTTATGCGATTGGTTGTAATCGTTCTGACGTGTAAAAACTTACTGGTTTTTTAGAAATACACGTCAGCGGTGATTAATAAATTATTCGTTGTACAATATCGCGTAAACTTTTGAAATTTTAGATATAGGATGGTCCGCAAATAATTTATTCTAAAAAGCATACGTAAAGGACGCTGGTTCTTTACAATCTACGCTAAAATTTCAACTTCGCAATTAATTTTCACACAATCTGGAATTTATTTGTTGTTATAAGTTAAATACATGAGGTTTGGTTTGTGGAAACAAGCTATTGTTCAGTTCAGTTCAACAAAGTTTATTAGAATTTTTATAGTACATAACATTATACAGTATTTACAATACGTATTACAAGATATAATAAAATAAAATAAGTAATATTGTATTGTGTATTGTTGGTGGTGAGCTGCTCAGGGTTCTTAATCCTCTTCAGCGCGTGGATTGCGTGGTCGTTGGGATTCGTGATTGTGTAGTATGCCTGTTACATCATTGTGTTGAGGTTTGTGGTATTCCAAAAAAAAGCGTTGTAATGGTTGGTGATGCTGTTGGTGGTGTGGATTGTCCTGTTGTCGCTCGGTTGTGGCTGATCTGTTGGTGCTCTGAGTATCTGAAATAAATAGAAACATGTGTTAGTTGTGTGAATACATTATCGGCGTTAACAGAACAGAATTAATAAATTGTCGACACTGTATACTTAGCTAGGACACCCTGTAGCTAGCGGGGTGGTCCCCACCACAGTTAACACACTTAGCCCGGTCTGTACGGGGTTTCGTGCATTCACTGGAGTGTTGATCTCCGGCGCACTTTACACAGCGTGATGCCGCCCAGCAGCAATGCTGTGCGTGACGGAAACCTTGACACCGGTGACACTGCCCGATGCCAGATTTCCCCCGCAAATCCTCTACAGTCACGCGGAGGCGGGCGACGTGCTGACGTGCTTCACCTCCCGGATCTTCTTGTAGTCTTACTCGGTCGGCAGCTCTACCATCACGAGGGGGATCGGGCGTCCTTGCTGCTTCATCCTGTAAACAGAAAGTACATTACTTTTTTTGCATTTTTAGCTGTGAGCTAACGTCAACCTCGGTTAGTTCTACGGGCACGCCACGTATCACCACCTTAGTCAATCGCTCGCTCTTTGCCCGATGAGTGTGGTACGGAGTACCTCTCTCCCTGAGCTGCCCGCTCCTCTAGGAACTGCTGGTAGCAGCGCCTGTTGTAGCCCGGCTCCAACATCGTGAAAACGACGTTATCTTTTTTTCAAATAGACTGGCTAGTCTTTTCGGATCGAGATCTCAACCTCGAATCACAAGCTATTGTAAAAATTGCATCGACACAGTTAACTTCACTGCATAAATCAGCTATTTTTATGCAATAATTAAGCGCCAATTAGGTGCAATTTTGTTTTGCACTTTTAAATAAAATTTTGCTCCCCTGTAAGAAACAAGTTAGTGCAAAAGTTACACCGACAACGCGACCTTTACAGTCGTAAACTTGTGTACAAAATTAATTTTTTCTGCTAATTATGCGCCGTTTTACGTAAAACTGCGCATAATTGGTATCTACTTACTGTATTGTAGTGAATAAACAACCTTATAAGTTTAAATTGTAGGTAGGTAGCTTTAAAATGAAACGGTAACTAGTGTATTCGAATATTTATTTTATATATATTTATTAAATTTATTGCGATAAGCCTATTTAAAGTGAAGAACACCCGAGTTGAAGTTTACTTAGGGTTAAGATTAGTAATGATAACCTAGAATAAAGTAAGCCTTTAGAGCATAGCAAAAAATTGATTTAGGTAGAAGTTTACCGCTCGGTCAAGTTAGCCATGCTGATGTAATTTTTACGATTACTTATTTACGCAAGAATTAACTTCAACGGCGCATAATGAGTGCCTAATTATAACATAAGGTTGCGAAGTTAGCCTTGTCGATGTAATTTTTGCAATAACTTATTTCCCATGAAGGCGCAAAATTTTATTTTATCGGCGCCTAATTGGCGCCTAAATATAAGAAAAAATTGATTCACGGCTGTAAAATTAGTTATATCAAGGTAATTTTTACAGTAACTTGTTTCTATAAGAGTGCAAATTAATGTTAATTATGGCGCAAGAAAATATTCATTTATTCGTAAGACGATTATGAGGCGCATAATTGGTGTCAAATTACTGCATAAGAAAAAATCTATTTCTTTTGAAGTTTTCAAAATTTTATTTTAGCGCCGCAGTGGCGCATAATGGGTGGTTAATTACGGCCCAAGAAAAGATTAATTTGTGCCTAAAACTATGAAGTTAGCCTTGTCGGCGTAATTTTGTCAATAAATTATTTCCGGTGGGAGCCCAAGATTTTATTTTAGCGGCTAAAAATTTCTCATAATTGGCGACTAATTACATTATAAAACAAATTGATTTATGCAGAAGTTCACGGCTGTAAAATTAGTCGTGTCGAGGTAACTTTCACAATAACATCTTTCTTATAAGGGTGCAAAATGTAACCTTAACGGCGCATGGCGACGCATAATGGCTACCTAATTATGACTCAAGAAAAAATTGATTTATTCATAAGACTATGAATTTAGCCCTGTCGGTGTAATTTGAGCAATAACTTATTTCCGCAAAATTGTATTTTAGTGGCACAAAACGGCGCATAATTGGAGTCTTGTTACTGCATACATTGTCAGTCGTGACAATGTAATTTTACAATAACTTCTTTCCTGTAAAGCCCCAAATTATGTTTTACTGCGCAAAATGGCGCGTAATGGTTGGTTACTTATGGGCAAAGTAAAGATTATTTTGTTCATAAGGCTATGGAGCCTTGTCGACGTAATTTTTGCAATAACATTACTTATGGGGGCGCAAAATTTTATTTTGGCTGCGAAAAACTGTCCATAGTGGGGTACTAATTGCTTCATAAGGAAAAAATGATTTATACGGAAGTTCATAGTTGTAAAGTTAGTCGTGTCGATGTAGAGGGTGGTCAACTAAGAATGCTAGGTACTGTATCTGTGAAACTATCCATCGTAGAGGCTTGCGCAAAAAAAAAGTTATCACTAAAACGGCCAATACGAAAACATGGAAAATATTTTCAAGTTTCTGAAATGGCCGCTAGGGGGCGTAACTGCACTCTTGAATCTAACAAAGTGATGTTTCTGCTATATTAACCTAATAAAAAAATAACTGATCATTAAAGTCGAGGATAATCTGAACTTTTTTTGTTTGGCACTTTTTGACGTATGTCTAAAAATAAAGTGGTGGGGGGGGGTATTCAAAGGTTTCCTTAAATAACCCCCTGTATCTTGGAAACGGCAAAGCCGATTTTAACAAACTTGGACGCGTTGAAATGAGCTATTCTTGGGCTATAAATGTTATAATATTTGAAGTTTTGTTAGTTTCACATGTCGTCGTTAGAGGGCGACATTCCGACAGAAACGGTTAATTTTCGCAAAAAAATTTAATGCATTGTATGCAAGTAGCTAAATGATGCCTAAACAAGCTCGCGAAAACCGCATCTCGATATCTTGTTCCTAATCCCTTAAATTTAAATTTTTGTTAACTATGTTTTTCTGGAATTGTTTCTATTATGTAAGTTGAGGCCCTAAAAAGGACCGATTTAAAGGAGGAACGTTTTTAATGCCCCGGTAAATGCTCGAAATGCTGACCGTCACTTTGTGCATTGCTGAGGCCTCTTATGGATAGGCAAAACTGCAGCTTCAATTTCGGCTCTGAATAGGTTACCTAGAAATTGCGATTTTAAATGTTTGTAGATTTATTCACCAGAGTAAAATCACCCTTTTGAAATTATTACTGCAAGTAAGCAATGCTAAAAGTTATATGAAAGGCCTATTCTTTGTTTGTTTAAATGCATATTCACTATGGATATATATACGAAAAATACAATTAATAGAAGCAGGCAATGGAAACAGATACCTAAACAAAACATACATAATCCTAAAATTGTGACTAGTTGAATGTGTTCAGAATGCCGCAGTAGCTAAAAGAGTTTACTCGGCTCGATATCCAAATCGGCATCCTTGCGATGTAAGAGTTTTTCCCCGATTAGTGGCAAGCTTACGAGCCAATGGTAGTTTTCGGCCTACGTTTCAACGGCAAAAATTGGAAGAACATAAGAAAATATTAACCGTGCACTGGGCTATATTGAAGGAAATCCTCATGTTAACACTAGAGCATTATCCACTGAGTTGGGCATATCCGGAGAATGGTTCAAAATATTTTGAAGGACCATAGATAAGTTCTAATGGCCATCAAAATATATAGGTATTCGTTTAAACTTTTTTTAATTACTTTAAAAATGCATCCATATCATGTCGTTTTGCATCAGGTCTTGAAAGAGGAAGATTTTGATCGAAGGTTACACTATTGCCATTGGATGTTAAGCCACCTTCAGTAGTGACGGGAGAGTCAATCTGCACAATATGCATTATTGGTCTGCAGAAAATCGTCATTGGTTGCGTGAATTTCAGCGCCAAGGACGTTGGAGTTTAAATGTATGGTGTGGCATACTGGGAGGCAGAATTATTGGGCCATATTTTTTCGAGTAACCCCTAAATGGCAATGTATTTCTTGACTTTTTGACCAATCAATTACCGTTGTTGTTGGAAGATGATTGGATGCAGTTAGATGGTTGCCCAGCACATTTTGCTATTAATGTGCGAGAGCATATTAATGCAGTATTTCAACAGCGGTGGATTGGAAAAGTAAGTCTGTTTCCATGACCTCTGCGATCGCCAGACTTAATTTGCCTCGATCTGTGCTTAAAGGACATCGTGTTTCGGACTCAACCTACTACTAGAGAAGATATGAAAAACCGGATTCGTAACGCAATACGTAACATACCGAGAGTCGAAATTGAAGCTGCAGTTTTGTCTAGTCATGAGAGGCTTCAGCAATACACAAAGCGTGATGGTTAGCATTTCGAGCATTTACGGGGGCATTAAAAACCTTCCTCCTTTAAATCGGTCCTTTTTAGGGCCACAACTTACATAATAGAAACAATTCCAGAAAAATATAGTTAAAAAAATAAAAATTTAAGGGATTTTCGTATAAAGTTTTTTTTGGCCGATATTTGAGGTTAGGAACAAGATATCGAGATGCGGTTTTCGTGAGCTTGTTTAGACATCATTTAGCTACTTGCTCATGAAAAAAGTCATACCAATGCATTTAATTTTTTTGCGAAAATTAACTGTTTCTGTCGGAATGTCGAATAAAGCCCTCTAGCGACGACATGTGAAACTAACAAAACTTCACATATTGTAACATTTGTAGCCCAAAAATTGCTCATTTCAACGCGCCCAAGTTTGTTAAAACCTGGCTTAGTCGCTTCGAATACCGGGGTTATTTAAGGAAACCTTTGAATACCACCATCTCTTTATTTTTAGACATACGTCAAAAAATGCCAAACAAAAAGGTTTTGTATTGGCCTTGTTTTTTATGAGGGTGCAAACTTTGACCTTAACGGCGTAAACTGGCGCATAATGGCTGCCTAATTATTGCACAAGAAAATATTTATTTATTCTTAAGACTATGAAGTTATGAAACGGCGCATGATTGCTATCTAGGTATTGAATAAGGAAAAATTTATGTATGTAGAAGTTCACAGTTGTGAAGTTATCCGGTACAGTGTAACATTACAACAACTTCTTTCTTATAAGAGCCCTTTAACGTCTTTTAACGGCTCAAAATGGCTCTCAATTACTACATAAGAAGTAAATGATTTATCCAAATCTTCACGGCTCCGTTTTTATAGAATTTTTGCTACACTTTATTTCCTATTAAGGCGCAAAATGGCGCATAATTATCGCCTAATTAGATCTATGTTTAAATCACCCTCCACACCTGATGTTTGTGACTGCAAATCTCCCGAACGTTGATAATCTTCATAATTTTGATTCAACTCCTCTCCGCTACTCTTAAAGTTCTTGAGTTATTATCCACGTAACAAACTTATGTTATACCTCAGTTTACAGGTGTAAGTAAATTTCAGTATCTCGTGGTTTACTATGAGATACTAATTCATCATAATTTTTTTCATTTTAGTCAAGCGACTAAACTTAGCTTTTATTTTTCTGAAAAAGTATAAAATGTTATCTTGTGGTAAACTACATTTGCACGTGACCTTTGTTTATTTTCTGTTTCTTAGCTATAATTTTACTCTTTTACTTGTATTATACAAAGAGGCAGAGACCACGGCTTATTTTTTTATCAATAATCAGTGATAACATTATCTTATCGATTTTATTTTTCTATAAACTTCTACCCAAAATTCATATTTTATACGTGAAAACTATTTTTGCGCTTGTTAAGGAAAAAACAGTAAGTAATGGATTTAGATATTTTATAATTTTCTTTGCCATCTCATTAGTTTAATTACATATGGGTATTCATTTTTTCAAAATGCAACAATACAGTCTTGTAGATGTAGAAGATCTACGTTGTTCTTTATGCGAGAGTGTCGTGTTAAAACCTCCAATTTTTCTGTTATCAAATGGTAAAAATGCGTGTGAAAATTGTTCAATTACACATAGTGAGATAGCACCATATCGTCAATTTACCTTAGAGAAGATTCTGCTTAAATGTCAGCCATCATTTCCATGTCGAGATAAAAAGTATGGTTGCAACTACATTTACAAGTATGGTATCAATCAGAAACATGAAAATGATTGTAAATATAGATCGATGCAATGTACATTTAAAAGTACGCTTCGTTGCTTTTGGAGTGGTCTGGTTGAAGAGTTTTCAAAACACGTTGGTTCAGAACATCCTTCATTACTTAAGACGAAAGCTGAATTTACAATTGGTCTTAACTACGACGAAAAGGAAACTTTCATAGTTTCAAACGAAGATAATTTATTTTTGATTAATTATAGGTACGAGTCTAGTACTTTTAAATTATTCTATATTGTTGCTTACTACACATTAAACGTTGAAAAGGAATTTTGTAGGATACGTTTGGCAGATGCATGCGATCCTGATTCCGTTTCCGTAGAAGTTAAAGGATGTAAATGTGTTAAATATTATGACGGGGTCGTGACTGACAATATCAACAAATCCGTTAATATCCAGGATTTTATGCATATATTAAATAATTCTAAGTCTGTATCGATCACTTTAATTGTAAAACAAAACCTTCGTTTCAGAGACACAAGTGTGTACCCTTCATCAGCATATGGATATGGACGAAACTTCTAAACGGTTACTGCACTGCGTCTGAACAAAAGGTCGGAGATTTATAACAATAAATCACTAATCTGTTCTTAGTTTTTAATGTGTAAACATTCTTTGTGAGATACAATAAAACTTTATTATTAGAGAAGAAATGCGCTAATCAATCAGTTAATGTATACATCATGTTCATTTTATTTTGGGGTTCAAAAAATGAAAATCTGGACATTATCGTTTGTTTTCTTATAATTTACTTTAAGAGGTATGCATAGTAAACAATTTGAAATTGCGAATGTAATGTACGAAAGATATCTTCATATTCTGTGTGTATCGGAGACAAAGCGCAAAGGAAATGATGCTGTGGAAATGGAGGATGGCAACCTAGCACTATGGTCAGGAGTTGAGACTGAACTACATTACGTAAAAGGAGTTGGGGTGATCGTAAGTGAAAGAGCGAAAAGATGTGTTAAACAGTACGCTTAGGTATCTCCCCGGGTAGTATGGGTTAGAATGAAAGAGTAGTTTCGAAGAATTTTTTCTTATTGCATGCTATGCACCGGTGAATGGAGAAAGAGACCAGCAGTGTGAGAACTTCTGGAATGAAGTAGAGAACGTGTTGAACGTATGTAAGCCAAACGAAAGATGATAGTGGGGATATGAACGGATGGGTGTACAGAGAGAACGTGGTTAACGCGTTCTAGGAAAGTTCGGAGACCAAAGAGTGAATGAGAATGGTGAACACCTGCTGAACATTTGGGTGCAGAGAAGCCTGTTTGTATCCAATACGTAGTTTAAACATAAAAATATGCATATGTATACATGGCAAAGAGGTGAATCTAAAAGTATGGTAGACTTGATAGTGTATGTTGAACGAACAAAAGTAATTCGCGGATCGGAGTGTGGATCGGACCACTTTTGGTTGTATCGAGAGTGTGTTTAGGGCAAAAGTGGGTCTGGAGAAGCAAAGTAACCGTAGTGCAACCGTCAGAATTAGGGTTGACAAACTAGTGGATAATGGTGCGAGAATGGAATACGCAAATGCTGTGAATAAAGAGTTAAATGTGAATAAAACAGTGTGGAACGAACAAATAAAGGACACTGATGTTGAAAGTGCACGGATAAGCTTGAAAATTGTGCCGTGCGAATATGTGGAAGAGCGACTGTAGGTAGACAGAAAAAATGTGCTTGGTGGAATGAGTCGGTAAAAAAGGCAGTATGTAAGAAAAAATATGCGTACATGGCAATGATTGCTGCAAAAAATGAGACTGAGAAGAAGCGATTGTATGAGGTGTACAGATTAAGAAACAAAGAAGCGAAGGAGGCAGTGAGAATAAGTAAAGAGGAAGTGATGGCTGTGGAAGGAAAGAAAATGCAGAATGATTTTGAGGGAAACAAAAAACTCTTCTGGAAATGGGTCAAAAATACAAAACGTGGCCCAAAACAGAACGCTGCAGGAGTGATGAATACTGAAACGAAATAGTATGGGACGATTGTGAAGTGAGGAAATGCTGGCAAGAATATTTCGGAAAGCTGTACAGTAGTGAGGAAAGTAAGACTGAAGGGTTAAATAAGGAGAATATAGAAGGAATGGTGAATGAAACTGAGAAGGATATTGGGATAAATGAGGTAGAGAAAACGGTAGGAAGGTTGAAAAACGGCAAGGGAGCAGGCGTAGATGAAATCACTGGTGAAATGCTAAAGTATGGGGGTGCAAAGCTTATACGAAGATTGTGTGAATTATTCAATGTATGCCTTATGTGTGGAAAAGTGCCGAGGATTGGAAGAGCGCGATCATTGTACCACCGTATAAGGGTAAGGGGAATAAAAGTGATTGTTAAGAACTACAGAGGAATAAGTTTGCTCAGCGTGCCTGGTAAAGTATTTGGAAGAATACTGATTGATAGAGTACGAGAAACTACACAAACTAAGATTTGGGATGTGCAAGGTGGCTTCATGCCAGGGAGAGGATTTGTCGATCAGATGGTTCCTCTCCAGCAGGTGATCAAAAAGTGTTTTAAGGGTAAACATGAAGTTGTACTGTGCGTTTGTAAATCTGGAGAAAGCATACGACAGAGTGAATAGGGAGAAGCTGTGGGAAATATTAAATGAATATGACGTAAATCAAGGTCTAATAAATGGAATAAGGGCAGTATACAACGGTAGTCGGGCATGTGTTAAGATGAGAGGAGGTGTGAGTGAATACTTTAATATTGAGCAAGGAGTGTGACAAGACTGTGTGATGTCACCGTGGTTGTTCAATGTATACATGGATAGATGTCTTAGACAATCACGTACCGATAAAAATGGTGTAATGATTGGTGACGTAAATGTACGACTTCTGGTGTATGCAGATGACACAGTCTTATTAAGTGACAGCACGAATGAGCTGCAAACCACTCTGAGGAAGTTTGATACAGTTTGTGAGAGCATGGACCTAAAGGTAAAGGTGAACAAAACTAAGATTGTGGTGTTAAATCGGGAAGGTGGAAAGGAGAGTAGAATATTTACTCTGCTAGATGAAATTGTGGAGCAAGTGGACGAGCTGGTATATCTCGGTAAAATGTTTACTGCAGATGGACAAAGGGTCAATGCTGGAAGGAATGTGATTGGAAGTATGTGGACGATAATGAGAAATGAATGCGAAACGAGCAATCTATAATGGCGTGTTCGTCCCGTCAGTACTGTATGGAAGTGAGACATGGGTATGTCAAAAAAAGCACGAAAGAAAAATAAATGCCGTTGGTATGAGATTCCTGAGAAGCGCATGTGATAAAACGAGAAGGGACATGATAAAAAATGAATGCATAATGACGGAGTGTGGTGAGGAAAAGACGATGATGGATAGATGCAAAAGTAGTACATTACGTTGGTTTGGCCACATTGAGAGAATGAACAACGCAAGATTACCGAAACAAATATATGAGGGTAAGGATAGAGGAAAGGCCGGGCCTGGTAGGCGGCGTAAAACTTGGCTGAATGTAGTAGAATGCATGATAAAGGAAAGAAAGATGAGTTTTAAAAATAAAAGGGCATGTCAGAGACAATGTATGAATCTTGCGGAAGCTAGGGGGGTATGCGGAGATAAGAAAGCTTGGAGAAAGATTGTGAATTAAAAATAAATAAAGGGCAGGGATTGTTTTGCCTACCCCGAAGGGAATGGCGTGGAGGTTAAGTTAAGTTTTTCTAATTTCAGTTAGTGTTTAAAGAAATTGTTCCTACGTACAATATTACATACAAAATAAGAAACAACTCAATTCTCCAAAGGTACCTACGCGGATTACGGTAATTCTCCAAAGGTACCTACGCGGATTACGGTACAACATTCAATCGAAAGTGAGAAAAATCTCCTCAAGGTCGAAATGAATTAATAGGGTAAATTTCATAGTATGCTTATAGTTATTGCTGCGTTGTTGACGTGATGGCATTCTATTGCCGACGTGAAGAAACTACTGTGCATCTCACTCCGAACTTTGCGGGTCTCTGTGGGATCTGAATGGCGTGCGGCTTATGTATTCTAGAAGGATGCCAAATAATAACAGAAGTTACAAATTTATAACACTGAATATTTGTTAGTAGTGACGAAGCTTTGTGAGTTGCTTCACAATTAAAAGAGGTACCTTCGCAAATTTTTAAAAGAACATTACAAACATTTTCTAAATAAAATCTTGAAGGTTTTGTATCGTCTATCCTGCTTGACCACCTTGTGTTACTTAAAGGTTTAAGGTTTAAAACTAGCAGACATTTTCTAATGACTTCCCATATTTTAGCCGAAGAAGAAAAAATACATATAAATCTTGTATAATACTAAAAAAGTTGACGGTTTCATGTGAAATTTTTGATCATTTGCAACTAGGTTTAAGCTATGGGAGAAACATGGCACAAAAAATGCTCTGGGATTAACATCGCCAATTCGTTTCTGCAAACCAATATGTTTGCCGCACATATTTGCGCCGTTGTCACAACCTTGGCCGCGCAGGTTATATAAGTTTAGGTTTACGTTTTCAAGCAGATCAAACACAAACTGGCTTAGACCTTCCCCAGTTGTATCTGTTATTGGATAAAAAGAATAAAACTCTCTTTTACCTCAACGTTTTTAGTATTAATATTTAATGTAACATATTTTAAAATAACACTTATTTGCTCGGTATGGCTTACATCTGGTGTACAATCCAATATAATTGAAAAATATTTTCCCGAATCAGTTCCAAAATATTTTCTTTCATGTGGGAAGATATTAAACTTATAAAGTCATTTTCGATTTGTTCTCCCAAATAATGTGGCATTCTCTCTGAAAGGCTTTGAGATTTTTTTACACGATCTACGTGTTCTCTATAATAGGATTACATGCAATCATCTCAATAGCTTTCAAGAAATTGCCATTGTCGAGGCTAAAAAGTTGTTTGGAACAACCCTCAAAAGCTAGACATTGTCTGACATTTATAACAACAACAATCCTTCCAAAATTTCATACCAATATTTTCTTCCGCCTCTAAAAGTCTCAGTTGTTCATGATTTATAGTTGTCTTTAATTCTAACCTTTTATTTAGCTCCACCCAAGTTTTTCTATTCTTATTATGACTAATGCTAGTTTCATGACGATGTAAATTTAAGCTTCAATGTTCCCAATCGGAAGACCCTTCGGAGAAAGAACTGTTTAAAGATTTGCTAAAGCCAAAAATTTTGCAGCAATAGCAAAACACTGCATCTTATGATACCGAATAAATAAGCCATTCTCGTACAGCTTGTACTCCATTAACAAGTTGTCGGGTATAATATTTTTTGGAAAACTTTCTACCGTACTGATGGGTACTAGTAGTACGAAAATTGTAGTTTAGAATTTGAACTGACCCCGCTTTACAAGTATTCTTGAAATTTCGCTAGATATGCTTTTGGGCTAAAATCCTGGACCATAGGAAATATCTTTCAAAGAAAGATTGGATTAGTCTGCCATAGCTTCATCTTCACTGATATTAACTTCAAATTCATTATTGTTGTCTGAATAGGAAGAAACGTGAAGTACAATTTCTTTTGACATAACAATATTTTCCTCTGCTTGTGACGAAGATGACGGTGTTGCAACTACACAACTTCCTTTGCTTGATGTACTAGCTTGATTCTCCAAGGTCTCTTCGCATTTTTTAGGAGGAACATATTTAAACTATGAGCCTTTTTCTCCTGTTGTTGTTATTTATGTTTTCTTTGCTTTAGAAGCAGGTTTTTTTCCCTTTTTGAGGCTCCTATAAAGATGATTCATTGTTTAATCGCGCTTGAAGAAGTAGATATTATAATAATGGTGTATATTTTAATATTAAATTTTAAAAAAGTAGCCTCATTGACCTAATTGTGAATTTGTGAAGATAATACAGAAGAATATCATGAAAAACCTTGGTGAAATATAAAAATGCATGACACTTTTTACTACTTTTTTATTTATATAGGGTGGTCTGTTTGCAATGGAACACAGAGCAACTAACTGTGAATTCCCTGTATAAAAATATTTCGATTTAATACAGGTTACCTTAGTCCAATTATTTTTTTATTGAAATATTTCTCTAATTTGAACAGTTTTCAATATATCTTCATCTTCATGAAAATTGGTTTTTATGATTAGAAAGCATAATATTTAATCAATTTTAATTTAACAATTAATAGAAACTTTTTAACGTTTCGTTTTTTTACTACAAACCATCGTCGGAACAACTAAATAAAATAAAATGAAATTCTAAAACTATTTAATGGCCAATAACTTACAAAATGTGACATGACGTTGACGTCATTTCATATGTACAGGGTGGCCAACTAAGAATGCGAGGTACTGTATCTGGGAAACTATCCATCGTAGAGGCTTGCGCAAAAAAAGTTATTACTAAAACGGTCAATACAAAAACCTGGAAAATATTTTCAAGTTTCTGAAATGGCCGCTAGGGGGCGTAACTGCAATCTTGAATCTAAAAAAGTGATGTTTCTGTTAATTCTGCTATATTAACCTAATAAAAAAATAACTGTTCTTTGAAGTCGGGGATAATCTGAACTTTTTTTTTGTTTGGCACTTTTTGACGTATCTATAAAAATAAAGTGGTGGGGGGGTATTCAAAGGTTTCCTTAAATCACCCCCCGTATCTTCGAAACGGCTAATCCGATTTTAACAAACTTGGGCGCGTTGAAATGAGCTTTTCTTGGGCTACAAATGTTAAAATAATTGAAGTTTTGTTAGTTTCACATGTCGTCGCTAGAGGGCTTTGTTCGACATTCCGACAGAAACGGTTAATTTTCGCAAAAAAATTAAATGCATTGGTATGACTTTTTTTCGTGAACAAGTAGCTGAATGATGCTAAACAAGTTCGCGAAAACCGCATCTCGATATCTTCTTCCTAACCTAAAATATCGCCCAAAAAAAACTTGATACGAAAATCCCTTAAATTTTTATTTTTTTTAACCATATTTTTCTGGAATTGTCTCTATTATGTAAGTTGTGGCCTTAAAAAGGACCGATTTAAAGGAGGAAGGTTTTTAATGCCCCCGTAAATGCTCGAAATGCTGACCATCACGCTCGATGCATTGCTGAAGCCTCTCATGACTAGACAAAACTACAGCTTCAATTTCGGCTCTCGGTATGTTACGTATTGCGTTACGAATCCGGTTTTTCATGTCTTCTCTAGTAGTAGGTTGAGTCCGAAACACGATGTCCTTTAAGCGCCCCCATAAATAAAAATCAAGGCAAATTAAGTCTGGCGATCGCGAAGGCCATGGAAACAGACTTCCTCTTTCAATCCACCGCTGTTGAAATACTGCATTAATATGCTCTCGCACATTAATAGCAAAATGTGCTGGGCAACGATCCAACTGCAAAAACAATTTTTGCCTTGTTTCCAGAGGCACATCTTCCAACAACAACGGTAATTGATTGACCAACAAGTCAAGAAATGCATTGCCATTTAGGGGTTGCTCGAAAAAATATGACCCAATAATTCTGCCTCCCAGTATGCCGCACCATACATTTAAACTCCAACGTCCTTGCCCTGAACTTCACGCAACCGATGGGGATTTTCTGCAGACCAATAATGCATATTGTACAGATTGACTCTCCCGTCACTACTGAAGGTGGCTTCATCGGTCCAAAGAATTTGAAATAAAAACTCTCTATTTTCGCGTATCATGCCTAACATCCAATGGCAATAGTCTAACCTTCGATCAAAATCTTCCTCTTTCAAGGCCTGATGCAAAACGACATGATATGGGTGCATTATTAAAGTAATTAAAAAAAGTTTAAACGAATACCTATATATTTTGATGGCCATTAGAACTTATCTATGGTCCTTCAAAATATTTTGAACCGTTTTCCGGATATGCCCAACTCAGTGGATAATGCTCTTGTGCTAACATTAGGATTTCCTTCAATATAGCCCAGTGCACGGTTAATATTTTCTTGTGTTCTTCCAATTTTTTGCCGTTGAAACGTAGGCCGAAAACTACCATTGGCTCGTAAGCTCGCCACTAATCGGGGAAAAACTCTTACATCGCAAGGATGCCGATTTGGATATCGAGCCGAGTAAACTCTTTTAGCTACTGCGGCATTCTGAACACATTCAAAATAAACCGCAAGCATATCAACACCTTCAAAATATTTTGAACCGTTGTCCGTGATATGCCCAACTGGGTGGATAATGCTCTTGTGCTAACATGAGGATTTCCTTCAATATAGCCCAGTGCACGGTTAATATTTTCTTGTGTTCTTTCAATTCTTTGCCGTTGAAACGTAGGCTGAAAACTACCATTGGAGAAAAACTCTTACATCGCAAGGACGCCGATTTGGATATCGAGCCGCGTAAACTCTTTTAGCTACTGCGGCATTCTGAAGACATTAAAAATAAACCGTAAGCATATCAACAGCTTCATTATTCGTAAAACGCATTTTGAAAGCACAAAAATTGCTCAAAGTAACGCGAAAGTATTGACAACTATTGACAATTTGAGGATTATGTATGTTTTATTTAGGTATCTGTTTCCATTGCCTGCTTCTATTAATTGTATTTTTCGTATATATATCCATAGTGAATATGCATTTAAACAAACAAAAAATAGGCCTTTCGTATAACTTTTAGCATTGCTTACTTGTCCGTAGTAATTTCAAAAAGGGTGACTTTATTCTGGTGAATAAATTTACAAACATTTAAAGTCGCAATTTCTAGGTAACCTATTCAGAGCCGAGATTGAAGCTGCAGTTTTGTCTACCCATAAGAGGCCTCAGCAATGCATAGAGAGTGATGGTCAGCATTTCGAGCATTTACGGGGGCATTAAAAACCTTCAAATCGGTCCTTTTTAGGGCCACAACTTACATAATAGAAACAATTCCAGAAAAATATAGTTTTTGTATACAGGTTTCTTTGGCGGATATTTTAGGTTAGGAACAAGATATCGAGATGCGGTTTTCGCGACCTTGTTTAGGCATCATTTAGCTACTTGTTCATGAAAAAAAGTCATACCAATGCATTTAATTTTTTTGCGAAAATTAACCGTTTCTGTCGGAATGTCGAACAAAGCCCTCTAGCGACGACATTTGAAACTAACAAAACTTCAATTATTTTAACATTTGTAGCCCAAAAAAGTTCTTTTCAACGCGCCCAAGTTTGTTAAAATCGGATTAGCCCTTTCGCAGATACGGGGGGTGATTTAAGGAAACCTTTGAATACCACCCACCACTTTATTTTTATAGATACGTCAAAAAGTGTCAAACAAAAAAAGTTCAGATTATCCTCGACTTCAAAGATCATATATTTTTTTATTAGGTTAATATAGCAGAATTCACAGAAACATCACTTTTTTAGATTCAAGATTGCAGTTACGCCCCCTAGCGGCCATTTCAGAAACGATAATATTTTCCAGGTTTTTGTATTGGCCGTTTTAGTAATAACTTTTTTTTTCCGCAAGCCTCTACGATGTATAGTTTCCAAGATACAGTACCTCGCATTCTTAGTTGGCCACCCTGTACATGTCATTGAAGTGGCTTCAACGATGCCATGTCCTACAATTACTTATTGCGTAAATATTTCAACCATGATTAGGTATCTCTTAAACTGTTTATACGATAGTAGTATAGCTATGGCACTTCTGGGCCACTTTTGTCACTAGATTTGTCACCAGATTTGGAAAAAGTCACCAGAAAAGTTACTAGATTTCTAGGTTGGTAACATTGCCTATTTCAAGGGGTAGCAACCCTGCTAAGTCAAGGCCACGTGGTAGGTGTGTAACTCTCTTCAAGGTTATGTTGTAGGTTGGTAACCCTGCCTCTTCAAAATCCCCGCTTCAAGGTCAGTAACTAGAAAAGTCACTAGATTTTTAGTTATCCTCAAAGTCATTGCCCTCGGTTTCAAGCAAGTCTATGCATGTTTGAAGGCCACGCCCCCCAGTGCCCTCAAGTGGTTCCCCAAAACAGGTAGACGTTTCCTAAAACAGGGGGTCCGTTTCCTAAAACAGGTAGCCGTTTCCTATAAACAGGTAGCCGTTTCCTAAAACAGGGGGTCCGTTTCCCAAAACAGATAGCTGTTTCGCAACCGTTTCCCCCATACGAGAGAACAAAGGCGATCTATTGTTCAGGTCGAAAATAGATTCCACATCTCAATTCCAGGAAATCAAGAACAAAGGGGGCCCATTGTTCAAAGTCTATGCTTACATTTTTCAAGGCCACATGAAAGAACAAAGACGATCTATTGTTCCGTTATAATTTCTAAAAGTAGATTGTTATCTAAATACATCTCTTTCAAGAACAAAGACGATGCATTGTTCAAGCCGACGGTTCAAAGTCTATGCTTTCAAGGCCACATGAGAGAACAAATACGATCTATTGTTCCGTTATAATTTCTAAAAATAGATTGTTATCTCAATTCTAAGAAATCAAGAACAAAGGCGATCCATTATTCTAGCCAACGCTTCAATGTGTATGCTTACAATTTTTAAGGTCACACCTCTGAGAAAGGAATAAAGACGATCCATTGTTCCATTATAATTTCTAAAAATAGATTGTTATCTAAATACACTTCAATTCCGAGAAATCAACTTTCGAGAACAAAGGCAATCCATTGTCAACGCTTCAAGGTCTATGCTTATAAGGTCACACGTCTGATAACAAATACGATTCATTGTTTTGGCTGCGTCATAGCTTCTGAAATACCAGGAAATCAAGAACAAAGACGATGCATTGTTCAGACTGATTAGGTCATCTAACAAGTAAAATGTTTTTATAAAACTTATAATTTATTAACCACAATATTTATCTATATATACAGATAAAAAGTCGATTTAAGTATTATGGGATATAGTCACTTTTGTAATACCTTTGCTGGATCATATCTATTTATTATTTGTTTTTCACATTCAATTTCCTTCAACTGATTTTCGTTTAATGTGGACCACAACACATCATCTTTCCTAATAGGTCATCGCTTCATTATATTGTATAGTAGCCATACATTCAGCTTCCCTTAAAAGTTTTCATATCAAGATCCTTTTACTTTGAGACATTGTTCGAGACTTATTACAATCCTACGCAAACCCTGAGGTCTATGCATGCCTCAAGGTAAGCAATGTTTACTATGGTAACGCCTCACCAGTGTCCTCAAGTGGTACCCCTAAACAGGTAGACGTTTCCTAAAAGCAGGGGGTCCGTTTCCCAAAACAGGGGGTCCGTTTCCCAAAACAGGGGGTCCGTTTTCCTAAACAGATGGCTGTTTCTCAACACAGGTAACCGTTTCCCCCCCAAGGTCACACGAGAGAACAAAAGCGATTTATTGTTCTGTCATGATTCCTAAAAATAGATTGTTATCCAGCTACCAACCCACCTCAATTCTAGGAAATCAAGAACAAAGGGGGTCCATTGTTCAAGTCGACGCTTCAAAGTCTATGCTTACAATTTTCAAGGTCACATGAGAAATGAACAAAAGTGATTCATTGTTCTGGTCGAGTTATAAAAATAGATTGTTATCTAAATACCCTTCAATTCTAAGAAATCAACTTTCAAGAACAAAGGCGATCCATTATTTTAGCCAACGCTTCAAATTCTATGCTTATAAGGTCACACGAGAGAACAAAGGCGATTAATTATTCTGCTCGAGTCATAAAAATAGATTGTTATCTAAATACACTTCGATTCTGAGAAATCAAGAACAAAGACGATGCGTTGTTCAAGCCGACGGTTCAAAGTCTATGCTTATAAGTTTCAAGGTCAGACCTCTGAGAACGAAGGCGATTTATTGTTTTGGCTGAGTTATAGCTTCTGAAATTCTAGGAAATCAAGAACAAAGACGAGCCATTGTTCAGACTGATTAGGTCATCTAACAAGTAAAATATTTTTTTATAAAAACTTATAATTTATTAACCACAATATTCATCTATATATATATATATATATATATATATATATATATATATATATATATATACAGATAAAAGATCGATTTAAGTAAATATACATATTATGGCAAAGTTGATGTACTTAACATTTTGTAATACCTTTGCTGGGTCATATCTATTTTATTTATTATTTGTTTTTCACATTCAATTTCCTTCAACTGATTCTCGTTTAATGTGGTCCACAAGACATCATCATCTTTCCTAATATGTATTTTCATCGCCTCATTATAATGTTTACTAACCATATATTCAGCTTTCCTTAAAGCCTTCATATCAGGATCTGTGATCCTTTTACTTTGAGACATTGTCCGTGACTCATTACAAACCTACATCTCTTAAACTTATATGCAAAAACACAAATTAAAATCTTTTAATTATACAGTTACGTAAATTTAAAAGTTAATTCCGAGAAATCTATTTTCAAGGTGGTCCGAATTTATCCAACCTTACCCAACTATCAAATAGATTGTCAATGGTTAAAATGTATTTCCATCAATTTTCCAGGTCCTATAAATCAACCTACAGGGGTATCCCGATATATCACCGGTAAATGTATATAGGAGGATGCTCTTCAAAGTCACGGATACCATAGGATCCACCTTCTCGTTTTCAAGACCATTGCGTACACACATTGCATGCGTATAGTGATCCACTTAGTAATTTATTAAGAAAAAGTGCATTAGGTCACGTACACTTACCATGCATCAAGCAATTCTGGTTGGATCAGGGTCACAGTTCCTAGAAATTACCTACATGGGGTATTCAAATAGACTTTTCAAAGTGTGAGGGATTCTATTTTTCAGGGCCAGGTCACCAAACTGGTTGAGACCATGTGTAGAGAAATGTTCAAGGTTAGATGGATCGTCTTTATTCATTTCTCAGAGGTGTGACCTTAAGAATTGTAAGCATACACATTGAAGCGTTGGCTAGAATAATGGATCGCCTTTGTTCTTGATTTCTTAGAATTGAGATAACAATGTATTTTTAGAAATTATAACGGAACAATAGATCGTCTTTGTTCTCTCATGTGGCCTTGAAAGCATAGACTGTGAACCGTCGTCTTGAACAATGCATCGTCTTTGTTCTTGAAAGAGATGTATTTAGGTAACAATCTACTTTTAGAAATTATAACGGAACAATAGATCGTCTTTGTTCTTTCATGTGGCCTTGAAAAATATTGTAAGCATAGACTTTAATAGACTTTAATGGGCCCCCTTTGTTCTTGATTTCCTGGAATTGAGATGTGGAATCTATTTTCGACCTGAACAATAGATCGCCTTTGTTCTCTCGTATGGGGGAAACGGTTGCGAAACAGCTATCTGTTTTGGGAAACGGACCCCCTGTTTTAGGAAACGGCTACCTGTTTTTAGGAAACGGTTACCTGTTTTAGGAAACGGACCCCCTGTTTTAGGAAACGTCTACCTGTTTTGGGGAACCACTTGAGGGCACTGGGGGGCGTGGCCTTCAAACATGCATAGACTTGCTTGAAACCGAGGGCAATGACTTTGAGGATAACTAAAAATCTAGTGACTTTTCTAGTTACTGACCTTGAAGCGGGGATTTTGAAGAGGCAGGGTTACCAACCTACAACATAACCTTGAAGAGAGTTACACACCTACCACGTGGCCTTGACTTAGTAGGGTTGCTACTTGCTACCCCTTGAAATAGGCAATGTTACCAACCTAGAAATCTAGTAACTTTTGTGGTGACTTTTTCCAAATCTGGTGACAAATCTAATGACAAAAGTGGCCCAGAAGTGCCATAGCTATACTACTTACGATATAAAACGCATACCTTTTTTATGTAAAAATGAATGAAAAATATTTTTTGATGGTTCTGTGTTCCAAAAGATATAGTTAAAAAAATTAGGCATATTTTAAGAGAGCCCTCTGCAACCTAAACTAAAATTGATGCAAAATTATGATTTATACTTACAAAAAACCCTGTTTGCTTATTGTCGTGAATATATTATCTGGATACTATTAAAAATATTTAACTCTAACGCCTTGTATATTCTTTAATATCAAGAATCGGACTAAGGTGAATTGTGTTATATCGCAATATTATTATAAAAGGAAATAAAATAGCTTAATAAAAATAAAATAGGTACATTAGTACATAATATGCGTTACTTACCATTTAATTTTAAAAAGATGGTTATAAATTAAATACCATTATCAAATAAAAAAATGTAAAACACCAAACAAAATAATAATGAAAAATTTTCGATTTCCTCGCAACTCAACTGCACTCTGCAACTTCCAACTTACAACTACCTACGAAATGCACACGTCACAGAATAGCTCCCTGCCTTTGACGGGTTTTCAAGAATAGACAGGAAAATTCTGATAGGAATAGACAGGCAGAGCGCCACGGGCTTCCTTCGCTACTTCCGAGTTTTAACGGTTTTAAAATTAATTAAAGCAATATGTAATCAAGTTATTTAAGCTATTATAAATATTTATATTATTGTAGAAAGAGTAAGTGTTTTCTGAAAATAGGTTAATCTAAAGCATTTAAATTGTTTCAAAGTTATTTTTTATTTTCAATTAAATTTTTTATTTTTCATAATTTTTTTTAATTTTTTACGTCATGCCCGTTTGCCGCCCCTTGGATATACCACCCGCGTGCATCGCACGCCTTGTACGCCCGCTCGCGGAGGCCCTGAATGCACCGTACCATTCAATGTTAGTTGAACAGTTACCAACTTCATCCTGGATGAAAGGCAATATAGTTTCGTGGTTAACAGAATCACATCAGTCACGATCCCACACTCTTCAAAACCGAGCTGTATGGTCTAATTAAGTCATTTCAAATACAAAAAAAGGTACGAAGTAGATGAAATAATAAGAAGCTACGGACACAAAGTATTAAGATCATTACCATATCACTGTGAGTTTAACGCGATAGAATTAATAATGGACACACGCAAAGGTATATTATGACGAGCATATTGGACGAGATGGCTATAAAGATGAGAACGAAGGTTTACAGCAATGTGATGAAACCGTACGGGATAATTGTGTGCGACATACTGAAGAAACAATGAAGCAACGGTATAAACGGGAAGAAATGTTGGGAGAGTTGACGAACTTGTTATTAACATCGGAAACTATTCTGAAAGCTCTGATGTAGATAGTGATTCCGATTAGAAAGTTTTGCACTTTAAATGTTTCTATAACGTACAATTATTATTAATACAAGTGTGTTAGTTCATATTTAATACAATTTCAATAATGTAAGTGCAATATGTTTTGTGGTAAAATGCTTCTCAATATATTAATTCACACATTTCCCATAGAATTTATGTTCCACATTAAATGTCATCTTCGTACGAATAATAGTTCCATTTTATTTAGGCACATCCATTTTGTGTATTAATGTTACCATCTTATTGTGAACCATCATTGCTACTGAATTAGTATCAACAATAAGAAATTATGATTATGAAACGTAGTAGCCTGGCGAGGTGTAAATAGTGCAGCTCGACAGTTGTTCCATGCAAATTGTTTAACCTATAAATTGAATTATCTAATCAATTGTATGATTGTTTATCAGCAACTTACAACAAAGCCATTCTCATATTTTTATAAATCTGATGCAATTATTAAATGTCTACAATCAACGTTCTCTAATTGTTACAAAAGAAATCACAATAAATAAATAATTTTAAATCCTGCCATCTCGGGGTATATTTTCTAAGCAGTATTTAACGAAAATAATTTTGACTTATAACTTTTCATATAGCTTTTTTTTTATTTTTAGTGAATGCGACTGGTCCTAACCCTTAGTTTTTTGGGATAAGATTCCGATTTGTGGAGACTTGTTTGAACGATTGAACGTTAAGGTCCCTTTTCGGGTTTTGGGTGATATAAGCATATTGTGTGTGAGCGCATATTTAAAAAAAAGACATTGATTCAAGAGTAGTGTACTCAAATTGGCCAGTACCGCTGTTAATTAAAAATTAAGTGTACAAGAAACTAATTTACTGTGAATGAGTAACCCTCCAGATTTTTTAAATACTTAGCTTTTTTGGGTTTTGAATGGTGTATTTTTATATGTACGTTTACACAAATCTAAATGTTTCGCCAACACTTACAGTTATCGTCCTCAGTAGTAATAAAATCGTTTAGAAATGTTTAAGATGTTTAAACAATATTTGAAATATGAAATTTGAAAACGCAAACATAAGCTTGCTATTAATATAACAGTTTGATAAACGTATAAAACCCACTGTGGAATATAATTTTAGTAAATAATAACTAGATCCTTAATAAATTAAATATTGTTAAGCTACTTTAAAGATAATAAATCAGAACACCCTTTAACGGTCGAAAATTGTCACAATCGAAGAGCAACTTTAACAAAATTTAATCAAATTATGATGTAAGTTGTAAAAAACTTTAATTTGAAATTGAAAAAAGCATTCACAAACAGACAGTTGTTACCAATTAAAAATCCACTCAAATCTAACAAAGAAATAGTTTTGTTAATAATTGTAAGTGTTAGATTACAGTGAAAACACAATGTAATGCGTTTTATTACTTTTTAATTTCAATTACATATGTTAAATTGTAGTGCTGTGGTAATTTAACATATAATTGGTAAAGCGTTTACTTCAAGGTCTAGGAAAAAACACAGCAAAATACCTAGACATACCAAGATTTAAAATTAAAACATACCATTATGCTTTTTTTAGTTATAAGATGGCAAAACCTATTTAAATCGAGATTTTCTCCTTGCCTATAGAAGTTATTAGGATATTTATGTACCTCAATTGCTTCACGTTGTAAGCGATCATAATCTGTTTGTCTTGAAAATATTTCCATATTATCAAATTAGTTGTCATGATTTAAAGCATGCTCAGCTACCGCAGATTTCTCTGATTAACTTAATCTACAACATCTCATATGCTCTTTACGTATCAAAGCTACGTTTTGTTGTTCCAATGTATACTTTTCCAGATGAACAAGGTAGCACACTCCTAGAAACATCTTTAAGTGACCTTAAATGTTCTTTTAATTTTTCTTGTAGGTTTAAAAACAGTCCTAATGCCATGATTAATTAGAATTTTTTTGAATTCTGTCTGTAACATTAGTTATAAAAGGAAGAAAAGCAGGACCAATACTAAGCACTGTTTTTTTTATGGTTATGTCTTAACAGGTGTAATAACATTATTAATATCATTAAGTGAATATCCATTAGCTTGTAAGGATTTTGTCAAATATCTATATTCATCTTTCAAAAATTCAGGATCACAAGTTCGTTTTACTCGATCCACTACAGATTTAATTACACCAATTTTTGATAATGTGATTTGATAATTTATGGAGTGTGTGTTCGCTTTCTGTAAACCTTAAAAGATAGTGTCTCCAAATAACAAATGTGTCATCTACATATCTATACCAAACTAAAGTTTTTTAGGTGCATTTTGTAACGTTAATGTTTCAAATTTTTCCCTGTAAAAATTAGCTGTAACAAGACTGAGGGCTACCAATTGCTACACAGCCAAGCCGTTCATAGAATTTATTATCCACTGAAAATAAGTCGTAGTAAGGCAGTGTGGAAAAAGAATTGTTATATCATTAGGAAAAATATTATCAATATATTTAATAGTTTCTTTTGCAGAAGTTTTAATATAATGGGGTGTTTTACCTATATGAGGTTGTAATAGAAATGTAAGATGTTTTGCAATATTGTGTGTAGGAGAACCAATTACACTAACAATAGGCCTTAAAGGAATATGAGGTTTATGGATGTTTGGTAGATCATATAGCTTTGGTACAAGATGATAATTTAATAAGTTCTTTAATTTTCAAAAGAAACTTTTTGTAGGTTCTTTTTAAGTTCACGATAAGTCTGTGGTTCCAACAGTTGTAATATATTATATTTTCATTACTTTTAAGATTAAATAAATTACGGCACTGAGGAAAGGATAAGTTGTCTTTGGAGGTTTTTTTTACGTAATATGTTAACGGTTTTATATCTAACTTCATTCGCTGCATCAAAAGATAACGATTTAGTAGAATTCTTAATATTGGGAATTATGGCTGCAAAAGGGTGTTATCCTAAAATTCCGCCCTTAGAAAGCGCTTGAATAGCATCATCTGAAAAAATATGATCAGAAAGGTTTATAACTGTTTTTTATTATCAAAAGAGTTTCTATTATATTTCTGCTTGAATAATTTATCAAATTTTGATTTTTGACGTTTACATGAGATGCCACTTTGGTATCTATAGGAAGTGGGATTTTGGCTAATTAGTACCTACTTATTCTACCTAAATATATCCTTATCTTACCTTGGTCAGAAGGTAAATTCTGTCTGTGGCCTCTTTAATTTCGTTTGTAGTAAATACTTTGGATTTTCTTGCTTTGTAACCATCAAATTTGCATTTCAAAAATGTTCGCAATTTTGAGTAATTACTTATATCCACTCCCAATATTTAGCATAGTTTTTCAGCGTACTGTACTGTGACCATAAAGTAACAGATTTAAATTTACTTGATATGTTACCAAAGTAATCCATCAAAACATTTTCTGAGCAGGAACTGGATTTCTGTTCTTTGCACCACTCCATAAATAGATTATAAGAAATTGTATATTTTTGTTTGGATTTTTCCGGCACCAAATTTAATGACGCGACATTTGCTGCCTCTAAAACACTGAGTGGCGTTAAATTAAATCCGCTATCTCTACTTTCCATAATAAATAATCTTTTAAAATACTTCAAACACATCAAACTCAATATCATTTGAAAATAATAATTATCATTTACTGTGTTTGTATTTGCGTTGCCTGCATTACTATGCGGTTGCTTTAGCGCGTTGACGCGGGCCGGTTACACCACCTTTGTTAAAACATACTCGTGCACAATGGGAACTTTGTACTTGAATCACCATGGTGATTAAAGCACAATGAAAATGTGTATAAAACAATGTACTACGCTTCGAAATTTCTATTTTACATACAATAATCGCTTTTATTGGCAGTCGTAGAAAAACAATCTTGCAAAACATCTTACATTTCTATTACATCATATAGGTAAAGTACTCCATTATATGAAAGATTCTGCCAATTTCATTGAAAAAATACATAATTTCAAAATTAAAGAGAGTTTTGATGTTTCACTTTTTACAAAAGTATCTCTAAAAGAAACTGTTGAAAATATTGATCATATAACAATTTTTTTTTCAGCACTATCTTACTACGACTTATTTTCAGTGGAATAATAAATTATGTGAACAGTTTGATTGGATAGCTTCTTAGTCTTGTTATAGGTAATTTTTACATGGAAAAATTTGAAATATTAGCGTTACAAAATACACCTAAAGAACCTTTAGTTGATGTAGATGACACATGTGTTATTTGGTGCAAAGGAGAAGAAGCACTACGTGAATTTTTAATTTTTATAAACATCCAGTTTACGATGGTAAAGGAAACTAATGATAGTTTACCATTTCTTGATACATCTAAAACTAATAATTTACTATCTTTTAAGGTTTACAGAAAGCCGTCACACACCTATAGATACCTTCATAAATTATCAAACCACCATCCACGTCTAAAAATTTGTGTAATTAAATCTTTAGTGCATCGAGCAAAACGAATTTGTGATCCTGAATTTTGGAAGATGGATATAAATATTTAACAATATCCTTACAAGCTAATGGATATTCACTAGTAATATTACACCTGCTAGACAAAACCATAAATAAAAGCCCGTGATTAATGTTGGTACTGCTTGTCTTTCTTTTTAACTAATGTTACAGATAGAACTGAAAAAATCCTAATTAGCCATGGCATCATGGCTGTTTTTAAACCTATAAGAAGAATTAAAGAATATTTAAGGTCACCTAAAGATGTTTCTAACTCATTATCATCTTCCGGAGTGTATGTTATCTTGTTCATGTGAAAAAGTGTACATTGGAACCATAAGACGTAACGAACATATGAGATTTTCTGGATTATGTCAACCAGAGAAATCTGCGGTGGCTGAGCATGCTTTAAATAATTTGAACCATATACGAGTTGAAACTTTCACCATGCGACATTTTAAATAACAGAGTATCTGTCTGAAAGCTTGCGATTAAATAAATAAATGTTCACACCATTTTTCCCAAATGGTGTTATTTAATTTGAATCATGACATTCAATTTGATAATATGGAAATATTGTCAACACAAACTCATTATTATGTTCGTTTACAACGTGAAGCTATTGACGTATATCGTAATAACTTCCATAGGCAAGAAGGAAATCTCCGTTTAAATAGGTTTTGGCATCTTATAATTTAAAAAAGGCACAATAGTACGTCTTAATTTTAATTTTAGTTTTTGGTATGTCTAGGTTTTTTTGCTGTTTTTCCTAAATCAATTATATGTTAAATTACCACAACACTATAATTAAACATATGTAGTTGGAATTAAAATTAAAAAAGTTTTATAAAATGTGCTGCATTCTGTTTTCACTGTAAAATAACACTTGCATTTATAACAAAGCTATTTCTTTCTTAGATTTGACTTGATTATTTTAATTTATGTCAAATTTCTGTTTGTGAATGCTTTTATCAATTTCAAATTAATGATAACACTTACATCATAACTTGATTAAATTTTGATAAATTTGTTCCTTGTTTGTTACATTTTTTACTGTTAGCCGTTGACCGTTAGATAATGTTCTGATTTGACATCTTCAAGGCAGTTTAATAATATTTAATTTTATTAAGGATCTAGTTATTATTTACTAAAATTTCATAGTTGGCTGTATACGTTTATCAAACTGTTATATTAATAGGAGGCTTATGTTTGCGTGTTTCCTTTTTCAAATTTCATAAATTTGTTTCAATATCTTACACAATTTTGAAAGATTGTATTATTAATGTAATGACACTGTAAGTGTTTAGATTTGTATAACATAAACACAATTATACACCATTAAAAAACCCAAAAAGCTAAGTATTTTAAACAATAGGGGATGGTTTTAGATTTTGAAGGATTAATTTTCTAATAATAAATATAAATTTATGGAAATTATTATCGTTCTGTGAAGCTGGTGATCGCAGTTATTGGCGATTGAATGTAGAAAATTATAATGAACTGAGGTCAACCTGCCTGGGATTTCTGTTTCTGTGAAAATTATACAGTTTATGTTAACTTTTGCTTGTTTAATGAAATTTTATGAAATCGTAAATTTTATTGTTTGTTTAGAATGCTTATTTGATATTTCTTTTTTTTTCCGTTGGTCTGGTTTTTTAAAGGGTGTAGATACTGTGAATTGAGTTATTTGATTTACTGTATTTTATTCACCTTCACTATTTTATAGTCGTATGTGTGTGTGTGTGTGTGTGTGTGTGTGTGTGTGTGTGTGTGTGTGTGTGTGTGTGTGTGTGTGCGTGCGTGTGTGCGTGTGTGCTCGCGCGTGTGTTCGTGCGTGTGCGTGCGTGTGTGTGTGCGTGTGTTTGTGTGTGTTGTGTGTGTGTGTGTGTATGTGTGGGTGCGTGCGTGTGTGCGTGTGGGTGGGTGTGGGTTGGTGTGGGTGGGGGTGGGTGCGTGCGTGCGTGCGTGTGTGCGTGTGTGGGTGAGTGGGTGTGTGCGTGTGTGTGTGGGCGTGCACGTGTGGGAGCGCGCGTGCTCGCGTGTGCGCATGTGCGTGTGTGTACACACCCTAGGTAAAAGGATACATCAGTCATGATCATTACAAATTGGGATATTGGTTGCGCCATTAGACCTGCTAAATATGAAATAATTGCTTGTTCTCCTTACTTTGTCTTATTTGGACGTGAACATTTACTTTTGAAGATCTTTTAGGTCTTCCTCCTTCTCCTGAGTTTACTCTTTCTAATTCACATTGTGATGCCTCCTGATACTAAACTTACTCATCAATTCGAATCCATTCGTTTGAACGTCAATAAACGACTATCTAAAGCTTATACTGTCCAGCAACTGGAAGATCCATCAAATTCTCTTTGATTGATCGTGCATGAAAACACACTTTTGTACTCGCAAAATAAAATTTTAAATCTTACACCCTTATAGGAAACATGTTATTGTAAAATTGCATCGACACGGTTAAAAAGTGAAAAAGTTACATGGACAGCACGACCTTCACCGTCGTGAACTTGTGTACAAAATTAATTTTTCTGCTAATTATAGGCCGTTTTGTGTAAAACAGCGCATAATTGGTGTCTAATTACTGTATTGTAGTGAATAATCAACCCTATAAGTTTAAATCGTAGGTTGGTAACTTTAAAATGAAACGGTAACTTGTATATTCGAATATTGCATAAGTAAATTTAGCGAAATAAGCATACTTAAAGTAAAGAACACCCGAGTTGAAGTTCACTTAGAGTTAAGATTAGTAAGAATAATCTAGAATAAAGTAAGCCTTTAGAGCATAGCAAAATAGTGAGTTAGGTACAAGTTTGTCGCTCGGTAAAGTTAGCCATACTGATGTAATATTTACGATTACTTGTTTACGCAAGAATTGACTTCAACGGCGCATAATAGGTGCCTAATTATCGCACAAGAAAAGGGTAATTTATTCATAAGGCTGCGAAATTATCCTTCTCGATGTAATTTTGCAATAACTTATTTCCTGTGAGGGCGCAAAATTTTATTTTATCGGCGCCTAACTGACGCCTAAATATAAGAAAAATCGATTCACGGCTGTAAAATTAATCGTGCCAAGGTAATTTTTACAGTAACTTGTTTCCTATAATGGTGCAAATTTTAACTTTAACGGCGCATAATGGGTGACCTAATTATGGCGCAAGAAAACTATTAATTTATTCATAAGACTATGAAGTTAGCATTGTCGACATAATTTTTGCAAGAACTTATTTGCTATGAGGCGCAAAATTGTATTTTAGCGACACAAAACGACGCATAATTGACGTCTTATTACTGCATAAGAAAAAATTATTGATGCAGAACTTCGCAGCTGTAAGTCAGCCGTGACAATATCATTTTACAATAACTTCTTTTCCATAAGGCCCCAAATTATGTTTTACGGCGCAAAATGGCGCATAATGACCAAGAAAAGATTAATTTATTAATAAGGCTATGAAGTTGCCCTCGTCGACGTAATTTTGCAATAATATTTCTTACGGGAACGCAAAATTTTATTTTAGCTGCGAAAAACGGTGAATAGCGAAGAAAATGACGTATAGCTAAGACTATGAAGTAATTTCTGCAATTACTGCATAAGAAGAAAATGAGATATCCAAATCTTTCCAGCTCGCATAATTAGCGCCTAATTAGACATATGTTTAAATCACATTATTAAAAATTACCCGGCTATCTTCACGCACTTGAATTTTTGACTGAAAATCTCTCGAACGTTGATAAGTATGACACGCCATTTTGCTATTTAATATCATAAAAAGAAAGAATTACGTCGAGTGTAAATAGTTATTACAAAATTAAATAAATTTATGTCATGATATAATAAAATTAACAAAATTATTATTCAGGCTAGTCATAATTTTATTATTATGTGATACATAATAGTAATTACACGATTTAAAGTTATAGTTAAAGAAAATAACTCATTCTACTAAATAATATTCGAATTATTCTTCAGAATTTACTGTGATGTACATAGTAATAATTCAGAGTTAAAGTTATGTACATAATAATAATTGATGAATTAAAAGTATGTACATAATTTTAATTCAATGCTGCGCAGGTATGTTTGGCACATAATAATTCAAACCTTTAGATGTCATATTTAATAAAATTTGGGAAATAAAAGTATGTACATAATATTAATTTTAAAATTAACATTATGTACATAATAATAATTTAAAATAATAAGTATGTTATTACTAAACTTACACTTCATCGTATTACTATTATGTCATAACATAATTGAAGATGGCATATTTAATATTAGTTTTTAATAAAATAATAATTCAAAATTTCATTTGTGTCCAGACATAATAATAATTTACTAGGACATATTAAAATCATTTAGTGGTTTAATAATAGTTCAGTAAATAAACTAATTATAAACTATTCCAGTTTTAAATTTTTCTTACACTACAACATGTAATAGTTATAACTTATAACTTATAAACATTCGGTTTAGTTCATCAAAACAGCATTTTGTATTATTATTATTAGGGCTAGGATTTCTATGCATTTGCATGTTTTTTTTGCTTACAGTAATTATATGCAAAGTGAATTATAAAACATGTTTTATGAGTATGTGCACCACATATGTGCATTTGAAAGTGCATATAAATGCATATTTTAATGATTTTCTATATGCATGCATATTTCGTAATATTTTAGTGTTAGTGCATATTTTGTACGTTTTGCTCGCGTTTGTGCATTTTACAGTTACTTTTGCATGTGATTTAAAATGACTATTTAAAAATTCTTCTTTTAAAATTTATTTTATGTTTATTTTAACATGGGAATTAGGAAGAGGATTTATTTTTACAGTCGGAACTATTTACAGATTATTCATCCTCTGAGAATTAAGTATGCTATTGTCCTATTGTTAATAACCGGAGGATTATACCTTTTAGGTATACAGCTTTCATAAATATTTCTTGGAACATCCTACCTGCCTGTAACTGTTGTACTTGTTATTGTAATTTACATAGTTGAGTTCAGAACTTTGTGTCCTAAGGATGGGAAAAGAAAAGCGATCCGTTTCTGTAACTCTGCGAAGTTACGTTCGCGAATTTGCTAGCAATAAATCTGCGGAATTTAATAAAAAACTGTGTAGTGCGTTAGTGGCTGCGGACATTCCATTAAGCAAGATTAACCACCCGTATTTCGAAATTTTTAGAAGAAATTTCAAAACCCCTATGCCTGATGAATCTACTCTTAGAAAAATTACTTACCTAACTTGTACCATGATACCATCCAATTAATTAGAAGAGCTATAGGGACAATTATATTTGGGTTTCGATTGATGAAGCTACAGACAGCGTTGGCAGGTACGTAGAAACTTAATTATAGTTTTGTTAGATTAAATGGCTGATGTACTAATACGAAGGTTTTACGAAATCAAAAATATTTCTTTGTCGAATTTCACCTATACTCGTTTTTAAAATGTATTGTTCTTTAAATAATGATTTAAGTTTGTTGTTGCAACTAAAGATTTATTCTAGTAAAATTTACTTTCAGATACGTTGCTAACGTTATAATAGGCATTTTAACTGAGAGGCGAATACCAGTTCATATCTTTTAACCGCATGGATGTTTTTGAAAATACAAATAATTCGGCAATTGCAAAATTGTTTAATGATTCCATGGCTCTTTGTGGCCCCAGGGTATTCAGTACGAGAAAGTGCTACTTTTGTTACTGATGCAGCACCTTACATGCTCAAGGTTGGAGCAGGCCTTCAAGTCTTATACTCGAAGATGATTCATCTCACCTGCCTGGCACATGGATTACCCAGAGTCGCGGGAAAAGTGCGGAAGTACATCCAAAAGTGAATAATTTAATTTCAAACGTTAAGAAAGTCTTTCGTAAAGCTCCACATCGTATACAGGCATTTAAGGAAATAGCACACCAAACACCACTGCACTCAGAGCCTGTAACAACAAGATGGGGTACCTGGCTGTCTGCAGCAGAATATTATTCAAATTACTTTGATACAATTAAAGAAATTGTAAACATATTTAACAAAAATGATGCACTTTGTATACAAAATTCACAAGACGCAGTTAATGCGAAAGGAATTAAAGAAGAACTACTGTTTGTTTTTCAAATTTTGTTTGTTTGTCAAAAACAATTACTTTATTAGAAAGACAAGGTTGTTCAATTTCAGAAAGTATTAATCTGGTAGATAATATTAATACCTCTCTTGCTAAAGTTAAAGATCCAAAGGGCCTTGCAGTACATAAAAAAATGAAATACGTTTTAGAGAAAATGTAGGTTTTGCCTTAATTAGAAAAATTGATGACGCAATAACATTAATATAATAATATAGTATAGTCGAATTGAACAATTATAAATACGCTCCAGTTACATCTTGTGATGTTGAAAGGAGTTTTCCAAGTATAAAATATTTTTAATGTCAATCGACAAAGTTTTACTTTTGATAATTTAAAAATGTATATAATTGTAAATAGTAATTCATTTAATATATTGTAGGTAGCACACTACGGAAATTCGATGAATACATTGAAAATATTCCGATTAAAATTGTTGTCGCGATAGCAAAGATAATTACTAAAATTTATTATATAATGATTGTTATTTGAGAATGATTTGTATTTCTTTTTTTATGTAAGGCATGTTTGTGTAGGGTTTTAACTGAGTGTCCGCAGCCACATACTTTAAGTTGCAGGCAGAAAACTGCCTTTATCGAAAGCAAGACAAATCACTAAATATGTTTATAAAAGCGTTTTGGAAATAAAAATGTCACTATTATACAAAAATTACACCGCGGTCAAAGCATAAGTGGTTCAGGGATTGAAATGTGATATTTGAAATACAGAGTTTCTACGGTTGATTGCATGTTAATTAGAAATAATGTTTCTTTGTATAATTAAAGTCAAAAGCGTTCACGAAATAGTTTTATTGCTTTTGTTAGTTGATATAGAAAATAGGAGGGTGAGGAAGGATTAAAAACGTTTTGTTGGTCTTAGAAAGTCTGATTAAATTTTCAAAGCGTGCGGGAGTAAGATTTGAGATCGATTCGTGTTTGTTTAATTAAATCTTCTGCTTTTGTGTTTGTGTTAATCGATAAATCCGAGTATTTAACCATTTGTGCTGGTGAAAGCTTAAAGGATAACATACATTGATAATGTAAGTAAAAGAAAGATTTTAGAAATTACACAGAAAGGTCATTCTACCTACTCATTTAAATTGTTAAAATCAACTGACACCCTGACTTGCAAAACTGTTGTGTTCATTGAAATTACGCAGGCACGAAGAAGCTCGCTCTCTTTTCTTTCTTTATGTGTTCTATTTTGTGTATTGATAATTATAACCTGTATTTATAGTGATAAAAACACAAACGATCATAGGTATAAAATCAGAAAAGCTGATCCTAATGATCTATATCTATACAAACGTCTCTCTTGTTGCCGTTGTATGCCTATATGTCTATATTTTTGTGTTTTGTTTTATGCCTAAGAAGAATTGAGAGCGTTATTATCTTGCATTTGTAATAAGGTTATAATTATTAATACACAAAATAGAACACATAAAGAAAGAAAAAGAGCGAGCTTCTTCGCGTGCCTGCGTAATTTCAATGAACACAACAGTTTTGCAAGTCAGGGTGTCAGTTGATTTTAACAATTTAAATGAGTAGGTAGAATGACCTTTCTGTGTAATTTCTAAAATCTTTCTTTTACTTACATTATCAATCAGGTTATCCTTTTAAGCTTTCACCAGCACAAATGTTTAAATACTCGGATTTATCGATTAACACAAAACGACGAAAAGAAGATTTAATTAAACAAACACCGAATCGATCTCAAATCTACTGCACGCTTTGAAAATTCTAATCAGACTCCCGTTCTGAGCACAACAAAACGTTTTATTCCATCATCTATTTTCTATATCAACTAACAAAAGCAATAAAATATTTCGTGTGAACGCTTTTGACTTTAATTATACAAAGAAACATTATTTCTAATTAACATGTGCAATCAACCGTAGAAACTCTGTATTTCAAATATCACATTTCAATCCCTGAACCACTTATGCTTTGACCGCGGTGTAATTTTTGTATAATAGTGACATTTTTATTTCCAAAACGCTTTTATAAACATATTTAGTGATTTGTCTTGCTTCGATAAAGGCAGTTTTCTGCCTGCAACTTAAAATATGGCTGCGGCACACTCAGTTAAAACCCTACACAAACATGCCTTACATAAAAAGAAATACAAATCATTCTCAAATAACAATCATTATATAATAAATTTTAGTAATTATCTTTTGCTATCGCGACAACAATTTTAATCGGAATATTTTCAATGTATTCATCGAATTTCCGTAGTGTGCTACCTACAATATAGGCTAAATTTATTTTGTAAAGTTGTATTATCTTTTATAAATAAAATAAATTAATGTGATTATTTTTATTTTTGATTTCTTTTCCGAACTGCAAAACGCATATTTTCTATAAAATATTGCTTTTAATGCATATATCTCCAATTTTAAGAGCATATTTAAGTGCATATTTCAGCATTTTATAGTGCATAAGTGCATGCATATTTTGGCATTTTAAGTACATACAAATCCTAGCCCTAATTATTATTATGTCGCGACATAATAAAAATATAAAATATATTATTTCGAGTAATAACAAAATGAATTAAGTTTATGTGTAGACATAATTATAATTCAGTATTTTACCTATCCTCGCATGTGTATTTCAAACTAATTTTATGTGTAGACATAAATTTAATTAATTAATTTTATGGGCAGACATAAAGGTAATGTTTTTAATATATTTACATTTTTTTTAAATAACGTCTATATTATTATTTTTATATTTAAAAGTTTGTTATTAAATAGTAAAATGACGTTCCATAGATAAGCTTGATAATTTTGATACAGTTCCTCCCGCTACCCTCAATGTACTTCAGCTATAGTAGTAATTGCGAGAGCTCGAGGTGACTCATTGCTTAAAAGCATAGGAATGAAATAATAGAAAACGTACCTATGTCGCATAGTTCTTTTTAATAAAAATTAATGGGTGTGTTTTTATTTACACTAATAGTTGGAGTAGTCTGTTCGAACATCTAGAAATTTACTCGAACCACTTTAGTTTAAAAACGGATGCAATGCTGCGAGTAAAATATAAAACAATGTTAAACATAACCCATATATCAACCATAACATTCATTCTTAAAATAGTGCAAAAGGAACATATATAGATTTTTGAATGTTGTTAACAATATTATCATAGAAGAACTCCAGCCCTTAATACTTACAAACAACGCCGTAAACACATTCACAAATTTGAATGCGAGGTTATGTTTTGTATTCGAGTTTGGTACACCTAGTCTTTACTAGGTGCACGAAACTCGAGTTCCAACGTAGGTTCAAACAAAATGGGAGTAATTTAAAAATGACTGACGAAAAGAAGACACAAAATAAACGTTGCATAATTTTATGATTACGATACAGAGTAAAAGTGTATTACTTCATAAAATCGTACACATCGATAGTTAATTCTTTAATCACTGTCAGCTTCACTGCTGGCACTATGGAAACCTACATTAACAATTGGTGGTTGAATTCACATCCCATCTTTTTTGTAGGTCCCACCATTCACCCATAAGTTGCTCTGCATGTGTAATGCACTTCATCCAATATTCCTTGTCCACTAAGTGTAAAGATTTTTCCCACATACTTTTAAAACCTTTTCATCTCCATATCCTTCGCTACCTATGTTGTTATCATAATGACCCTTACATTTTGCCCATATTAATTCAATGGGATTAAATTGATAACGGTAGGGTGGCAGTCGAAGAACTTTATTACCATACTGATAAGCTATCATGTCAATTTCAAATGGTAATATTCGCTTCAGATACAATAAAAAGTAATTCGTTCTTTAACATATCCTCGGTAAATTGTAAATTGTGTTTGATTAAAAATGACATAATTTCATCCTTTTTCCAAGAGGCAGTTATTTTTCAACTAATTTTGAGTGATATGAGGCATTATCTAATATAATAATACTTGGTTGGTGGAAATTTGGTAAAAGTTGTTCAATAAACCATTTCGTAAATGAATCTGAATTCATGTTATCATGATAATCGTCGTTCTTGGATTTTGAAGAAAATATTAAGGATGTATTTTCAATAAAACCATCCTTATTACCAGCACTAAGAATAATAACCCTAAAATATATTCTATGTAAGTATTATAATAATTTAACACGCATGTATTTATTTACCTTTTTCCTTCACCTAATTGATTTTTTTCTTATACTTTGTTTATTAGAATCGTGCCAACTTTTTGCTGAACATCTACCAAAAATCCACGTTTCGTCTAGGAAGACTGGTTCATACAATGCCTCTTGTTTATTTTTAAAATAATCTCTTAAAAACTTTGTTCGACTCGCAGCAATGTAGTCTTGTTCAAATAAAGCTCTATGATCATCTTCTGTTTTAAAAGAGAAACCGAGAGATTTTAGTAGTTTTGTTAAACTAACGAGTGATCAATTTCAAGTGTATACCACGTGATCAAAATATTTAAGTTGGTACCACTGATAGGTTGGTAAGAAGCTGTATTGCTCTAGCTACTCTAGAGCATGGTTCGAGTAAAAACTACGATCAGTTTCAAATCTGTATGAAGGTCATTAACTTATACATATTATAAAATATTATCTTAATTTAAGTAATGACTATTTTATATTTGATTAGACTGCATCCCTACAAAATACAACAAAATAAATAAAATATTATTTAATGATTGCGTTAAATCATTACAAAATAATGAATCTTAAGTATTTAAATGTTATACTCCTTAGGTACACATTAGTTATCACACTTTACTTTACAACATATGTTCAAAATGGCCGCCATTAAATTGTAAACATAAGTTCACCCTACGTTGCATATTCGCAAATACATTTTGTAACATTTCGGCACCAATATTATGAACTTCATGAGTTATAGCATCTCGCAATTCTTGAAGAGTATGCAATCTTCTGCTGAACACTTTGTTTTTAAATAACCAAAAGAAAAAGTCTAACGGTGTCAAGTCTGGTGAATTCGGTGGCCAACGATTTACACTAATGATTCTATCTTCAAAGAAGTCTCGTAAATAATTAATTGTAGCCTGTGCAGTATGTGGGGTAGCGGAGTCATGCTGGAAATACCCGTTTCGTAATTCACGATCATCCAAATTATTAATAAATGGTTCTAAAAGTATTTCCCTGTATCTTGCCGCAGTAATTGTGCCATCGAAAAATACTGGTCCAAATATTCGTTGTCGCGACATTGCTATCCAGACACCGACCTTGATAGGGTGTAAGGTAGTTTCTCGAAATACATGTGGATTTTCTGCAGACCACGTACGATAATTTTGGCTATTTATGTAACCGGACAGATGAAACCAAGCTTCATCAGAAAAAAAAGATACATCTAGTAAATCATTGTTCATCGTATTGTTGAACCATTGACCGTAGTTTACTCTAAGCTGAAAATCTCTATCTCGCAACTGTTGTAATACCGACACCTTGTACGGGTACAAATGTAAATTCTTCTTTACTGCAGTGTGGACACTTCCATAGGATACATCTAAAAATTATTTACGTAAAATTATGTTTGTATGGTAAAATTTTTCATACGTGTTTGTGCAGATAGTTTTCGCAAAGATTTATTGGGGCTTGCATTCATCCTTGCTTGGATATCTGCTAAGGTGTCCTCTGTTAAGACAGTAGCCGAAGCTTCACGTTTGCGTTTTAAAACACTACCAGTTTCCATGAATCGAGCTATCAATCGATTACGATGTTGGCTAATTGTTTCGTAACTAATATTTTCATTTGGGTACTCAACAGTAAATTGATTGATGCATGATTGCAATGAATAATGCCATTGCCCATTACCATCTTGGAAGCCGCTACGAAAATGAGCCATAACAATGAATGTGTCGTGTTCGATTGAAAACGACAATGATGATTAAATTCGATATCACAATTTGAAATTCAGAACATATAATTTGTCTTGATATAGACAGTTTGTAAATAACTCAAGAAAATACAAAAGTTAAAAACGAAGGTATAGTCACGGCAAAATCTTTTCCGTTGTGGGGGTGAAATTGTTAGAGAGAGACAAACTTAACATACCAACTTCCATAATAACCCTGATAATTACAAATGATATATCTATGTTAGTGAAATACACGTTGTTGGGTTGTTAGAACTGCCGAATAAATTACAATGTTGTCAGCTCTTCTGTTTACACATAACTTCTAATTTTGACGTTTTCCACATACGTTTTAATTCCCAATATTAATTGATGATAAATATAAGCTCCTCGAAATTATACATGACTACTTCAAAATGTTACAATTGCTTAATCATCGCAAAATGATCTAAGAACTGTTAAAAGTATTGTTACTTAGTTGAGAACGAGTATTTCCATCAAAAACTAATTTTCAAAATAAATGTAAACAATATAACCTAAGTATTATGTTGACGTCGAATTTCATAGGTTTGGCAACAATGTCAAGCGCTGACGTTTATCCCCACATTGGAAAAGAGTTTGCCGCGACTCTATAATATGACATCAACTAAAACGACTAAAACCACACTAAAAATCCAAAGCAGCCAACTGCAAAACAACAATGTTAACAACTAGGGATTTTTGTCATACCACTACAGTACACTTTAGTTTGATCACGTTGTACTAATACTAAACTTAAACACGTCATTGTCCTTTAATTGTTTTTGTAAAGTAGCAATCGTAACTGGTATTACTGAAACAAAAATTAACAGCATAATTATTCGGCGCATAAAATTTGTTTATTTTATTTTGCCACCATAATGTTCTTTATACGCCTCCAAATGCGGGCGTAATGTGGTCTTTATAGCACGGAAATGTCATTGATGCTAAGCAGCACGATTGATAGCAAACACATGACATGATATATAATAGCAATATCACAGTATCTTAGTAACAAATTAGCCTACTGTCGACTTTATTTCACTGCATTTGCATTTAAAAACTTGCCGAAAATACTGAATCGTTTTAAAATTTAGTTCCAGTTTCATGGTGCAAAATAAAATAAAACATTGTATGTACCACGGGCATAATTGTAGATTATGGCTTCGCGTCGGGCTTTTAACATTCCCTCGAGCCATAATCTTCTGATTATGCCCTTAATACATAAATATCTATTATTAATACTTACATTTAGAATGCATTTGATAAATTGTTCTCTTGACAATATCTTTTATGTGATCATCTCCATCAACAGACTTTTTGCAAAGACGTGGTTTTTTTTTGTGGACTGGTAGGAATCGATTTACCTTATTATAATGCTTCCGCCATCTGTTTCTTTGTAGCAGTAACGGCGTAAGTTGAAACACCACATGCCTCGCAGTTCGCTAATTATAACATTAATTTTACAAAATTCACATACTTAAAATTGTAGATATACTGTACTTGTACTATCGATGTTAATGGTACATTGCATCCACCTCGTTCACTTTCATTTTCATACTATTTGAACACATTCAACAACATAAGTTGTGTTTGACTTTTTAAAGATTTATTAGTAAGGTACATCTAAAGCACTAGAGCAAACGCCAAATACGAAGACACCTGCGCAGAAACCGAAATTGCATTAAAAAGAAATGGAATAATGATATGAGTGAGAAGTAGATATTATGTTCCGTCCACAAAATGTAGTGTTGTTTATTGTTTTCTAACCTCATTTTTCGTGCACGTTTTTATCAATTGTAAACAGTTTTTGTCAAAACTCCTTCCGTTTCAGCACCTTTTATTTACAAGTAAGTTGTATTTGTAATCCACAGTAATATGTATTAATATAATATATTTATTTAGTTCGTTGTTTATAATGGGTGATGCGAGTACATCGTCTGATAGTACATCAAACATTCCAGCAAAGAAGCGGCGTGTCTTATCGCAAGATGCAGGCGAAATTATTTGGAATGTTTATCAGTTTCATAAAAATATGAATGAAGGTATGTCATTATTGTACGATTAACATCTGTCAGTTTTTTCACGATTACATTTCTTTACAGTTAACGTTCTTGATATCGTTGTGACAGCAACTGGAGTATCCGTCGTTAAAATTATTAGAGAAGGGAGTGCAATTCAACGTGGTGAACTAGAATCGTTTAAGACTTCTAATGAAAGAATGAAAACCGCACCAAGATCATGTGTCGATAATTGTGGGGAACAAGTCATTCAACACATTATACACAATTTTCATGTCACGGACAAACGACGACCAACCGTCAATGCTATCTATAATATTATTAAAGATGACGAATCCATTGGTTTCTCTGGGAAGGAAACGTCTTTAACTAGATTATTATATAAAATAGGTTTTAAGTGGACGAAAACCGTTGACAATTGTAAATGTTTAATGGAACGATACGATATACGATCTTTACGTTCTGCTTATATACGAGCAATAACAAAGTATCGAAGCGCAGGGCGACCCATTGTGTATACAGCTGAAACATATATACATGCATCGCATACAAAGCCACATTCCTGGGTAGATGATTCCAACGAAGGTTTAAAATGTCAATGTCTTATAATAGTACATGCTGGTGGTGAAATGGGGTTTATCAATAACGCCTTCCTAGTTTTTAAATCGGGCTCAAAAACAGGTGATTATCACCACGATATGAACTTTATTAATTATAAACGATGGATTGATCACCAGTTATTACCGAATTGCTCGAAAAGTCAGTTATTGTTATGGATAATGCAAGTTATCACAACACGTTAGCAGTTAAACATCCAACTTTTAGCAGTACAAAAAAGGGAAATGATAACTTGGTTACAAGAACGAGGGATCGTACATGATGAATCCCAAACAAAAGTGGAGCTGTATGATTTAATAAAATGTAATAAACCGAGCTACACGGAATATTCAATTGATGCTATATTTGCGAAACATGGTCACTATGTATGTCGACTACCTCCATACCACCCGGAGCTAAATCCAATAGAAAAAAATTGGGCCATTGTAAAAGCTTGGGTGGCATCGAGAAACACAACTTTTAAATTAGCCGATGTTGAGAAATTAACTCTTGAAAAGTGTTGGATGGATTTGGAGAGCCACTGGCAAGAAGTGTGCCGTCATGTTAAAGAAATTGAAGAGGAATACATTGATAAAGAGCATATTATGGATGTCGTTTGTGAGGAATTGGTTATACGTAGGAGTGGAGACTCGTCGGATGAATCTGATTTTGTATCAGATTATGATAACGAAGAAATAAGTGTCGAGTAATTGTGTAATATTTTATTGTATTTATATTGTTAATTTCACATTGCACATGTGTTGTTCATGTTCTTAGATATGTTTCTAAGACGCTTTAACTTCTTAAGCACTTTTTAAACACTTAGTCTATGATTTACCACCATAACGTCTTCGTACCGTAACCCTTTTTATAGTTCGCAGAGTACCAATTATTATACATGTTCTACATATTAGGATTATTGTACTTCATGTAATCAATATCTGTTATGTGTTTAATTGCTTAATTATATTGATTTATGTGTGAAATTTCTTATTTATCTTTAACACACTAATATGTATCGTGTTGACCTTTTTAACATGCTACTGCCATAGCTCAATGTTTTTATGAATACAACATCATTGTGCAAACCCCATAAAACCTGTTTTGTTGTATAAAACCATCTGTTTATATTCGTATACTATATTTTCCTCATAACAAATTATATAACTTTTTCAACTTTATTTGAACTTGCATACTATCTCATATTTGAATTCGATAAAACTCTACCCCCTCTATTACACCTATTTATAACCATCGCAGTATAAGACTGTTTAGACACGAATTATTTACCCTTAGAACTGTGGTTAATAATTACAACATTTCCGAGTAAATTTATGGACAAGTAACAACCTTATATTTCACTTTTCATAATTAAATAAATGTTTTTTTTTTGTTTAAATTGTCCTAATTATAAAATAGAAACATCATAATTAAGAGGTTATTAACCAAAAATTGTACAAAACGTAACTTTTACTTTTCTTAATAAAACGAATATTTTCCGGTTGAATAGTACACGGTCACGTGATTTTTTCGCGCAGCTTGGTGTCTTCGTATTTGGCGTTTAGACTAACTAATGGTGTGTTCGTTTGTCTTACTCCAAGTAGTTCCAAGCTACTTACAAATGACGTTACAGAGTAGAATTTATTAAGTAGAGTTATGCTTTTTTATCATTACAAACGAACGACCTTCTGACTATTGACAGCAACTTATATGAATTTGTTAGGTTAGGGGAAAATGGATGTTAAAAACATCTTTTCTTTGGATGACTCAGAAATTTATTGCACAACTGCAAATTCTACTTCAAGTGATGAAGAGGACGTGCAGTTGTGTTTTAATGTAATCAATTATGCCAACAAGAATCCGCAAAACACTATAAAAAATTATAAGGCTGTAAGTTTATCATTCCCTTGAAAAAGTTAAAGGACAATTCTTAAATCATCAACTCTTACAGGTTATTGCTGAATATAGTGACATTGAATTTGTACAACATTTTCGCATGGACAAAGAAAAGGTCGCAAATATTACAGAAAGTTTTTCACAGAGTGAAATTTATCTTAACTTATTAAAAAATGGTAAAACCTTTTGAGTAGTAATAACACCAGTTATTAAGGTTGTTCTCTACAAATAAGCTTCCCATATAAATGTAATGGTGATACTAATTCAGCTCCAGACCGAAAACAAATCGTTAAAAATTCTTGAAACAAAGATTATTTGAAAAAGTCAATCCTTTGCTAGGGAATCTCGTTTGCACTGTGCACTGGATCAGTATCACCATTGTATTTATATGGGAAGTTTAAGTGTAGAGAACGTTAAGTTACTGCATTTTAGAAAATACAAGAGCTAATATAACAGCTGAAACACATATTTTGGGTTTTCTTTGGTTTGCAGGACATCAAACTGCTTCATATCGTGACGTGTGTTACAGGTTTGATTTGAGCTTAAGTTCCTTACATGATCTAATAACTAGAGTATCAACTTTCCTAAGTGACAAAGCGAACGACGTATTAAAATGGCCCATATATTTACAAAACAAAAAATTGCCAACCACTATTATGTTTCATAATCATTTCCCAATGTTATAGGTACTTTGTTACGCTGGTGTGTGTTCGTGCGTTGCTAAGAGTTTTTGCAGGGTCTATAGATGGCACACACATCAAAATTGATAAGCCATCTGAAAGAAGGGTGCTACAAGGTATTTGCGATCATGAAAAAAATTTTCACCGATATATTTGTGGGCTACGCAGGATCTGCCCAAGATGCAAGAATTTTCAGAAATTCAACGTTTTTTAACAATATTGAAAGGAAATGTGAAGGTGCTGTACATGTTATAAATAGATCAACATATCGTGATAATGGACACCTAACAAGAGCACAAAAAAATTTTAACCAAAAATTAAGTTCATGCAGAGTGTCCATCGACCATGCCTTTGGTCTGCTTGAGCAACGTTTCAGGCAGTCATACCATCTAAAATTAAGAGGACATGAAAGGATTTCCCATTTAATCAGAGCGTGTTGTGTATTACACAATTAGCTAATAAGGTTGATCAACACATCGTCAATATGCAGATTGTTGAGGAACAACCTGAGCAAGCTGAACAACCTGCAGAAGAGGCTCATCAACAACAGGGCATAGATAAGTTTAGTATGACACATCATACAGCAGTCTGTTGCAATGTCATCTCGTGCATGTAACTTTCCTTGTAAGATGCGCTAACAGCAAGAAAAAAAGGACAGAATGAAGTGTGGTCCAGAACAGTAAAGTAAGTTCACCTTAAATGCTTCTTACAAAATTTTAAAGTCTGTTCTAATGAAAGCTGCGAGTCTATCTCCAATGTAAATATATTATTACGTTGTAAGTGTATAAACATATAAATTTATTTTTGCATATTGATTAACTTTTCCAATAATTCATTTTTTCGCTGTAATTCGTGAATTACTCTCTCTTATCGGTCATAACGTTTTTCTTCATATTGAATTTTTTTAACTGTTTTTAATTCAATACTCTCTCTTAATTTTTGCACCTCTTTTATGAAAACAGATCTGGTTTTTTCTGGTAACGGGTGTAGTATTTTTTCTGGAAAATGAATCATGCTAATAACAAATGTAGTTCTTAAAAACGCACCTACTTACGATGTACTTGGCGAGGCAACTGAACTAACATCTGTTGCCGCATTTTCACTTTCTGGTGGTATACTTCTATATATAACTGTGGTAGCATCTATAAGAGTGGGTGGAATGATGCTAGCTCGAGTAATTAACACATCTGCCAACTCTCTATAACACAATAGAAATAATGTGTAACCACTAGTTAGGCTAGACCTTCAAAATCAGTTCTTCGCCCCCGTCCGCTTTTCTTATTATTTTCTAATGTTTTTTTGAAGGACCGTTCCAATTCTTTCCATTTATTTTCACAATTTGCTTGGGTAAAATTATATTTATGTTCATTGATTTTATTACAAATTGTTCCACATCTGTCGTAACGTTTTAATTTTTCTGTTTTCCACCAACGTTTTGTTTTCTTTATATAATTCAATTAATAGCTTCGTGGCACTATTGGTCCAACTAACTGGCGAAGTTGTTACTTCTAAAAGACTACTGTTTTGTGGTTTGAGCTTCGTCAAAGTCTTGAAGTCGCGATTCATGAAAGTTTTGTGGTTGAGACTCATCAACATATGCAACCTCTTCAGATTCAGCATCCTCCAGCATTAATTTCAACATTTTATTTTCTGATACTTTCTCAAGGGTCCCATTTTGAACTTCGGCAGCTCCTATGGGAAGTTCATACTGCACCCCATCTACACTGAGAATTTTCTTTTAATGTAGAAAAACAGTTTATTTTGCACTCACCGTCAGCTATTAAAATGTAGTAGTTATTACGTACATCACTAACTTTTACATTTTGTATTGTTGCCATTTATTAGGTTGGAGCAAATACTGTTGATAAATCAAACACGCGCTAAAGAAACACACTTGACAACTTGTTTGATTTTACTCCACATATTTAGGAGTAAGATTGGATAACGCTAAACAGTTTGTAGTAACACAAACGAACACAGTTCAAACAAGCTTAGTACGACAAACAAACTCAATTTTCTACACTGAACTACTCTGAACACTCAAATGAACAAACCTTAATATGAACTGTTTTTACTTTTACTAATATATCAGAATAAAGTCGAAAACAAACAATGCACAAATTTTAGGTTACATTACAATGAACAGCTGATGATAGTGAATAAATGGTTTTAAAACCGACACACGTTGCATTGAAAGCATGGTTAGACATATTATTAGTTGCTATTTCTTTTCTTGTGACAGAGATAGATAAATCTTATTGGTTAATTCCTGTTGCTTACTTAGCTGAGTCATACTCGAGCTCTCGTAATTACTACTGTATTATAACTTCCACGTAACAAATTATGTTATACCTCATTTTACAGGTGTAAGTAAATTTCATTATCTCGTGGTTTACTGAGAGATATTTATTTATCATAATTTTTGTGAGCCATTTTAGTCAAGCGACTAAACTTAGCTTTTATTTTTCTGAAAAAGTGTAAAAATGTTATTTTGTGGTAAACCACGGTCTGTATACTACTACGGTTGCCCCATAACCCGGCTTGTGGGCGTTACGTTACAAGCAAGCAGGGGGAAAGCCTACGTCACTCAGCGACTGTTTGAGCGACCGGTGTATAGTGAAAGCCTGTGAGTGCATGCCGTTCGCAGTTGCAGAGAGTATTTGTTATATTAGTTATTAGTTATTACATTATTTTCGTGAAATTAAAATTATATTGTTAAAATAAAACAAATAATGACAGGGTGTCGCTGTACTGTTGCTACATGCAACAACAGTTTAGAAAAAACAAATAACTTCTTAGCTAAACAAATAGTAGAGAAACATCGGGAATTTAAACGAGTTCTGACATTTCAATTCAAATTTGTAATTCAGAAGTCACAACATTACAAATGTCAATTGTAATTCCAGTCTAATACAAATTAAAAAGTAGTAGTAATAGTAGTATCTTTTGCGTTGCTGCTAAGCAGATGAATTGAAATTGGATAATGAACTACTTAATTTTTAAAAATGTACATTTTTAATTAATACGGTTAAATAACATTTATTATTAATCTGCGTTGTTGTTTGTAATATACTTACGTATGTCCTTAATAATAATAATGGTTTGCTTTATTGTGTCATTTTCGTTTGAAAACAGCATAGGTACCTCTGTTTACCACAATAACATATGAATTACGGAACTGCTACATTTAGTTAAGATAAATATTGCTTGTTCTTTTAATTAATTAATTATTACTAAGTTGCTTTTACATTAACGCAGTGATAATTTATGTACTGGTTATTGTTATTCCCATAACTGCTCTAACGCCTAGCTTAAAAGTCGCTGACCGACGTCACATGGTGTTGACCTATAACAGGGTTCTCAGCCAATGAGGCAAAACCGAGCTGGTAGCGCAGTGGCGACACGATCTGCTTAGAATTCGGGATGTAATGGGTTCGATTCCCGTTACCGTCTACCTTGTATGAAGTGTTTTCAGGGGTTTTCCACATACACATGTAGCGGCATGGTCACTGCGTATATGCACACCATGTGCGGCTGCTTAGGCGAATGCTGGGGTAGTATTTTCCCCTTCAGAACCCTAACTCCGTTCCTTCCGATCTTATCCTGACCGCACCCATCCTTAATCCCACCATGCATATATACGTAATGTATGTATGTATGTTGGGAATCCATGATTGTGGCTGAAGGAGCTCGGAAAGCTCGAGCAGCCCGCCCTCCCCCTTGGGGAGGGAATGAAATACGTGGCCTTTTCCTTTCCTTTTCGATGAGGCAACCGTAGTAGTACACAGACCGTGGTGGTAAACTACATTTGCACGTGACCTTTGTTTATATTCTGTTTCTTAGCTATAATTTTACTCTGGTACTTGTATTATAAAAAGGTGCGGAGACCACGACTTATTTTTTTTTTATCAATAATCAGTGATGATAACATTATCTTATCGATTTTATTTTTCTATAAACTTCTACTAAAAATTCATATCTTATACGTGAAAACTATATTGTGCTTGTTAAGCAGAAAACAGTAAGTAATGGATGTAGACATTTTATAGTTTTAACCACCATCTCATTATTTTCATTATATATAGGTATTTATTTTTCGAGAATGGCACAAATTTTGGTTTCTCCATTTCATCCTTCGAGAATGGATCAATCTACTTCTGTAGATGCAGAAGATCTATGTTGTTCTGTATGCGAGGCTTTCTTGTTAAATCCGCCAATTTTATTTTATCAAATGGTAAAAATGTGTGTGAAAATTGTTCAATTGCAAATAGCGAGATAACAGCATATCGTCAATTTACCTTCGAGAAGATTCTGCTTAAATGTCGGGCATCATTTCCATGCCCAAATAAAAAAAATGGTTGCAATTACATTTATAAATATGGTACCGATGAGAAACATGAAAATGATTGTACATATAAATCGATGCAATGTACATTCAAAAGACGCTCCATTGCTCTTGGAGTGGCGTGGTTCAACAGTTATCAGAACACGTTCTTTCAAAACACCCTTCACTACTTAAGACAACAGCTGAATTTACAATTGGTCTTAACTGCGACAAAAAGGAAGCTTTCATAGTTTCAAACGAAAATAATTTATTTTTGATTAATTATAAGTACGACTCTAGTACTTTTAAATTATTTTATATTGTTGCCTACTACACATCAAACCTTCAAAAGGAAATTTGTAGGATGCGTTTGACAGATGCATGCGATTCTGATGCCGCTTCCGTAGAAGTTAAAGGATGTAAATGTGTTAAATATTATGATGAGGTCCTGACTGACAATATCAACAAATTCGTTAATATCCAGGATTTTATGCCTATATTAAATAATCCTAAGTCTGTATCGATCACTTTCATTGTAAAACAAAACCTTGGTTTCAGTGACACAAGTGTGCACGTAGCACCCCTTCATCAGCATATGGATATACACAAAACTTCGTAAGGTCGAAGTAACTATACTTCTTCGTTAGATACAATAAAACTTTATTATTAGAGAAGAAATGCACTAATCAATCAGTTAAATTTAGTATAGTGACTCTAATGTATTGTTCATTTTGTTTTTGGGTTTAAACAATTCAATTAAAATCTGAATATTGTCGTATGTTTTCTTATAATTTACTTTAAGATGATCGACTGAAAGGCAGCAGTGAATAGAAAACTGTTCTAGCTCTAAAACAGGGGTGCACAACCCGAGGTCCGCGGGCCGCTTGCGGCCCTTAACGTCAGTTTATGCGGCCCGCGGATAAATGTTTTTCGATGAAAATTACATTGGGAATGTTGATACTTTTTCCATTATTGTAAGTTAAAATAAACAAATTATAAACATTTGATAACTTAATAACGCAATTTGCCAAAAAATTTCGAAAATGCATTTTTAAAGCATCTAGAGGACACAAAATGGTATTGAAACATTTTTATTTGTCTGGTAAAATAAGTTATTCAGAAGATAGTAAAATTAGCTTTAGTGGTAGGGGTTGGCAAGTGCCTATGGGGCCCGCAACTAAGCCTGTAAAAATAAACTTGGCCGCCACTTATACAAAGGTTGTGCACCCCTGCTCTAAAATATCGAAATGTAAATATTTCAAAATCCCATCTGGTTTAAAAATTATTATTAATTTTATTAAATACATAGATAAAAAGTTTACCTCGAGTAGGATTGGAACCTACGACCTGTTCTTTGCTAGAGTACCGCACTGACCAACTGCGCTATCGAGATTCAAGCCCCAATCGCTGTAAATTTTGTCTTTATGTATGCAGAACTGATGTAAATTCTAAATATAATGAGATTACAATCAAATTACTTATATTAATGGAATGCGCAAGGATTCACACATACCAAAGCAACAGAAAAAAGTTAAATGGAAAGTAATGTTTTGTTTTTGTAATTGTTGTGTATATAGGGTGTTTAGTTTTTCTTAGATTGAAACCAGCTTTTTTCTTTTAAATGTAATACCGTATATATTGTATCATATTCGTGTTCTGTACTAAATTTGAAATATTTTTGATTAATATATCTTTATCAAAATTTCGCATAGTTTTTGAGTATTCATTGTTTAAACTTTTTTTTGTGAAAATGCAGTATTTAGAAAAGAACTAATTTACATTGTTGCTGAATTCAATCTGAAATAATTTTACGTATCAATCAACGGATAGTTGTACTAATACTTTTTAGTACATTTATCGCTTAATAATCTACAGGGTGTTGTGAATAATATGCCAAAAATGTCAATTTTCAAACATGAATATCTTATTTATTGTAAATAGAACACCCTATATATTTTATTTTGTTATAATTCCACATGCGAATGTCCATCATTTCATGTATATATGCTATATTTCGAAAACGTGTAGTTTTGAAGTTATTCAAAATTTTCTAGCTTCCTTGCCATTATGTAATATTGAAATAAAAAGTGAAACAATCAAAATATTAATATTTAATATTAATTGAATGATTAATTTGCCATTATTAAATATTAGAGACCTGAACTCTTCGATGCGCAATAGGTACCACCCACAAATAATCACGTCCCTGATTTATAGTACAATTTTTCTTCTGAGAAAAGTGAACGAACCACAGAAATAATAAATCTCCATCTTTAGCAAGGGAAGAAAATATTTTCAAGAATTCAAAGGGATTTCCAGAGTGGTGTAGTCTTTAATAAGAAAAGAAACCGTACGAAATCAGTGCTGAACGCTGACATTCATTTCATTTTCATTTTAATCAGTAGGACTACGGTATACCGGACAGATGCTCCCTATACCTTCATCGGACCTTACTTTATTTATGGCATAGTATCTACATGTCTTTTCATTCTTACCTAACTTAAAGTAACTTAAGATATGTAACAACAAATAGGCATATAACTACATGGCATAATATTTCATTTCACTCAACACAGCACAATCTTCGGCCTTTTGTGCCTCGCCACGTCGTTGGCGGCATAGTTCCATAGTCCCGCGATGGCGGGATTTGGATGGGCCGCTAATACTATCTCCTGGTAGGCCGCGGCGGTTTTCGCGAGGTCCATTAGGGTGGCTATCTTGAGGTCCTTGTGGAGTCGGTCGTTCATGACGTACCAGGGAGCGTCGGTGGTGATCCGGAGACACTTGTTCTGGATGGTATGAAGGCACTTAAGGGTCGAGGGAGCGGCGTATGCCCATGCTTCGCAGACGTAGGTCAGCATCGGGCGGATGATCGACTTGTAGATCAGCATCTTGTTGTCGGTCGTTAGGACGTTGTTCTGCGCCATGAGTCGATACATCTTATTGATGATGCCGTAGGCCTGGGCTCTTCTGTCTGCGACGTGCTGGTTCCATCGGAGCTTTCTGTTCATGAGGAGTCCCAGGTACTGGCCGAACATGGAGATGTCCCTCGTGGGCCTCGTGTGTCTTCGGGTAAACAGGACCGCGGTGCTTTTCTTGGGGTTGATTGCGATGCGGCATTTGGAGTACCATGCTTCCAGGTCGTCCGCTGTTCTTTGTAGGATCTTGCCCGCCTGGTGGTTGCTGTGTGACTGGGCGAGGACTGCGGTGTCTAGGTGGCTAGTGGGGTTCCGTCGGTCTTCGGCAAATCTGAAACATAAAGATTGAAAAGCGTAGGGGCGAGTATCGAACCTTGAGGAACTACCGCGGTGGTTCTCCTGGGAAGCGACCTGCAGTGGGGTAGTTTCGTCCTGAAGCATCGACTGGTTAGGTAGGATCGGATCAGCTACATCATGGGTAGCGCGATCCCGCGTTCTAGCATCTTTAAGAGGAGTTCGTGATGCCAAACCTTATCGGTGGCCTTAGAGATGTCCAGGAACATCCCTCCGGAGAACTTCTTCCAGTTGAATCCACGCACGATGTGTTCCACGACTCGAAGCGCTTGTTGCGTGGTCGAGTGGCGAGGACGGAAGGCGTACTGCTCGTCGTGAAGCATCTTGAGTTCTTCGATTTCTTCCTGTAGTAGGGTATGGTTTTCACATCGGGCGGTAATTTTGGGAGTGGTTGAGTTTCTTTCCGGGTCTCGGGATCACCATGGTGTCCGCTTCTTTCCATCTTATTGGGAAGTGTCGGAGTCTGAACGCTGTCCAGCAATTGTATGTTCTTTTATACTTCCACGAAAATGACGAAAAGTATTCAGATATCAATTAATCGAATGTAAATTTACTCCTATACAACAACTATCAGCTGCAGATTTTGATGATAGTTGTTGCATGAAAGAGATGCTTCTAGAAATATATGAAATGTGAAGTATAATAAGATAGGAACAATGTGGTAACAAAACCATTAATAATAACAGAACATAACTACAGTTTGAAGTCTACTAATAGTGTTTCTTACAGCGTTTGACCCATTGATATTTTGGACGGATTGTCGTATTCTTCTTTTCAATTTGCCCACGTTATCACATCTGTCTTTGTAAACTTACGCCCCACAAAAAATTATCACAAGGGGTTAGGTCTACACATTTTCGAAATATGACATATGTATATATATATATATATATATATATATTAAATGATAGAATCATAATGTAGTATCATAACAAAATAAAATATATAGGGTGTTCTATTTAAAATAAATAAGATATTCATGTTTGAAAATTTATATTTTTGGCATATTATTCACAACACCTTGTAGATTATTAAGCAATAAATTTACTAAAAAGTATTAGAACAACTATCCGTTGATTGATATGTAAAATTATTTCATATTCAATTTAGCTTCAACAATGTCAATTAGTTTTTTCTAAATACTGCATTTTCACAAAAAAAAGTTTAAACAATAAATACTCAAAGACTATAAGGAATTTTGATTTACATATATCAATAAAAAATATTCCAAATTTAGTACAGATTACGAATATGCTACAATATATAGGACATTACATTTAAAATAAAAAAGTTGGTTTCAATCCAAGTAAAACGGAACACCCTGTCTACACAAAAATTACAAAAACAAAAAATTTATTATTTCCCATTTAACTTTTTTCAGTAACTGCCACAGGTTTCGAGATAAGGTACAGGATCATCTTGGGTGGACCACCCTATACATACATTCCTCAATTAATCATTTTAACCGAAAACGAAGTGAACAGAGTATAATGTGTATTTGTTACAAATAGAATGTAAATGTGACACTTACAAATTAAAGGTTTTGGTAAAGGTGAATTTTCTAAGCGTTCCTTTCCTTTACAATCCAGCCAACTACATAAGCATTCTATGGGTTATGAGGCCGGACATTGCAAAATTTTAAGAGATAGGTCCTCCACCTTTAGCTAACTCATAATTTTAAATAATAAGAAGAGCTAACAACTTTATTAGTGAAAATTATAGATCTATTCTATAGTAACATCAGGCAAATTGGTGAACTTATAGCGATTTCTTCGAAAATGTAAAGAAGAAAGCCTTTGGACAATTTCGTTTTTTCCAATAATGCTTTCATCCGACACGTTTGGGAAATGAAAGAAAACATCATCTTTACATTTCTTTTTTCGAAGAAAGGAGACAAAATAACCTTCACCCGCGACATTTAAAATTCTTGCAACATAGAATTTGCTTTTAGAAGAGTTTTCTATAGGAAGTTTAACTAGTATAAAACCATGATCTCTAATATTTTCGTTCGAGAAGCAGTCTCTTGGTTCTTCGTTAGTCGTTTCTTTTTCTGAATCGCACGATGTGCCCATATCAGATGGTAAATAATCTTTGTCAAATGCATCGAGTCTTTTCTAATATTTTCTGCTGGTTCGTTTTCAATCATATCTACAGGAACGATTGGCCTTCCTGGTGGAACTTTGATTCGCTTGCGTCTATTTGGTTTTTCTTGCAATTGAGGACTTCTATTTTCTTTGAGATATTCCAGTAGTGTTCCATCTATTTCACGTCCTGTGGGAGCGTCTCCAGCTGTAAGTTCTCGAGGGAGACGTCTTAAAACTTCCTCTGAATTATAGGAGCAAATTCCCGAGGCGCGAAATCCTGACACAATGTTTTTTTTTTTATTTTCTTCAATTGCATCTAAGGTTTTCCCAAGAAGGTTTGGAAAATCTTTCTTCTGGAATGGACCCTTTCGTTTCAATTTCCACTCAGTCAAAATTCTTCTCCATGCATTTTTAAGGGGGTGGGGGGAGAGCAAAGTAAGCCACATTGAGCGGCTGGCAGAGATGTGTGGAATTGGGTGGGAGTAAAACAAACTATATATTCTGACGTGCGCATTCTTCTATAACTTCCAGCGTTAGGTGACTGAACAAGTTGTCACCAATTAAAATTTTTGGGCCGTTCTTGTGTCTGAAGTATGGTAAAAGTACCTGATGAAACCATTCCATAAAAGTTCTGGAATCAAACCAGCCTGAATTCCTCACACTGTAGCACATCCAATTGGTCCATCCTCTTCCCATTCTTGATATCGGTGCTTGGCACCACGAAGGGTGGAAGAAGTTCTCCACTTGCTGACGCTGACATCATTACGTTTACGCTAGATTTAGACGAATTCATTACTCTGTAACAATGTTTTGCTCCTCGTTTACAGATCACCTTGGCATTGCCCGGATCATCTGATAAATTAGTCTCATCATAATTAACTATCCGCGATGGGTCAATTTTCTTCAGAGAAGTTCGGAGTTCTGTGAAATATTCCCTTAATGTGCTCTTATTTACTCGTGCCCTATATCTAGTGTTCATTAGTATTGTTTGACTATTATTCTGACATCATACGGTGAAAGAGGAAATCCCCATTCTGGCGTGGTATTAATACCTTCAACCAGTTTTGCTTCTTCTTCAGAAGATACTGTTGTTTGACCTCCGACTTTCTTACCATGAATTTTCTTAATTTTGTCGCTAATAATCGACTTAGATACACCATAAAATTCGGCAGCTTCCCGCATGCTCTTACGTGTTTTCACATCAAGGACGGCATTTTCTAACAACTGTTTGTTATAATTTTGGTAATTTCTACCGCCCAGTATTTTCTTATAAGTTTGACCCATTGTCCGAAGTCACCCCCTAAAAACGATTGTTTTGATTATCACCTTATATACAAAACTTGCTCAAAGATAAACAGATTACGTCCTGGCCAATCACATATTCCACTTATATAAACATAAATTATTCAAAAACATGGTCCTAAGTTGAGCACAACTTACTTTTTCACTCTTTTCGGGATTGACAATTCTTCTACAAAAATATGATCGAAAAACTAGAAAGCAAGGTTTGCACACTACCGTCTCAGTCGACTAACGTCTCAACACATCTACAAAGTCATATATTGGACTTGCGCCGATGAAAATTCGCTCACCATGAGAGTGAGAAACCACCAGCAAAGATGGTCACTCAATGTCTGCGGTGGCATACTTGCAGAACACATTCTGTGTCTTTTCTGCATCTGAATGGAAACCGTTATTTATGGTTCTTTCGTGACGACTTGGTTACACTCTGGGTCGTGGGGGTTCAGTAAGATGGCCGACAAGATCGCCAGACCATACTCTTCTTGGCTTCGTTCTCTGGGGTTACATCAAGACCGAGGCCTACAAGACGGTGTCAACTACAGCTGAGGATAAACGGGAGATAATTAACTCGGCTTTCCGTGGTGTATCACCAGAAGTCTCAGGTTGGTATCTAGAGCCTGCGAGTAGAGGTTTCGGTTATGCCTCCAACTGGAAGATTGTCATTTCGAACAATCAGTTTAGGTTGCTGTATTTTTCAACCTCTATCTATATTGTCTCACTCAAGTAGCTGTAAATCTATCCAACACGCCAAACGCAGAATAAGTAAAATGTTGACCAAAATTTTTTTTTTTTTTTGTTATCATGGTAGACTTGGGTTCGGAAAAAAACATTTTCCGACAAATTGACGTTACAGCTAGTTTTTTCTCTGAAATTTTGTTATAGAATGTGTTTTTTTGTACCAATGAAAGTTTGGAGTTTCGGCCATCCAACACTTTTACGGATGTTCCATTTGAAATTTTCGCAAAAAATTACATTTTGCGAAGGCCAATCAAAAATTTTATTATTTCAATAAATTACCCGAAAAAAATGTGTGAAGGTACATTAGGCGTTAGCCTGTCCCTAAATTCAAAACATAGTCGTCGCGGCAAAAGATGGTCGTAATGTTAGGAAAAATATAACATGTTACATAAAAAATAAGTTCTCTTTGAGTGCTTTCCAAATCTGATACTGGAATGCGGCACGCTACTGGTGACCAGAAGTATTTTAAGAACATAGTGATGGTAATTTAGCAGAGTTTTGCTCTTAGAGTTTTTTCGATATCTTGCATGTTAGGGGGCTAAGGTTCGAGGTGTCTTACACGACGTTTTGACAGTGCAATATCTCGAAACCTGTTCAAATGACAAGTGTGAAATTTGGTACTTATAAACTGTCGAATAATTCTTATATCATACCATACTTGCCATGATTGTTTTGTAAAATAATAATAATAATAATAATGATACGAGTCATTAATTTTTTTAGTAAATTTGTTAAAGTAAGTTTTTGCACTCCAATATCTAGAAAGTTGTTTGAATGTCAAAGATCAATATCTGCAATTCCAGACAATGTGGGGTGTCAACGTCTGGTATGGTCTATTTAACGGTAGGTTGATTGATCTCTATTTTTATGAAGGAACGTTAACGGGAGGAAGATATTTGGATTTTCTTCAAAATGTTCTCCCAGAATTACTTGAAGATATTCCCCTAATGAAAGGCAAACAATATGGTGGCAGCAAGATGGAGCATCTCCTTACTTTTTTGTCAAGTTAGAGAATATCTTGATAGTACATTTTCTGGGAAATGGATTCGTCGAAATGGTACAATTCAGTGTCCAGCCCATTCTCCGGATATTATACCTTTGGATTTCTTTCTCTGGGGTTACTTAGAAGGTCTAGTTTATGCCACACCCCCAACAAGTGTGTTATGGTTGAATTTGTTTTTGAAAAGTCTACCAAAAAATGTAATGTTATACCCGTTGCCCCATTAAAAAAAAATTATGTTGGAGTCACGTGACCGTAAATGAGAGGAAAACCATAAGTCTTTTTATGGTAGATATAAGCATCAGTTTTGAAAGTTTATAACTACCAAATTTCATACGTGTCATTTGAACAGTTTTCCAGATATTGGACTGTCAAAACGTCGTGGGACACCCTGTATGTATATGTATATATATATATATATATATATATATATATACAGGGTGTCATTAGTGCTCGGAAGATCCTGGCGTTATTATTAAAATAAAAAAAATGTTATAGCGCCGATATATATCAGACTTAGATGTGCATCGAATAAAAATAGTTTCATCCCTATAGGGTGTTCCATAATTGTAGGACCGGACCATTTTGTTAAATGGAACCCTATATTTATTTAATTTTATTATTATTTGTCTTGTTGAATTCTAAAAAAACGGTACTTCGTTTTTAAATTTATCTTGTGGCTTTGCCAAGTTAGAGCATTTTTTCTTTAAAAAAGTGAAAATTTATACCTTTACTTAAATTGTTCTGAAGACTTTAATATTAATAGTAGAACTGTAAGGTTTGGCAGACAAGTAAACAAAACCTTGCTCTATCTTTTGACCTTCATACTTCCTGATTATACTATACTGGGTGTTTACAAAATATGGTCAATTTTTGCAAATTTGAAATGACCATAACTTTTGTTTTTTAAATGGGACACCCTGTATTTGATCATGTCATCGTGTTCTGTTTTTAATTCTCTTACTTTTTTTATTAAGCATGTAGTATACCTAACGTTACGCGTTCTCGAAATATTTAAGATTTGTTGCAAAATTATTGAAATAATCATAACTTTTGCTTTGGATATGTACAAATCGTAAATGTCTTATTGACAATATGGTCTAATAAACACTAATGGACAAATTAAAAATTATTATTAATTTTATTAAATACATAAATAAAAAGTTTACCTCGAGTAGGATTTGAACCTACGACCTGTACTTTGCTAGAGTACCGCGCTAACCAACTGCGCCACCAAGGTTCAAGCCCCAATTGATGCAAATTTTGCCTTTATGTATGTAGAACTGATGTAAATTCTAAATACAATCAAATTACTTATATTAATGGAATGTGAGCCTGCAATATCGCAAGGATTCACACATACCAAAGCAACTTGACTAGTATTAAATTATTATTAGTTTTTGTTATGAACGAATAAGTTCAAAGGTAAATATGTAATTAAAATAATTACATATTTACCTTTGAACTTATTCGTTCATAACAAAAACTAATAATAACTAATGGACAAAGGTTTACTTCTTATTCGAGTTTTTAAAATCATAATTTTATAATATGGCAATAAGTGTAAAAAGGGCATCCAGTAGGCCTGCGATTTATACTTCCTGACGTTTTGCTTAAACGTCATTCACTAGTTCCTCAGTTTAGTGTGAAAAATGAAATTTTCACAAGATGAATGTATTGACATGGTCTACGCTTTGGACGAAGGTGAAAGAAATTCATTTCTTGCTTCCAGAATTTATCAACAACGATTTCCTGAGCGCAGGCATCCTTATCCAAGGATATTTGAAAAACTCAAAGAAAAGAACGAGAAAAAAGGGTTATGAACGAAGAAAGCGTATTTTTGGTACTAACCAGTGTAGTGGAAAATCCAAACGTTAGCACAAGAAACCTCAGTGCTGATTTAGGTATTAATCAAACTAGTGTTTCCAAGATTATTCGAAAAAATAAATTTCATCCATACCATTTTCAACTAGTCCAAGAGCTGAATGCAAATGATTTTTAAAGACGCTTGGAATTCTCCCAGTGGGCACTGGAACGATTAGGTCAGGACAATGATTTCTTTAAACACATTTTGATGACCGACGAAGCAACCTTTCACAAAAATGGTTTTGTGAACAGGCATAATTTCCATTATTATGACAATACAAATCCCCACGCTATTAGAAGAATAGATCATCAGCATCGCTGGTTTTTGAATGTGTGGGGCGGGATAGTAAGGAACAATATAATTGGACCTTACTTTTTTGAAAGAAACATTAATGGTCAAACCTATCTTGAATTTCTTCAAAATGAGTTACCTCCGCTCCTTGAAGAATTGCCGTTAGACATACGTCAAAGGATGTGGTTTCAGCAGGATGGTGCGCCTCTACACTATAGTCGTATTGTTAGAGAACATCTAGACAGAACGTTTCCCAATAAATGGATTGGGGGAGGAGGGCCAGTAGGATGGCCAGCTCGGACTCCAGATTTGACAAAATTAGATTTTTCCTGTGCGGTTATATTAAAAGCTTTAGTATACCAAGAACCTCCTACCACCAAAGAAGATATGAAAATTAGAATACGGAATGCCTTTCAAATGGTTAACCAAAATATGCTGCGAAATGTTGAAGATTCTTTTTTGAGGAGAATTCACACCTGTTTGCAAGAAAATGGTGGACACATCGAGCATTTGATTTAGTTATAACTTATTATAATTTTCTCAATAATTTATGATTTTTCAAATACAAATTCTTTTGTTTGCTTTCTTACTTTCGTATAGACCGTCCAGTTTGTCACAATTGTCATTAATTTTGCAACAAATCTTAAATATTTCGAGAACTCGTAACGTTAGGTATATTACATGCTTAATAAAAAAGTAAGAGAATTAAAAACAGAACACGATGACATGATAAAATACAGGGTGTTCCATTTAAAAAACAAAAGTTATGGTCATTTCAAATTTGCAAAATTGACCATATTTTGTAAACACCCAGTATAGTATAATTAGGAAGTATGAAGGTCAAAAGATAGAGCAAGGTCTTGTTTACCCGTCTGCCAAACCTTACAATTCTACTGTTAATATTAAAGTCTTCAGAACAATTTAAGTAAAGGTATAAATTTTCTCTTTTTTAAATAAAAAATGCTCTAACTTGGCAACGCCACAAAATAAATTTAAAAGTACCGTTGTTTAGCATTCAACAAGACAAATAATAATAAAATTAAATAAATATAGGGTTCCATTTAACAAAACAGAGCTGAGTCCGGTCCTGCAATTATGGAACACCCTATAGGGATGAAACTATTTTTATTCGATGTACATCTAAGTCTGGTATAGATCGGCGCTATAACATTTTTTTAATTTTTAATAATAAAGCCAGGATCTTCCGACAGCCCACTAATGACTCACCCTGTACATATATACATATATATATATATATATATATATATATATATATATATATATATATATATATATTGTAATGGTTAAAATTGAATAATTAATAAATAATTTAAATACGTTTGAGGGAAAAGGGTTGTTTGGTTGTGTCTCTTTAGTGGGGAAAAGTAATTAGATATTAGGTAAAAATAAATTTAAATGTTAATAATATGAATAATGGAATTTTATTCACTTTTATGCACCGGACTAGCTCAATCTCAATTTGGGGATAGAGTTCAATGTAATTTAGTTTGAAGTAAAATTTAAATTTGAAAAATGTGTATATGAAATACACTTTATAGAATTATAATGAAAGTATAAAATTGATCCTGAATACAATTTACTCCCAACGCATGCGTTGTAATGTACTTAAATGAAATCAAAGCTGTCAAAAATGTCAAATAAATCATTTAGAAATATACTGTTTAGATCCAAAATGAAAATTTTGAAAAAGAAAATAATTTAATACCTTTACAGGTGTTTACACAAGTAAATATTTAAAATTCTAAACCAAAACATGTACGTAATAAATATTAATTTGCAGGAAATTTACCAAATGAATGTCTATAATCAATAGGGTTATATAAAATTTGTGACTCACATATACTGTCCTCACTGTAAATTGATGTCTTCGGATAACTCCAACTAGATGCAGGCAATGTCCACTCGATTACAGTTGTTACCATCACCCATATACAGCTAACTCGATTCTCAGGTTGTCGAAGACACCAATTTCCAAAACTTATGATGTTTTCTTCGAAATCAGCAAAACTCCAATCACTTATTTTACTTTGGTAACTTTTTATTTAATTAAATTTAAAACTTAATGAATGGTATCGTTTTAAAAGAAATATTTAAATATTATCCAAAATTTTGTTGATAAACACTTTTATTTTTAGATGCCGATTCAAATTTTATTTAAAAGAAATTGTCCGGAGAAATAAAACAACATTAACCAAATAAAAGTGGGTTTTAATTTGGTATAACGGAATCAACTCAAGTTTGATAACACAAAAAGAAAACTTTACAAAATCGTGACACAAATTAACACGTACAAAATATTTTCCGAAAACGACAGGTATCGGAGACCGAACTATTTATTTTAACCGTCGATATAAAAACAAATGCTCTCGGAAGTATTCTTCGCAAAATATAACTTTCTTTACGAAAATTTAAATTAGGTTATGAAACTTACTTTTTTTACACAATTGCACAACACGGTTTTAACTTTTTAAACTTTGAACAAATTCTAGAGAGAGAGTTGAATTTCCAGAGCACTTCCTTTTATATCTTTCTGGTTGTTACCAAAAATTCATTTTTTTTCCAGCCATTTTGCCTACGTATCTAAGGCTCTGATTGGTGGACATATATTACAAATTGGACTCAAATGGAAATTTGGCCGTAACTTTCTTATACATAAGCGAAATTAAAAATTAATAACAGAAATGAAAACTACCTAAAATTTCGGATAAAAGGACACCTAACAAGCTATGGTTCCTAAAATTAATATACGAAGTCACTTAATCTAACTTAAATAAGCTTATAACTATCTAAACTTACAAGCTACACTTAATCTAATTACATAAATGGAATTTTGAGAAAATTTTACACAAGTACACATACTTTTTGTGTTAGAAATATTTAATTTAAAGAAATTTTAAGCTTTTGCAAATTTATCCTAAATTCACCTCAAATTTCACACAATTTTGCAGTGAAAAGCGATGTATCCTTTTACAAACTGTGCTATATTATGAAAGTACTTCTACTAATTGCTTTAAGAGCAAAATTTAAGCCTAATAATGTGAAAAAAGTATAAAATTATGTAAAAAACCTAGAAATTATAACCTAACCAAACTTAAATCTAAAATTGGAAATAGTTCATATTTAAAAATGTTTTCAACACTTGAAATGTTATGTTACAGGTTTGTACTTCTTGTCTTTATTATTTTCACTATATATTTGAAATGCATAATGTCATATAGCGTTGCATTAAAAAAGTCTCTTCGTCTAACACTCTTATGAAACATTTCACTAAAAAAATGTACACCACTATAAATGTCTTTATGCCAAAATGTTCTATATGTTGTTCTTATTGTTAAACTTATATCAGAATTTTTGTCACTAAGTCGTTTCCAGAGATATGTGCGAAAAATGTCTAAACTGTCCAAATTATAACCCTTTTATGAAATTTTTATATTTCCTGCTTTCAAAAACTAATTATACACTATCCCTAACATAATCCTAACTATACAGTTCATTTTTAAACACCTGTAAAGTGTTCACTTGCCAAAATACCATTGAAAAATTGATTTTTATTGCAATAATTGAAATACTAAAATGACTTTCTATTTTGCGTGTTTAATATGTAGATTATGACACTCACACGGGTGTTTTAATGTTTGACTTTAAAGTTTAGTAACATAACTTTTTTTTTCTTGATGTTGGTATGTACACTAATGAAGTTCTTTATTGATGTATGTAAACGTAAATGTAACATAACCTATTCTTATTTGAAATGTGTATGTATCCTTTGTATTGAATTATTCCTGATTAATGTATTGCAATGATTAAGATGACCAAAACCGAATATGGACGATTTCTCTTTTTTATTGAGTTTCAAGATAAAGCGTCAATATGCTTTCAGATTAAGCCGATTACATCTTTTGCGTAAAGTATAACCTTCATTTAACCATGTTAACTTCACTTGAGTGTAAATTATTAAGTTTACATAGTATAGTGTAATTTTATTCCGATTATAATGTGTATAGTATACAACTTCTATTGAGAACATATTTATAAGGTAGTTTGAAATGAATTAGTAACAAATAATAGTTTTAGTACCCTATATTTGTATCGACCTCAAACAAACAAATACCACTGTTGCCAACCTACATTCAAAATTATGAAATAAGGTGACAAATGAAATTTACATTTTTTCAAAATTTTCAACACAAATACGCAAAATAGAAAAAATAGTATAAGAAACTGGTTATATTTAACATTCTTGACAATTTTGTTAGCAGCAAAATGCTTTTTATGATAAAACCAAACTAAGTAAATAATATTCAGACTAATTTATACCAAACAAATCTATTTTAATCACATCGTGAACCAGATTTATATAAAACAGTGTCTTGCACATGTATCGAGCTTGAAATCACCCCTTTTTATTACCCAAATGTCCTTTAAACTGTCCGATACATCTTTTACCTCTTTCTGAACATCTCAATATATATATATATATATATATATATATATATATATATATAAAGTTTGACCCAGTTTTAAGTCAAAATGAATAAACACACCGGGTTGGTGGCCTTTTGCTTGTGTAGCCTGGGGTTTCCCTCTGACACAACTGGATATTCGAATTATTGTTGAGCAATTTTGGGATCGAATAGGTAGAAATAAACTGCGCTTTGTTAACAATGTGCCGGGCAAAGCATTTTTTAATTAAAGGTAATTGAGCAATGAATAATGAAATTCGATTTATTCTTTTACCACCGAACTCATCACGTATGTGTCAACCTTTGGATGTGCCCTTTTTTGGACAGTTAAAGAACAAATGAAGATTAGCTTTGCTCGAATGAAAAAAGAAAAATTGGGAAGTTTTGCCAACTTTCGAATTTCCAAGAGTTTTCCGTCAAACCTTAGATTCATTAGAAAGATGTTCTAAAAACTTAATCGCGGAGTTTGTGGCCAGTGACTTATGTCCTATCAATATACAAAAAATTTGGACGAACTGACAAAAAGTGACGATCAACCAGAGGAAAACCCTCAACATATGGAACTCATAATTATTAAACTTTTTGGAAAAACAACTAGGTCGCCAGCTAGATTATTGAAGTTCTGACCGAAAAAAATGTTTCAAAAGATATAAATAGTTCTTTAACTAGTGATGATGAAGTCAGCCTACATGAAGAGAGTTAGCATGAGATGGAAATCAAGAGTTATGAAAATTGTAATGTAGACGAATGTATAAATGTTTTAGACGACAATACAGATTTTATAAAAAATTGGCGGTAGAAGACTTTATTGTTAGTTTTCGTATAGAATCTTGAAAAAGAAACTTATAGTATGTAAGTAAAATAACCGAGAATTACTGCGACCAAAACGTCAATTTTTTGCGCAAAATTTGTTGCAAAAACCAAATTGTTGAAAAAATAAATGTTAAAAATTTACGCGAGGTAAATGCCAATTTCGAAAATTAAAAACACCACTTTCAAATTTTTATGTATATTTTGTGTATAACTGGGAGTTATTACCAAGGTTTGTTTCGGCATATTTTTAAAAAATAATATTTGGTTGTAACCCATTAAGAAGATAAAAAATGCCAAACTATGCTCAGCAAATAGGGTAGCTCTCAAAAAAAAAAAAAAATTTAAGACAAAATATTAAGAGGGCATTGATGTAGTACATATATGCATATAAAAATTGTGACCCACTTGGTCCTTCTCTACGATATACAGACATACTTAATCATTAGAAGTATCTGGAGAACCGTGGACTATAAAAATTTGAAAAAAATTAAGTAAATCTTTATCTACCTTTGGAAAATATTTTGAACTGTACGGCACTTCCGGTTATACAGGAAGTCGCTACTATAGTTTTTTCTGCATTTTCGGATTTCTGTTTTAATTTTACGAGCACGTTAAGTAAAGTGTCTTATGCCTAAAAATTGACTTTTCCGAGTTATTTCCTTTTCCGACAGAAATTGGTGCTACATCGCGGTGGCGGACTTTTAGGGTTCCAAGAGTTGGGACAATGCTCGCCAATCTCGTTACACCACAATAAACAAGGAGGTCCGACAAGGGGACGGAGATCTGACAAGAGGCGAAGATTCGAAAACATGTTCCAGTGTCCTACACTTGTCTTACGCGCTAGCTTTAGGCATTACTCTCAATTGGCGTGCGAGCATTGCCATAACCTAAAACCGCGCGTTCATTAATCTAACCTAACATTTACGTATTTTGATCTAACGTAAGATTTTGCGTGTACTAATCTAACCTAACATTGTACATATAATGACCTAACCTAAATTGTTCGTATATTGACAGCAATGCCGAAGAATATCTCGTAATGCAAGTATGGGGGCTATGAGCGTGTGTGTGTGCGTGCCTGTGTTCAAAATAGACCAATGCCTGGGGGTGAGTAAACAAATATTTAAACGCCTGGGAGTAAAAAAAAACACGGTGCAAGTCTAAGATACTGATTTGAAATCAGGTTCTGTCAGCCGTATTCGATTTAATGCAAAAACAAAAACAAGCTGTACGTCTAAGGGTAAGAGCGAAATCAATAACAGCCATTTAACACTTATGACTCATAATTAAATTATCTACAGTGTTGCCAGGCAAAAACAATTTATTTGATTGATTAATCGATTTACTTGATGGTGTCTTATGAGTTAGTATGCATTAGTGATTTTAGTTACGGATTAGGGTTAATATTGTCAGAAGTCAGTATTTTTTGAGTTGAAGGTTAGTTTTTGCAAGTTGTATCTTAATTAAATTGAATTGGAGTCTGTTTTTGAAGTGAGAGTTTTTTTAGCAAGCTGTAACTTAAACCCAGTCAGCGTTTTTGAAATAAGGTAGTTTTTTGTATAAGTCGTTATTCAAAATAGACAAATGTCTGGGGTAAGATAAACAAATGATCAAATGCCTGGGGGACAAATTCAAATTCTCCGCAGTTTCTCAAAAGCAAAGGTATACTCGTTTACCTTCAACCAAACAAATCTACTTTTAAAAATAAGTGTAATTCTACTTACAGTCGTGAACAAAGAACATCTATACCGAAATTGCATTTTTTCAATGTCTATTTGTCTTTCTCGTAATTAACTAATAGGGGTTTTTTCCCAGATACGGTAGAAGAAATTGAATAGCAAAAGTTGTTATCTACTTTATATTAATAATTGTTGGAAAGCATTAAGTGATTTATATTGACCATATAAAAATATACTACTAGGTAAAACCACAATCAACTTCCATTACAGAAAACATGCACTAATTTAAAAATACACCACTAAATGACGTCACAAACAAACAAGTCTGCTTTTAAAAATAAGTGTAATCTAATTGGAGGGATTTTTTGTCACGCGTAAAGAACGTGAACATCATGTAATCCGAATCCATTTAACTTTCCTAAAGGTTTCATTACGGTAAGACTGTTATTTTTCCCAAATACATTAGATGTACTTGAACAGTGAAAGGTTGTTATTGTGGTTACATAACTGAAAATAATTACTTCATATTAAAGATTGCTGGAAGACTAAGTACTTATGTTATTTAGTTATAAGCAAGAAGCCTAAAGTGAATTTGTTGTGGTTGTAAGCAGCTGTTTACGCTGTCAAGGCGTTCGAATACGATTATCGACAACAACCCTGGTAAGGGCTCGTTTTTATTTTAACCCTTATCCCTTATTTTATTGCCTTTATTTAACTACAGGAGGCCTGATTTCAAGTTTGGTTATATTTGCTGTTGTATATGCCTTTTTACTGATTTAACTGTAAAACGTATTTTTATCACAGTATGCAAAACTCGACAATAGTGTACATGTTAATTTGAGCGATATTATTGTTATTATGGTTGTCTAATGATAATGATAAGCGTTGTGTAAAATAAAACAGAGTACTATAGTTGTCTTACGAAACGAAATCGGTGTTAGTTTCAACTCGCATGTGTGTTATCAAAATTGGAAATGAAAGTCTGCTTGTTTATTTGTCCCCAGGCAATTGTCCATTTTCAAAACGAAATATTGTGTTCAAGCTTGTTTATAAATCTAGGGCCCTTCTTGCCAGAGGTATTTCCGATAAGTCAATCCTTGTATGTAGAATAATATAGTGGTCTGATTTCTAATTTGGTTATATTTGTTATTGTATAGGTATTTTTACTAGTTTATATGTAAAACTTACATTTGATGCTCGTATATTGACAGTAAGGCCGAAGGCTATCTCATGTATTTTTTATTGTGGTTGGTTTTAGCAAACTGTAAGTTAAGCCAAACCAGTATTTTTGAATTTTAAACTGATTTTTGCAAGCCGTAAGTTACGATTTGATTAATTGAAATTGAATTGATTGAGATTGATTTGCGGATGATCGAGTATTTTCCCACGACGGTGCCCTCACATTTAGGGAGAGTACCAGCTCTGAGTGTCGGTTAGCCTTATCTACAAAGTAAGTGGTCGCTCATAGGAGCTAGATATATACAGTGGGAGAATCGTTACCTGAAGGTTATGAAGAATTGGTAGCTCAGCTTCTTGTTTGATTTGATTGCGGTTGATTGATTTGACTGATTTGGTTAATTGCTTTTATTGCTTGTGATTGATCTGATTGTTTGATTTGATTTGATCGACAGTGATTTGTTTGAGATTGAGTTGCTTAATTGATTTGTTTGATTTGATCGAGGTTGATTGATTTGGTTTGATATGCTTCGGATGATTTTATTGGTCGATCGATTGATTTGATTAGTTTCTGTCTTTTGACAAGGGGCGAATTCAAATTTCCTGCCAAAACAAAATGGCTGTCAAAACTTAATTAAGGCTCATATTAAAAACAGATTAATAACGACTTCGGACGTTCAGGCTTTTTGACAGATGTGTTTCCGCTAAAGCAGATCTTGTATGTAAAATATCTTAATTATCATTTTTCCATTTCGATTAAGGCCAGCCCCTATTACAGAAAACATTCATTAGTTTTAAATCTCATGATTAAAACCCTTTATCTCTTTTATTTATAAATTTAATTGGGACTCACAATTGAAACCATAATAAGTAGTGCGTAACAGTGGACTAAGCCCCGAAAGCTGGTGTAGACGTCTTATACCTACCTACTTAGTAAGTTAGAACTAGGGCTTCTTATTTCAAATTTCTCCATAAGCATTACAGTGATCTGTATGTAGCTTTAAAATATACCGCTAGGTGGAGCCACTTCTAAGAAAGCATTCATTAGCTTATACACAGCTAGATGACGTCACTAACAAATTCAAATTTTGAGCTCCGGTGCCAGGACAAGGGGCTCAGACCCGAAAGCAAGTTCCGAAGATTTATACCTGTCTTACAAGTTAAAATTAGGGCCCCTTATTAGAATACAAATTCAAATTCCCGCCGTAACCAATCAGAATGCAGAGACTTAAACACAAATTCAAATTTTCCGCTAAACGGGCGAAGCCCTATACCTGTTAGCATTAGAGCCTCTTATTAGAATACAAATTCAAATTTACCTCTACGGTGATCACGACAATGGGCGCAGGCCCACGAACAAGCTCCGATCACGACAAGGGGGGCGAAGCCCCAACAGCAAGTTGCAAAGCCCTACACCTGGCTTATAAGTTAGCATTAGGTCCCCTTGTTAGAATACAAATCCAAATTTCCCTCCAAGGGGCCACGACAATGTGCGAAGGCCCACGAACATACTTCCAGCCAAGGGGTCATCGCAACGGGGCGCAGCCCCCAAAACAAGTTCCGAAGACCATACCTGTCTTATAAGTTAGCATTAGCGCCCCACTTATTAGAATACAAATTCAAATGTCCCACCATAGCCAATCAGAATGCAGATACTTAATCTTCCAATCAGAGGACGGAGGCTGGGCGGTGGGGGCTTAGGGCCAATCAGAAGCCAGAAGGGCGGTCGCACGTACATCCAATCAAGTAGAAGAAATGGATGTGGTCTAGTTTTAGTCCTGCCTTATTGAAGCCACAAGGGCATTCTATTCATGCCTCTTGTCCTAGGCTCACGTGCAAAAATGGTCTCTGAAAACGGCCAACACCCTTCGGTGGTTGCACGAAGTTCAGGCGGCACGACGAAGGATGTTGAATTAAGATGAACCAAGATGTATCTGGACCAACCGCACCCTTGGACTGACAAAAAGGCTTTTAATACAGCCAAAAAGGCCTTAATAAGGGTTAAAACGAATTCAAAGAGTTGAAAATTCCATCAAGGAGATGAAAAAGGCCCACGAAAAGAAGCCGTCAAAAAAATGGGCGGGGTCTCCGAGAGAATGACATCCGAAAACAGTCGATACCCCTCGGCGATTGCACGAAGTTCAGACCCCAGAGGTGGCGACGCCGGGCGTCGTTGGCCCTCAGGTGGGCCCATTCTATTTGCCAATTCCAATGTTGTTTATCGATCCTCGAATATATTTGTCAATGTTTCAGCAACAATACGCGTGCAATGACCCTGTTAAATACTGAGCAACGGCAGCGTTTAGAGATAGGGTGGTGTTAACAGAAGTTGTAGTTGAAATCTGAACACGATGCCGTTGAGAAAATTGGAACATTCCATTTGAAATAAGCAAGTTATAGACTTTTGAAATTATGCAACTTCAGAGGCATATTTTACGGGTTGTGTAAGACTTTTTTAGAATTCAAATATATCACAACGTAGCTTATTAGGGCCTCTAAGGACCCTAAAAGTTGACTCCGAAATTCGTAGCTATGAGCGCGCAGGAACGTTTTCGTAAAATAACGAAGTTGGTAGCTACGGTATAACCGGAAGTGCTACAAAGTTGAAATATTTTCCAAAGGTAGATCAGGACGGTAAAGATTTATGTAAGTTTTTTCAGATTTTTATGGTGCATTGTTTTCCAGATAGTTCTAATGATTATATCTGACTGAATCACCCTGTATATATGTAAGTAAATGAATTATTGATATTCATTTTTGCATAAGAAGTATAATTATCAAATTTTTACCTCATACCGTAAACAATGCAGTATCAATTCGTTTTCGCGTAAATCTTGTTTCACGCCAAATTAACTGAATTTTTGTATTTTTTTGTAAGTGTAAACAGTAAACCTCGCCTCTCGCGATTGAATTTGTAAATAGAATAAATGATTTAAGCAAAACCCTTATTTTTAGTAGTACGTATTGGGATTTTGTATTTGATCAGTGAGGAAACAACTTTTTGGTGTAACAAATGCTCTACCTTATCTTTTATTGCATTATCTTATGCATTTCTTACTAATAATTGCACTGTACAAATATAATTCCGTCGTAATTTTCCGATATATACATTTTTTCCATATTTCCTTTTAAAATGATTCATGTTGTGTATAAGTGGTTGCCTATTTAGTTAATAACATTGAATTGCATTGACCAATCATCGTCCTTTGAGAAGGAAATGGGCGGTCATAACTATGAAATACAAATTATATTTGTCCTTTATGTCATCCATTGATGTTTGTATAGAAAAAAGTATACATAGGGTTAGTGTACGGATGTATAATCGAAACAAAGAATTCCCTGTACACTAATTAATTACTTAAAAACGCGTAAGTTGAAATTGACTCGATGCGTATTTAGATGGAAAAGGTTGAGGCGAATGCAAGCCCGGAAATTGTGAGCTCTGCTGAGAGTGACCCGGTTGGAGCTCGCTAAATGTCAAAGGTAACATGTATCTCGCGCATTTCCACCCCCAACAATATAAACTGGCGAGACCGACGTTAATACACAACCTACACAAATTTCCATCACTTTTCCATGTTTACTTTTTGTAAAGGTCGATACAAGGTTTATTGGCTTGTTGATAACTGAATATTACTAGTTATACATACTTATTTACTAGTCGAAATAGTATCAACTTTGACCTTAATCGTACGAAGCTTTTATATAAATTTTCAAGAAAACAAGCTCATTACGTACTTGTTAAATTCATGAGAAACGGTACTTTACTTTCAGAAGGGAAACTGGAAGAAAGTAGTTTTAATCACCATGCTTTTATAGGCCAATTAACAATAATTAGGCACTCGCACCTTTGAAGTGCATGGTTAGATGTTTAGTTTATTTTCTGCATTTTAATGAGCTTTTCTCACTAGATGAAAAGTGGGTAAATATAACGAAATGAGACGTTTTGGTAAGAGTTTGCTTAAGTGTGCAAGATGAAAATTTATTGTGAACAATAAATCTAGATGAACTGTTATATTACGGTCTGAGGTCATTATAAAGTTCGCTAGCTCATTTGTGTAATTAACCCTTTAATATCTTATATCTGAAGATTTTTCTTTAGTACGAGATATTGATTAGTTTAGTAGAAATAATACTTGGAATAAAATAAAATTTCCAGCAACAAGCTTAATAATCTGCTCGTTGGGGTAATTACGAGAGGCGATTATTTAATACCCCGAATCACTTTGGTAACGATTAACTAAAGTTTTAACACGTTTGTTGTTATATGACAACTATGCGTAAAATATAACTAAAATAGGCTAAATACGTCCTATTTAATTAAGAAAATATGTTTTAAAATTAATGAATAATTTTACAGATGTGTTTCAAGGTATACAGGGTTATTATTTTTTCAATGGAACACCCTACAGGGTGTGGCGCGAAGACCTTGCATTAGACTTATTGGTGAAACTACTGATATTTGAAAATTGAAAATTTGTATTTTAATATTTTTGGCCATGCGGAATTCAATGAAAATATTTGTAACTTTATAGCACTTCCGGTTATACCGGACGTACCCATCAACTAGCTTATTTTAAATAGAATGTGGGATATTTTGGTTGAAATTTTTATTCTACATAAAATTTTTAACAAATTTTTATAAGCATAACATATCTCAAAAATGAGCGGTTTGTAAGTTATTTTAAGTTTTGTGACTTTTTTTCAAAAATCATATTTCCATATTATTTACGATATCTTATCTAATTGTGTAAGGTTGTGTTGACGCACCCTATATGTAAGATGTTATAATGACGTGTTTTGAGTACGGGTGTATTGAGTTTGAACGAAAAACAAAATTTTTTTTTTGTGTATATGCATAATGTATGTGGGTGGATGATACGCCACTGGCAATTTAGGAGAAAAATCATTCAGTATGCAGATACGTGAATTTGAATGTTATAGAGACATTGGTGTTGGAATAAATAGATTCTGATGAATGTAAATATGAAGAGAAATGTGTCGATGGGACGATAATGTTTTGCTACTGTTGACTACTGAATAAGGAATGGAATGTTGGAGGATAAAGGAGTAATCTTGGCCGGAAGATGTGAAGGTATAAGTATAGAATGTTTTAGGAAATATGTAGAGAAAGATTTGGTATGTTTAATTGTTGATTATAGAAAGTTCTCGTAATGTTGCGCAATCAGTTTTGAGAATACGTGTACGTATATGGGATTTGAGACCTTAGACTGTACTTATTTTTGCAAATGTTGCGGAAGGAGGATGAGCGCATGTGAGAGATAAACGTTGAAAGTTGTGTAATGGTCCAGAGTGGCCACTGAATGAATGTTATGACGAGAAATGGCTTCTCCATAAAGTAATTGTAAAATTTGCAGGTAAGAACAAACATGGCGATGTATAGTAATTACAAGCGTGTTTGTACAGAAGGTAGCATCAGTCGGCACTAAGAAAGTTTGAGTGAATACCATTGGTGAATATAGCAAGGAAGTAAGACATGTTTAAAGATGGATGGCTTGAGGTATAAATAGGAAAGTCAGAGATTGACAGGGGCTTTTTGCTTTTTGGCTTTTGTATTTTGGTGGATGCCGGTGAGAGCTCGGTGGAAGACGCGCGCGCGAGGTGAAGTGTGACCGCAGAATGGGTTGAGTTAGAGTTATATTTGTGAATAATATTGAAGGCAGTCATTGTTTAAACAACTGCGTAACCCAAAAGGGGATGAATCGTATAAGACATTCATAAATAAAACAATTAATAAAATTGAGATTGAAGATAAAATCAGTTTATGTTTTTTTTTTCTTCAAGAAAAAAAAATGCGTAAGCACTTTTATAAGAAGATAACAGTTGTTACGTTATAGTGTTGAGTGCGGCGCGTGTGCTTGTAATGAGCCTTAGTTCAAATTATTTATGGGACCACCTTTAAGTGAACGAAATATTCGTAGTAAATTGAGCCAATGTTAAAGTAATTTTATATGACATTAAAAGTTTATTTGTGTAAGGAAGGGCTAAATTGTCCTAAAGGTTGCAAGAAACTTTATAGAGGCAACCAAACGTGTACAGATTATTACGGTTTATTGGAGTAATAACCTCGTATAGTTGGACTAATCGCGAGTACCGAAAGGAATAATTGTTTGTGAAATTGTGGAATACTTGTTATGTGCCTTCAGGCAATCTAAGGATACACATGGAGTACAAATAATTGGTTTACGGGAAGAGAAGAAAGAAAAGCGTAGGATGAATGGACAATCTTTAAGTAAGAATTACATTTAAGAACTTTGAAAACTCAGTTGAGCACGATTATCTTTTTGGTTAGTTTTATTTGCGTATTGTTGTGTAATTTTTTTTTTTATTTTTTATTTAATTAATTAGTGTTGAAGGAAAAAGGTAATCGATCTCGAGTTATGTTGTATTGGCTGTTTTAGTAGTAAGACTTTTTGCAGAAACGCAAATTTGTATTGACAGTGGTGTGGTGGATTGGTTTCTCAACCACGCTGTTGTAGTGTATGTAAACATTTGTTTTTTTTATTATTATTTTGTGCAGGACAATATATATTTATCGTTAACTTTTATTCTGTTGTTTATTTAGCCAGTTATGAGACACATTTGTGACGTTTACTTAATTGGTGACCTAGTTTTCGACAATTTAAATGTAGACTTTGCATATTTTGGTTTTAAGATTAATGAACAACCTGAAAGGTTATATTTGCCAGGTTAATTAATTAATTAATGACGGATCAGCTGTTGGTTTAAAAATTTCATTAAGTATAACTAAGAGATGGAGTTTTGAGAACTTACATATTTACGAATGTCCCATACGATTCAGAGGTATCATAAAGGAACAATTATTAAGCCGATGACATTGCTTTTCTTTTGGTTAGGAATTTTAAAAATTAATTATCGATCATTGAATGAAGAACTATTTTATGCATTAATAAGTAGAGATTTAACTTTATATGTATACGAGGGATACGTAGAAAATATTCAGTTAACGTGTTATAACTTTGGTATTCTGGATGTACAGGGTACAATCAGGAAGTTTGTGACGACCCGTGTATTTCAGATTTTTTTTTGTATAACTGTTGGTTACGTGAATACAGTTAAATTTGAGTGATAAATTTTGATTTGGAAATTTTGGTGTACGAGGTGTATTCAAAAAGTTTCTAATAACCTGGGTAGTACTAAATATATCTGAGTTTGAGTTGGTTTGTTTGGGACGAGTGTTTGTTTTAGGACCCTCGGGTAAGAGTTTACTGAGTAAGCACAATCCTACTTTCCACGATCAAGTAGGGTTAATTAACACCCAGCTTAAGACAATTATTTTAGCAAAGTTTCGATTGTGGTGGCGCCTGGAGACATATTTTCCCGGACTGAGCTGTTTGAATATGGGTGTTAGGTGTTTGAGCGTATTAATCATTCATTTTACTTCTTATTTCGACCACGCCCATCTCCCTGTTAGCTGGCTTGGCAACCCGCTTACAGTAGTAAGCATACACGACGCCTAGTGCGGTTTGGACGTGTAACAATTGATAATCGTTTACTTTCATATTTTGACCAAACAATATCAATGTATGACGAAACATTGTGGATAGGAAATGACTTTGTTAATTTATACAGGGTGTTGAAAATCGAGCGACCAATTGTAATAAATTCAAATATTAAAAACTTGCTTAATTTAAATGGAACACTGTATTTTATGGTGCTATCGGATTTATTTTTTTATTTCCTTTCGATTTATGTTTACATTCCCTATACCTTAATCGAGCCATTTTCAAGATATTTCGGTCTTTTTGAATAAATGCATAAAACCTTATACTCAAATCTAATAATATTTGTCATAAAGTGAAAAGTAGGCTGTCGAAATTCATTGTTACCCTTAATTAAGTTTTTATTGCTGTCAAAGCGGTGTAATTATTGCGACAAGCTATTTTGAACTATCAAGGTACTAATAAGTTCATAATCATTTTGAAAACGGCACATAGAAATGATACCAATAATTATTTGATCCTAATCTACGGAGAGTGTAATAGAATTGCTAGCCGAACATGTCGTTTATTTACGGAAAAACGGAGGCCAACTCGAGATACCATCACAAGACTTGTAAAGAACATGTCGCAATTTGGAGCATGCCGTTCAAAAATTGCAAAAATTAAACCATTAGTTGATGCTGAAGTTAACGTGACAAATGTGCTGGGATTCTTTTCTGCATATCGAGATGCTTCTATTAGAGATTGCGAAATGAGCTTACGATTAACGACAAGAACAATTCATAGGAGTATAAATGGAAACCTTTCTGTTATCATGTTGTGCATCACTTGCTGCCAGAAGATCTCCCTAAGCGCGTTGAATTTTGTGAATGGTTCTTGTTGAAAATCCAGGAAGATGAGAATTTTACTCAAATAATCATTTGGTGTGACGAGGCAAAATATTGCAAAAATGCTTTGGTCTCACGAAAACCCTCACATAACAAGATAGCGTTATTTTCAAACGAGCTGGTCGTTTAATGCTTTTTGTGCCATAAAAGATGGCAGAATTTTCGGACTTAAAATTTATGATGAAAATCTGACCGGTGTCGGGTATTACAACATCCTTCAGGACACTATTTTGCCATCGTTAAACAATTTCAATGCCGAAGAAAGAAGTCTTGTATGGAATCAGCAGGACGGGGCGCGGTCATCGGTCATCGTTATTTGTTCTCGGTATTACGGGCTCTAGCCCTCTATACCTCCGTCATATTGGCTTTTCTGATGGTATTTGTAGATTTTATGTACCTGAAATAAATACATTAAATATACCTATACCTCTGTTGTGGTTTCCTGAGATGAACTTCGGCTTTTATGCTTCCGGTCACCTCGGTGTCGTTGCTTCCTGTCAGTTGTTGGGTCGGCCGCTTAAATGGTGCGGCGGTTTGCGTCTTCTCATCTGTGAGTTTATCCTTTGATCTGTTTCGTTGCTTTGAGTGCCTTCACGATCTTCATCATGAGCGCGAAGTCCTCGTCTTCTGATTCTTCTTGTTGCCCGCTGCCATCTGGGCGTAGCTTATCCCTGCTTCGGTCATCCTTGCCGGTTTTCTAACTTCTGATGTTCTGGGGGCGTTCCCTTTCTTGATGTTTCTTGGATGGGCGGGGCATCCTCCGTAATTTGCAGTGTGCAACCCGGTGCAGTTGCAGCACTTTAGCTCTCCCGTCTCTCGGGTCTTCTTGCATTCCCTAGTGTGGTGCGCCACCGCACATTTCACACATAGGGGCTGTGCGTGGCATCCGCTGGTAGTATGCCCGTATCGCTGGCAGTTGTAGCACTGACCTGTCCCGTTCTTCTTGTGGGGCGACTCCACTCGCACCCTCAAGTATCCGATGGTCGTGATGCTGAAGATCTCCTTGGCCCTTTCGCTTCTCTCGAGGTGTTTTCCGGTGTTCGCGTCCGGCGAACATCCGGTTAACCTTCTGGACGTCAAACCCCATGGATTTGAGATAGTTCTTTTCCGTTTCTAGCATCTCGTCGTCTTGCCGGATGCCCTTAATGACTACCTTTAGCGGTTTTGCCTCTTCTAAAAGGTAGACGTTGAACTGCACTCCGATGGTGTCCAGTGCAGTTGTTGCCGTCCTGTATTCTTCAGGGGTGCTTAGAATCACTCTGATCCCGTCGTTGGATGTTCGCGTAGCCTTTGGTCCGGCGACATCTTGACTGCCTCTTCTCCGAGATCGGATCTGTGCGGTTTTAACCACACACTTCCGATGCGAAGATTCTAGATTACTGGAATAAAAGATTAGTACTCGCTACTCATACGTCGTACCTCCTTTTTATGTGATATCGCGAATAGGCGTATCGAAATGTCTGAAAAAAAACTCTCTCCCAAAACACGAGTGTTCTGTTCAAGAGCTCAACCCAGACTATTGTCCTGTCTGTCCAGGACGGGGCACGCCACACATCTTACAAATTAATGCTGATTTTCTGTACCAACATTTTGAGGATAGATGGAGAGCCAACAGGGGACCACATCATTGGCTGGTGAGATCCCCTGATCTCACATCCCTAGACAGTAGTATTGAAAATCTAGTATAAGTACTCGGAACCAACAACAAAGGAAATTATTATACAGCGAGTATTACAGGCTTTTAATAATTACGATCCCCAAAAACTTAGTAAATCTACGAAACAAAACACTATTAAAAGGATTCATAAATGCTTAGAAGTAAATGGAAATAATTTTAAATATTTGTTGTAATTAATATTTTTGAAATTAGTGTTCTTATTGTGTTATTATTATTATTACCCTCAGTAATTATATGATGTTATGTTTTTGTTTTTTATTGTTATTCTTATGTTGAAAATGGCTCATTTAGGTGTAGGGAATGTAACTATAAATCGAAAACAAATAAAATAATAAATCTTATAGCACCATAAAATACAGGGTGTTCCATTTAAATTAAGCCAGTTTTTAATGCTTCAATTTATTAGAATTGGTCGCTCGGTTTGCAACACCCTGTATAAATTAACAAAGTCATTTCCAATCCACAACGTTTCGTCATACATTGATATTGTTTGGTCAAAATATAAAAGTAAACGATTATCAATTAGATAAGATATCGTAAATAATATGAGAATATGATTTTTGAAAAAAATTCACAAAATTTAAAATAACTCAAAAACCGCTCATTTTTTAGATAGGTTATCCTTATAAAAATTTGTTTGAAATTTTATGTAGAAGAAGAATTTCAACCAAAATATACCACATTCTATTTCAAATAAGCAAGTTGATGGTTACTTCCGGTATAACCGGAAGTGTTATAAAGTTAAAAATATTTTCATTGAATTCGGCATGACCAAAAATTATAAGTACAAATTTTCAATTTTCAAATATCAGTACTTTCATCAATAAGTCTAATACAAGGTCTTCGCGCCACACCCTGTATATATTATTGCATTTTTATCTTTTGGGATCAAAATAAGAATGAGTTTTACTAAGGTTTACCCGACATAAACTTTACATCTTTTGAAATATTTAGCATTTGGTAATAGTTTTAACACTCCGATGGTCGCAACCGATCTGTGAGATACACGTCGTTTTGTTTTGCCCCCCACTTAAACATTTCTCTGAATATCGAAGCGCCGCCAAATCTAATACCCTGTTTACATTATTAGATTTCTCTGTAGATTTCTCTGTAGATTTCTCTTTAGATTTGTCATTAGCGTTAAGTTTTTAGTTTACATCATACGATTTGTCATAAGTAACCACTCATAAGCTCGCTCAAAATCAGATGAAAACATAGGGAACATATACGAATAGGACGGTAGTAGAAGATAGGCACCATGCGCCATCTTGGATTTTTGGGGAAAACACACCATTTTTTATATGGCCACGTGTGGGACACGTTTTTCCACCCTTACTTTTTATGGTTTCTTTTCGGAGGCCTTTTTCAACCCTTGCTGGAATTTTCATCCCTAATTACGACCTCTTTGTTTTTACTCACCCACGTGGGGGGCCGTATTTTTCACCCTTATTTATGGTTTCTTTTCGGAGGCCTTTTTCAACCCTTGATGGGAATTCAATCTTGTATTAAGAGCCTTTTTGACAGCAATTTTTTTGTACTTGCTCATGTGAAGGGTGTATTTATGGTTTGGTCTTGGGGTTGGTCTTGGGCTTGGGGTTGGTCTTGGACTTGGACTTGGGGTTGGTCCAGGTGTTGGTCTTGGATTTGGGGGCTGGGTGACGACTTCTTTTCGGGGGGCCTTTTTCAACCCTAATTAAGGTCCTTTTGGTAATATTAAGAGCAGTACATCCCCTAGAGGCTAGGCAATTATGCGTATTCTTTTAATTCCTATCTACAGATTGTAACCTTACGAAATGTTATTTATACATTAGGGTTGTATTCTAATAAGGGGCCCATGCCCCATTGCCGTGGCTGTATGGTGTATGTCAGCTAATTTTATAAGCCAAGTGTAGGCCTTCGCCCCCTATCGCGACCTTTTTGGGGTAATTGTATGTGAACCCTAACCTAATTTTATAAGACAAGTGTAGGCCTTCGTCCCCTATCGTGGCCCCTTGGTGTAATTGTATGTGAGTCCTAACCTAATTTTATAAGACAAGTGTAGGCCTTCGCCCCCTGTCGCGGCCTTTTTGGTGTAATTGTATGTGAGCCCTAATCTAATTTTATAAGACAAGTATAGGCCTTCGTCCCCTGTCGTTGCCCCTTGCTGTAACTGTATGTGCGTCCTAACCTAATTTTATAAGACAAGTGTAGGCCTTCGCCCCCCTGTTGCGGCCCCTTGGTGTAATTGTATGTGAGTCCTAACCTAATTTTATACGACAAGTGTAGGCCTTCGCCCCTGTCGTTACCCCTGGTTGGAAATGGTATTTGTTTTTGTAGGTTATGACTGGTAATTTGAAGTTGTATTCTAATAAGGAGACCTAATGCTATCTTGTAAGACAGATATAGGGCTTCGCAACTTACTGGTGGGACTTCGCCCCGTCACCTCTTGATGTAAAATTTGAATTTGTATTCTAATAAGGAGGTCCTATTGTTAACATGTAAGCCAGCACTTGTGTTAGGGTCTGACTAAGTTGACCATGCACACCTGTCTCTTTCTCTCTCTCCCTCTCCCTCCCTCTCTCTCTCTCTCTCTTTTGGCTCTTTCTCTCTCTCACACACACATACACACACACACACACACACAAATTATTTAATTAATTAAGCAGATCAATCTCAAACAAATCAAGAAACCTTGGTCACCCTGTTTAGAACGTAAAATCCTGTTAGGGATACTTAAGAGTATATTTTCAATATGCTCATAATTATGCAATTGAAAATCGCAAACATTCTATCACGAAAAACGAAAATCGCAAACACGAAAAACGAAAATCAAAAAATTTGCAAACAAACTCGCAAACACGAAAAAAACGACAACTAAAATTCGCATACACGAAAATTCGCAAACACACAAGCTGGCAAACATGAAAAAACGAAAATTCGCATACACGAAAAACGAAATCGAAAATCGCAAACACGATAAATCGTAAACACACAAACTCGCAAACACGAGAAAACGAAATCGAAAATCGCAAACATGAAAAACGAAAACGAAAATTCGCAAACACACAAGCTGGCAAACATGAAAAAACGAAAATTCGCATACACGAAAAACGAAATCGAAAATCGCAAACACGATAAATCGCAAACACACAAACTCGCAAACACGAAAAAACGAAATCGAAAATCGCAAAGACGAAAAATCGCAAGCACGAAAAACGAAAACGAAAAAATCGCAAACACACAAACTCGCAAACACGAAAAAACGAAAAACAAAAATTCGCAAATACCAAAAATCGCAAACACGAGAAACGAAAACGAAAATTCGCTAACACGAAAAAACGAAATCGAAAAACGCAAACACGAAAAATCGCAAGCACGAAAAACGAAAACGAAAAAATCGCAAACACAAACTCGCAAACACGAAAAAACGAAAAACAAAAATTCGCAAATACCAAAAACCGCAAACACGAGAAACGAAAACGAAAATTCGCTAACACGAAAAAACGAAATCGAAAAACGCAAACGAAAATTCGCAAACACGAAAAACCGAAATCGAAAAACGCAAACACGAAAAATCGCAAACACGAAAAACAGAAACGAAAAATTCACAAAACATGAAAAACGAAAAAACGAAAATTCGCAAACACGAAAAACGAAAACGAAAATGGCAAACACGCAAATACGAAAACTCACAAAGTGAAAACACGCAGACACGCAAAGTATAGATTTATATGCTTTTATTCACTCCTTATACCCAAATGGAAGAGTATCAAAGTTTTCAATTCCCCGTCGTTTAGAATAACTTATTCTATATTGTTTAGATTCAGGTCCACTTAATACATTATAGCACCTATCTCTAACTATTTTTCTATCATTATATACTGCACTAACAAACCCAGCTATATAGCTTCCTTCACCGTACGCTTCCAGCTCGTCGGTCATCTGACCAAGGAAATTCCGCAAGTTGGATTCCAGTTGTCGGGTTTTGCGACAAATATGACACTGTCTGTATCATAATACAGAACGCAGCGGTCTAGTTCCTCCAGGCAACTATATAATTCTAAAGGCGCATGAGCTGTCGTGTAAGCGACTATAGACACATTAATAGTATTTGTGATTCATCTTCACCTTCCCGTCTATCCCAATTTACCATTGCTACATTACCATTAATAGTGATAATGGATTATACCTGAACCAGAGGATCCGTAAACAGTTTGAAGAAATCATTTGGCTCAGATACAATACTCCACTGAGTTCAATTTTCGCGTTGACCAAACTTACCCCAATACGAATTCAGCGTTAGTTTGGCCAAGTACCTTAAACCGGGTTTTTCATAATATTATTAGCGTCTAGGCGAATTCCCTCCTTCTCATAATATTCTGTTATGTACTGAGCTTTCTCGACTTCTGTCGGGCAATGGCCACCCTGAGCATTCCTGCTTGAGTTTCAGGAAATTATCGATGTAACCACTAAACAATCCTTCCTGTTTCGTCGCTTTATTATAAGTGGTTACCTCATACTCCCAAATCTCGAAAACGTCTAAAACTTTATAGTTTTTAGTGATAGCCTTACGCAGCTCGTCAGCTACAAACGTCCCAACGAAACTGCGTTCGATTTCACTATGCCCACACTCCCCTTGATTTAACTCAGAACCACAAGTTCTACATAACAAAAACATCAACTTGCCATGCATTTTTTAGGGTAAAACAGGGTGGTAGAGATTAGAGGGCAGTAGTACTCGGCATTTAATTAAACCCTCCACCGTGTTCAATGAAATGTTCCTACATGAATTTTCAGATGACCTACAGGATGCATACAATATTTATTTACATAGGGGTATAATGAGCACACGTCATAATACATGATTTTCACACTAATACCGTCACATTCATGGTACAGTTTACTGGCATTAGTGTGGCCACCGTAAAACGCGTTTCGTGGATTTAAAGGTTCGTCATCTTGGTCACCTAGATTCTGTATAAACGCTCTTAACTCATAGTTTGCAAGTATTTGTTTTTTAAATTCGCATTCACGCAATTCCACTAGGGTATGCCCGCGCTCGCGTAGAAACCGGGACTTCGCCGCCGTGTTCTCGTTTCGGGCGAGCATGGAAGTATTTGAACCAAGCTTAGGATCAATATTGGCCTGGTTGGGAAAACATTACTCGCAACCGTGCCAATAACACCCCTGAAGTTTGTAAACGGTATTTGATCCTGCGCAATAACTATCGACCTTAACACCTTCAGGTGTTATAAATTCACGAGCGTTCCCTGCGTGCTGAATGCTCACTTGGTGTGAATGTTCAATCCAACGTAACCACTGTATTGCGACCTTTGATTGGTTGTCGGCGCGTCTATACCCGCCTTTTGGAACGAGCCCGATTGTGTTTTCTTTGAGGAAAAGCCTACGAAACACTTTATTGCAAGCGGTAGCAATTGTAGTAGCCTCCTCAAACGGATCGACTTCATTTTGGGTCGTGAAGGTGGCCCAAGAACTAATACAACCTTTAACGAGAATCTTAACATCCATTAGGCGATATTTCACAATGTCTTCACTCATCTAAAAAATATGATTACTTTGAGTCGCGTACCAACCTAAAAGTTTTTGCCTCTCTTTCTCAGACATCTGATCTGCACAATAATATTCAAGCGGTGGCAAGGGGCCCTCGTAATTCTGATTCTCGGATGTGTTGAAGAGAAATGGGAAATACCCTTGGACTCGGGGTGATTGAAAGTTTTCGGAAATGCCGAGAGCGGTGATGGGATGAAATTAAGGGAGTCAATAAACCTAATATCGTCGCACTGAATGGAAATTAGTTTTAAACCGTTGGTGATGACTTTAGGTCTCCACCGGTTATTATCAGTTAACATGCATCTAAGCACAAAACACCCATCGTACCCCTTCATGTTATGCGCAGTGCATGTAACTTTACATTTTCGCGCTCTCTCGGCAACATACGACAGAAACGATTCAACGGGATTTTCCGTGAAAATCCCGAAAAACTTTTTCACTACACGTGGAGCATCGCCCATCCAAATTGTCGATGCGCTGAATACAAGTGGAACAAACATTCGCGGCCACGCATAGATTTGGCTCATGCAGAAATCGATCATCCCCCCCTCACATACCTTCTCTTGCATGCACTCCAAATCGTAAAAGATAAACATAGATGGTTTACCATTACTACCGTTGCGTCGCACCTTGTTAAGAGGCATGTAACAACGATGACCATTAGGCTTTTCGTTCATGCACGTGGAGAAATAGCTGTATCCGCACCTACGTTTACCCTTTACTTTAATGGTTTTCAGACACTTTAAACACCTAGGTACGCAATTTTTCACATAGTTTAGCATCCTTATGGTTTCTATGGCATTCCTGCCCGTAAAAATCTCTTTTGCAATCATTGCGCGCAATTTTAGGATTTTGAACGGAACACGGTGGTTTTTGATGACAGCTAGGACACTGATACACACATTTCGCATGCCGTTTTTTGTTATTACAACGCTTTTTGCACTGTTCGCAGTAATAACTACAAGTAAATGCTGAAATGAGACTAGTAATTACGTTATAGTGCTCATCCTCGAGTATTAAATTTAAAACTACCCTACCCCGTTCCCTAGGACCTTCAAAATAAACTAAATCACCTACGCGCGAATTATAAACTACAATGGTATAGGAAGCTAAATGATTTTGAAATGCTTGAATGTGTTCATAACTACCACTAGGACTAAGATCTACAGCGCTGTTTTGGCGGAGTTGTACAGCTCGTACCTGAAGTAAGGGATAACCCAATGCCATGCTACTCCGCATTGTATCGTTATTTCTAAACGCCGTTGCTAGGACTATGGCTCGTGCTAAACAATTGTTTTCGTTGATTGCTGCGGGTTATACCCTGCTTTTTAACCTTACAAAAATCTTTAAATTTTAAACCCGTCAGATTTTTGCGTCCACAGCCTACAGGTACCGACACTCTATCCAGATTTAAAACTAACAAGTCACTCGAGAAAAAACTAGCATTGCTCTGCACTACCTTTTCAAGTAGCGCCATTATCACTTTCACCGGCAGCTGGTCTACTCTTCTAAATGACAGACCAATTGGTTTGTCCGGGAAATTCGAATTTCTTAACGTAATCCCTACACGGTCTGATGGAGCTGCATCCTTGATAGTGTATGCATACAACTCCTCGAATGCACTCTACAAAAAGATATGTATTAGATAAATAAGATTTTTAGTAAATGGTATATTTTACATGTAGCCATGTTAAGGGATTATCCTTGCACGTATCGTCATTAAAACTAAATCTTAATGTTTTACATGTGGTGCTAAATTTTTTTATGAATTTACTGTCTGACTCTCCTATTATATTAATATGATTGAACCCCGTTTGAGAGGAGAATGGTCCGGCCTGTTGCTGGGAACCTGAGCCTGATTGGTTTTACGCCTGTAATGTACTCATTCAGTAAGCAAGACACTAGAAAATTAAAAAACATACCTTTATCAAATCCTCCGCATCTGTAGTTTCCATCATCTCATCAGCGTCAAACACATCCTCCATGTTTACCTGAGCAGGGCTTTAAAAACAAATTAAACTTAAAAATAAAAAACAAGCGTATACTTACACTCCACCAACCCGTTGTGCAGCCTCCACAAAATCATTATAAACCTTTATCGAATCGATAGTATCATTTTCGCACAACGTCTTATAAGTAACAATATTATAAGCATTTTTCAATCCCTCTTCGGTTAACGCGCTAGCACTGAACAACTCAAGAATTTGATTAACGTTTAAAGACTCCATAGCCAAGATAACGTAATGCTCTCCGGAACAGAACTAAATTAGCTAAACTATTTCACAGGGTCAAAGGTCAGATTAAGTTGTTTTGAAATTCACAAGGCTAACTTCAAGGCCGATTTCGTCTATGGCTGGCTTCAAGGCCGATGACTTTCTCAAGGTAAATAAGTTTGTTGTAAATAAATAAAAGATCAAAACCTACAAATGGTAGTGTAATAATTTTAATTTTTCTTAGCATGATTAATTAATAGGTATAAATAAATGTCAACTTAAACAATTCCAAAGCTTAATTGAAAAATTCTCAAAGCTAACTTCAAGGCCGTCTTCGTCTATGGCTAACTTCAAGACCAATGACTTTCTCAAAGTAAAATAAGTATGATGTTTATCTTTTAATACTAAATGATCTTATTGTTGAAGGTGACGTTAGGTAATAATAACATAATTTGTACATACGAAGCCAAAATGGGCATTAAAAGAAATGTAATGATTATAATAACGTTTTTATTTAGCTAAGCGCTTTTATAACATATTCATCACGACATAAACACTCATTGAAAAATAATTTTAATTAACTAAATGTAAAAATGCACGTCAACTTAAAATCTCAGACCTTTGTTTTAAAAGAACCCTTTTATCATTTTATTACAGAACAGTCTTCGGTAGTAATCTTTAAATACATCGGCACTTTTTATTCTTATATTATTTTAATAATTTATATGGACATAGTTAAAAAAGCCTATTTTACATGTCTGGGCCGATTGACCCTCATAATACAGCGCTTGATTTTTTAAATTGAAATACAACGGTATATATATTTTAATCATCTTTTTAATATAAAATGACCTTATTGTTCTTGTTTTAATTGCATGATGCATTTACATGAGTCCACTAGATAAACATTTCGAAATATCACCTGTACGTGACAAGGACGTGTTTTAACAACCTTTCAATTAAACTAAGTGTGAACAATTTTATGTGTTCTAGCCATTAAATACATAAACGGCCCCATTCAATAGTGTTATTAACTATTGGAAGTCGTTATTAATTCGTGTATAAGTTGAAGGTTGTGTAGGTAGAAGGTTACAACCGGCAATTAAAAAGAAAGTGTAATAACACATATTACAACAAATAATACAAGGTCCACTCTCATGCATTTTGTATATATATATTGAAACAATTACTTGAAATAACCGATAAACCGACTCTAATAATATTTTTTTATGAAAACTTGCAATCTATTTATCAGAATACAGATTTTAGGACAAGATCATCTTATAGGCTATCAGATTAGGTTAGGACTCGCATACAATTGTACCCTTCAGCTACAAGTTAACACCTAATCAATGTATAAATAAATTTTGTATGTTGAACAATCTGTAGATAGGAATTAAAATAAATGTAATAATTTTAATAACAATCTCATTTGATAAAAATACGCTAATAAAGTAATATGGGGAAATATAGTCAATTTTGTCGCGCACGTAATTATTACCTAATCAATCCTTTAAATAAGTTTTATATCATTCAAATTATGATGATCAAGCTCTAATAAATGTTAATAGTAGACACAGATTAAATAAACTATCTTTTTCATCTAATGATTATCTGCGCACCCTTATCAGAATACAGATTTAAGATCATCTTATAGGGCAACAGATTAGGATCGAGAATTTCCCCGGGTTAAAAAATAATTATTTAATTAATAAAAAATAATTAATAAAAAATCTTCGGTGTCAATTTGTCCATGAGAACAATAAAGTCGTCGCAACTAGAAAGTCTGGAATTGGCACCGACGATATTTATGAGCCTACTATATGGTGGTATGAAAAATTGTTATTTTGGGTACCGTACGTAAAGGTTCGAAAAGGAAAAAGCAATTTCGACGAGTCCTCGCCAACAGGAGTCATCGCAGGTACAGGAGCCGTCGCAGCAAGAGGCGTCACCGGAACATGAGTCGGCGCAGCAACCTGAGCTAGACCAGGAGGCTGCTACATCTTCCGATATATCGGAAGTAATTCCTGCTACTCCAAAAGTGACGAATAGAAGAAAAGTTGAGATTGAAAACTCGGATCCGGTGAAGGACAAAGCAATTGCTTCGTTAGATAATTTGGAAAAGAAAATTCAAAATTCAACAACCTGTGCTTCTCCCAAAACCAATTCACAAATTTGCAGAATACGTGGCACAAGAGCTTCAAATCATTGATGATTTGGAGCTCTAAAATGATGCCAAACATGAAATCAATAATGTTTTATATAATTATAAAAAAAAATATTTTACATCTAAAAACAAGGAATCCAATAATAATATTATTTATTTAGATTATAGCAATAATTTATAATACAGTTATTTAAAAAATTAAAAATTGAATTTTTTATAGCTTCCCACTGCCACTGTACGAAGCCTTTGTTGTTAAAATAATTTGTAAAAGCCTTCCGAATTTCTAAAGCGTCCTGAACAGGTCTGTTAGGTGTGTTTCTTTCTAAACAAGTCATGTACAGGGTGGCCAACTAAAAACGCGAGGTACTGTACCTGGAAAACTATCCATCGTAGAGGCTTGCGCAAAAAAAAGTTATTACTAAAACGGCCAATACAGAAACCTGGAAAATATTTTCAAGTTTCTGAAATTGCCGCTAGGGGGCATAACTGCAATCTTGAATCTAAAAAAGTGACGTTTCTGTGAATTCTGCTATATTAACCTAATAAAAAAATAACTAATCTTTAAGGTCGAGGATAATCTGAACTTTTTTTGTTTGGCACTTTTTGACGTATCTATAAAAATAAAGTGGTGGGGGGGTTATTCAAAAGTGTCCTTAAATAACCCCCTGTATCTTTCAAACGGCTAAGCCGATTTTAACAAACTTGGGCGCGTTGAAATCAGCTATTCTTGGGCTACAAATGTTATAATATTTGAAGTTTTGTTAGTTTCACATGTCGTCGCTAGAGGGCTTTGTTCGACATTCCGACAGAAACGGTTAATTTTCGCAAAAAATTAAATGCATTGGCATTTTTTTTTCATGAGCAAGTAGCTAAATGATGCCTAAACAAGCACGCGAAAACCGCATCTCGATATCTTGTTCCTAACCTAAAATATCGGCCAAAGAAAACTTTATACGAAATTCCCTTAAATTTTTATTTTTTTTAACTATATTTTTCTGGAATTGTTTCTATTATGTAAGTTGTGGCCCTAAAAAAGACCGATTTAAGGGAGGAAGGTTTTTAATGCCCCCGTAAATGCTCGAAATACTGACCATCACTCTGTGCATTGCAGAGGCCTCTTATGAGTAGACGAAACTGCAGCTTCAATTTCGGCTCTGAATAGGTTACCTAGAAATTGCGATTTTAAATGTTTGTAAATTTATTCACCAGAATAAAATCACCCTTTTTGAAATTACTACGGGCAAGTAAGCAATGCTGAAAGTTATACGAAAGGCCTATTTTGTGTTTGTTTAAATGCATATTCACTGTGGATATATACGAAAAATACAATTAATAGAAGCAGGCAATGGAAACAGAATACCTAAACAAAACATACATAATCCTCAAATTGTCAATAGTTGTCAATACTTTCGCGTTACTTTGAGCAATTTTTGTGCTTTCAAAATGCGTTTTACGAATAATGAAGCTGTTGATATGCTTGCGGTTTATTTTGAATGTCTTCAGAATGTCGCAGTAGCTAAAAGAGTTTACGCGGCTCGATATCCAAATCGGCGTCCTTGCGATGCAAGAGTTTTTCCCCGATTAGTGGCGAGCTTACGAGCCAATGGTAGTTTTCGGCCTACGTTTCAACGGCAAATAATTGGAAGAACACAAGAAAATATTAACCGTGTACTGGGCTATATTGAAGGAAATCCTCATGTTAGCACAAGAGCATTATCCACTGAGTTAGGCATATCACGGACAACGGTTCAAAATATTTTGAAGGACCATAGGCAAGTTCTAATGGCCATCAAAATATATAGGTATTTGTTTAAACTTTTTTTAATTACTTTAAGATGCACCCATATCATGTCGTTTTGCATCAGGCCTTGAAAGGGGAAGATTTTGATCGAAGGTTAGACTATTGCCATTGGACGTTAGGCATGATAGGCGAAAATAGAGAATTTTTATTTCAAATTCTTTGGACCGATGAAGCCACCTTAAGTAGTGACGGGAGAGTCAATCTGCACAATATGCATTATTGGTCTGCAGAAAATCCCCATTGGTTGCGTGAAGTTCAGCGCCAAGGACGTTGGTGTTTAAATGTATGGTGTGGCATACTGGGAGGCAGAATTATTGGTCCATATTTTTTCGAGCAACCCCTAAATGGCAATGTATTTCTTGACTTTTTGGCCAATCAATTTCCGTTCTTGTTGGAAGATGTGCCTCTAGAAACAAGGCAAAAATTGTTTTTGCAGTTGGATGGTTGCCCAACACATTTTGCTATTAATGTGCGAGAACATATTAATGCAGTATTTCAACAGCGGTGAATTGGAAAAGGAAGTCTGTTTCCATGGCCTCCGCGATCGTCAGACTTAACTTGCCTCGATTTTTATTTATGGGGGCGCTTAAAGGACATTGTGTTTCAGACTCAACCTACTACTAGAGAAGATTTGAAAAACCGGATTCGTAACGCAATACGTAACATACCGAGAGCTGAAATTGAAGCTGCAGTTTTGTCTAGTCATGAGAGGCTTCAGCAATGCATAGAGCGTGATGGTCAGCATTTCGAGCATTTACGGGGGCATTAAAAACCTTCCTCCTTTAAATCGGTCCCTTTTAGGGTCACAACTTACATAATAGAAACAATTCCAGAAAAATATAGTTAAAAAAAATAAAAATTTAAGCAATTTTGGTATAAAGTTTTCTTTGGCCGATATTTTAGGTTAGAAACAAGAAATCGAGATTCGGTTTTCGCGAGGTTGTTTAGGCATCATTTAGCTACTTTTTCATGAAAAAAAAGTCATACCAATGGATTTAATTTTTTTGCGAAAATTAACCGTTTCTGTTGAAATGTCGAACAAACCCCTCTAGGGACGACATGTGACACTAACAAAACTTCAAATATTATAACATTTGTAGCACACGAGTAGCTCATTTCAACGCGCCCAAGTTTGTTAAAATCGGCTTAGCCGTTTCGAAGATACAGGGGGTTATTTAAGGAAACCTTTGAATACCCCCCACCACTTAATTTTTAGACAAACGTCAAAAAGTGCCAAACAAAAAAAGTTCAGATTATCCTCGACTTTAAAGATCAATTATTTTTTTATTAGGTTAATATAGCAGAATTCACAGAAACGTCACTTTTTTAGATTCAAGATTGCAGTTAGCGGCCATTTCAGAAACTTGAAAATATTTTCCAGGTTTTTGTATTGGCCGTTTTAGTAATAAATTTTTTTTGCGCAAGCCTCTACGATGGATAGTTTCCCAGATACAGTACCTCGCATTCCTAGTTGGCCACCCTGTACACATTAGATCTCCACTGACCATTAATTAATGTTACCGATGTAGTATTTTCAGAATCAAAATTTTTTGAATAAGTTTGTTTCCCTTCACGCTTCTCGATAAAATTATGAAGTACACAACAAGCTAACGTCACAGACTGAACTTTTTCTACATGTAAGTTGATTTCCTTTTGTAACATATGAAATCTGTTAGCTAGCACGCCAAATGCATTTTCGACTACTCTTCTGGCTTGACTTAGTCGGTAATTAAATATTTTCTCTTCTTGTGAAGAACGCTGGCCATAAGGTATCATTATACGTCTAGATAAGCGAAATAAATCATCAGCTACTATTACATATGGCATTGCTTGATCTGACCTACCCAAAGGTGCATCTTCTGGAAAATGTAATAAATTGTTTTCTATGGCTCCACATATCGAACTACTATTGTAGACTCCTCCTTCACTAATACGCCCATTACATCCAACATCCACTTATATAAAATTATAACTGCAACTACTAATGCCATTAACACAATGCTATTGAAATTTTTGTAATTATAATAGAATGAACCGTCCATTTTTTTAGCTATAAACGCAATGTGTTTTCCATCGAGCGATCCTAAACAATTTGGAAAATTCCATTCTTGCAAAAATCGGCTTGAAATTTTTGACCATTCTTCTTTTGTAACAGGCGTTTTAAAATATTCCTCCTTTAAAGCACATATACGGTTTCAGAAATAATATTTGATAATGATGCAATTGAAATTCGATGAGAATTACTGAGCCTTCGAAAAGTTTCGCCGCTCGAAAGAAACCTTAACGTAACTAGCAACTTGTAAACATAATACATGAATATTTTGTAATAATTATTACGTTAATCACTAGGCACCTTGTTCTGGCAGAAATGCACTCTCGAAATGTTGTATTGTTCCGTTTTATTAATGGTTCTACTAGTATTAACAGCACATCAAACACATTCGACGACATTCGACAAAAATTTTTAAAACTCACTGGATCTTCGTATTTAATTAAGCTCACGAAATACCATATGTGATAATCCTCGACCCATGTCTCGTCGTAAAAGCCATTGTCGGGCCCAAAGCTTCCTCGGTTTCCGGTTTTTATTTCGTTTTATAGCTTTCGCACGTTGATTTAAAATTATGAACGTGCTGATCGCTGCAGCAGTTAAAAATGTTAACTGTTCATCCATAGTGATATTAAATTATTTAAAATTGTAACACTGATCAAAGATTTAAAGGTTTTCTAGCTAGGAGAAATAATAAACTAAACCTAACCTATAACTATCGTTAAAGGTCAAAAGTTGTTCACTTATGTCAAGTCAAGTCATAGACAAAATATGAAGTAAGGCAGATAGTGTAAACATCAAAATATAATTGCGATATATTTAGCCTTTGGTTCAATTTCTATATCATAATCTCGTAAGAGAAATCTAAAGAGAACTCTAATAATGTAAATTTAACTTAACTATTTGCAATCATATAGTCTGGCGATGAGTTTGACGAAAACAGCTAGTCCGACAACAAAGCTGTATGTATATGAGAGATACCAAGCGATCTATGCTGTAAGTGTTCTAAGTTTTAAAAATTCCAATAAATCTTTTCCCGTTAAGTTGACTTTCCATCCATAAATTATACTTTTTCACAGATTTTAAAAATATTTCTGCAAATAAGCGATTTATCGGGCTTCGTATCCAGGGGATACATTGCGACCAACCATTGCAGAAATTATATTTTATGTAAGTATTCATATTTCTTTAGTGCTTTTTTACGTAAATGTTTATTTATTTATTATTCTTCTGTTATGATATTTTTTCTGAGTTTCAGTAAAATAGGATAGAATGTAATTTTCATATATTTTGAGATATTTTTACAAGCAACTGAATCCCAGGTTTTCGTATACAGTTTGTGACATAACAATCCTAATTATAAGGTGTATTTATTTACTTATAACTTTTGGGAGAAATATTAGGTTATTTATTATTTTTTCTTTTAAATTTTAGTGAAATACGAGATAAAAGATTATATAACTTTAGTAACCTACGTGATGTCGCTGAGCTCCAAACGATCTTGCTACAGGATTCTGGCAACGAAAGTGTAGGGAGTTTCGGGGAAGCAGTAGAAGATGAGCTGGATATTGTAACTGCAAGGCAGAAGGATTCCGAAACGGGACAAGAGGGCGAATCTGATGATGATGAAAATGTTACAGAATATTTTCTTGGAAAAGATAAAATAACAACTTGGAGAAAAAATAAACCAACACCTAGAAGAAGAGGCAAGGAGAATATTTTGATACATTTATCAGGAGTGGCAAATGTCGCAGTTGGAGTAAAAGGAAATGCCTATTTCATGATAACATGCTTCATATAATTGAAAACTACACAAATCAGTACGTGGTTAAAATATAAGACAGTTATGGGAGACAAAGAGATGCTGTACTTACAGGCGCTGCTGAAATAAAAGCTTTCATCGGCCTTTTATATTTAGCTGGAGTATATGGAGCTAACAGATTACATTTGGAGGAATTATGAGCTATATTTGAAGCTTTTAACGTTAATGGTAAGGCACGCTACTTACCTGGTGAAAACTTGACCATAGATGAGAATGTAAACTACGTATTCGGGGACCCAAAATAAAGGGGCTAACAAAATATTCAAATTAAATTTTTTTATTAAATTATTTATTAACAGGTAGATTCCTCCAAGCAGACGATTGTGTATTTTGATAAGTATCGGTAATTCGCTTTGTACTTATGCTTGGATCATTTTCGACGGCGTTAACGATGGCCTCCTCTAGTTCAACATCAAGTCCCGATTCCCGTCCAGATACAATTCTCACACTTGAAAACACCAAATTCTCCACCAGTAGCAAAGACTTGTTGAAAAACCCTTCTATCTGGTACTCTCCGATTCGGAAATCGACTCTGGTACTCGGCGACTGCAAGATTTGAGCTCCCGTTGCAGAAGCCATAAACGAGTATCATATCAGCATATTCACGATGAGAGAACGTTGCAGGCATAATGAAATGAATCTAATGTTTCTCAAAGAATTTTCAGAAAATGCAAATGCTGAACACGTTTTGACAGTGACAAGTCTTATTCTTATTAATACCTAATGGAGTTACTATTGCTAAGCAACAGTGCAAAGACAACATAACATACTTTTTGAAAACTACTACCTATTATAAATAATTTAATAAAAATTTTAATTTGAATATTTTGTTTATCCCTATATCTCTTTAACGGTTGAGAATGGGACCCATGTTTATAGGAACTTTTATGTATATTTTGGACCCCAATACGTACCTCCTGAAACACCCTATATATATATATATATATATATATATATATATATATATATATATATATATATATATATATATATACAGTATGTCCCCGGATCGACTTTAAAAGAGGGAAAATTCTCTTATTTTTGACTTCTCAGAAAATTTCATTCTTGATGATTTGCCCTGCTTGTTTTCAAACCCCCGAAACACAAATTACTTTCTATTTTACTCGTACGGTTCTCGAGATAATATCATTTTTCTTGAAAAATTGGACTTAGAATGTTTTTCCTAATTTTTAGAATTAACTTTAGTATGCGGATTTCATTGAAAAACACCACTTACAGAAATTGTCAAATGTGATAATTCTGTTGAACTGCAAATTAATTCATGCTAATTTGAATTGTATGCTATAATGTTGATTTTACAACAAAGAATTTATCTAATTCAATGTTACGGAACTGGGGAAGAGTGCTACCGAGTTGTTATCAGAAAATTCAACCAAAAATACCCGGAGGTTGCCATTTCGAATGCCGGAGCAAAAAACTTGGTAACTAAATTCTTTCAAACAGGATCGGTTTTAAACCTAAAGAAGCCAAAGAAGTTCTTCGACGAAGAAGATGCTGCTACTGTTCTCGCCGTTCATTCCACAACACAAGTTCCAAGGTTGTCTTTAAGAAGGAGGGCACTACGAATTGGGATAGTTAAATCTCATTTACAAAGAATCTTCAAGGAGAACAAAATTTTACCATTTAAGCCGCAATTTAGGCAAACTTTAGAGAACGGTGATGAAGCCAAACGTCTGGATTTTTGTTTGGAAATGGGCAATAGAGTTTTGGAAGATTCAAATTTTCATAAACGAATAATGTTCTCCGATGACTCGACCTTTTCAACTAACGGAGTCGTTTCTTCCCAACATTGCCGTTACTGGAGTAGGACGAATCCAAACTTCCGAATTGCTAGTCGCAAACAATGTTAGAAAAAAGTTAATGTGTGGTGTGCGGTTTCGTACCATGGAATTATTGGCCCATATTTTTTTGATCAAAATTTAAACCGTTATTCATATTTGGAAATGTTACAAAATTGTTTAACTGATAAACTGGATGAATTGCCATTGAACTGCCAAATTGAAATGTTCCAGCACGATGAGTGCCCTGCTCATTATGCCGGTACTGTTCGCCAGTGGCTCAATACAGAGTTCCATTATAACTGGATAGGAAGAGATGGTCCCATTTTATGGCCGCCGAGAAGTCCTGATCTCACAATAATAGACTTTTATCTGTGGGGTCATTTAAAACAAATTGTGTACAGTGAGCCATTAGACAATGATGAAGAGCAATTGAAAAATATGATACGGAATGCTCTCCAGTCCCTTTCAATCGAAGAAATAAGGCGCAGTTTCAATGAATTCAGAGCTCGCATTGAAATCTGTGCGGAAAAAGGAGGAGCATTATTCGAATAGAAAATTAATAGTTCAGTTTTTTGAGAATTTCATTTCATTTTACCATCAATTGTTAAATTTATTAATTAAAACTTGTGAGACCAATTTGATTTTTCCTTTGAAACAAATCAATTTACTTCAAAAATTACGAAAAGCTCGAATTTTTCAAGAAAATGATATCTCGAGAACCGTTTGAGTTAAATAGCAAGTAATTTGTGTTTCGGGGGTTTGAAAACAAGCAGGGCAAATCAGAAAGAATGAAATTTTCTGAGAAATCAAAAATAAGAGAATTTTCCCTCTTTTAAAGTCGATCCGGGGACATACTGTATATATATATATATATATATATATATATATATATATATATATATATATATATATATATATATATATACATACATACATACATACATACATACATACATACATACATACATACAAGGTGTCCCACGGTTTTTTGACTGTCCAATATCTCGAAAACCGTTCAAATGACAAGTATGAAATTTGGCAGTTATAAACTTTGGAAACTGCTGCTTATATCTACCATAAAAATACTTCCGGTTTTCCACTCATTTCCGATCACGTGACTCTAGCATAATTTTTTTAAATGGGGCAACCGGTATAACATTACATTTTTGGTAGACCTTTCAAAAACAAATTCAACCATAGCACACTTGTCAAGGTACTTGGCCAAAAAAGTTAGGAGATGCTCCATCTTACTGCCACCACATTGTTTGCCTTTCATTTAAGGGAATATATTTAAGTAATTCTGGGAGGACATTTTGAAAAAAATACAAATATTTTTTTCCCGTTAACGTTCCTTCACAAAAATAGGGACCAATCAACCTACCGTTAAATAAACCATACCAAACATTGACACCCCATATTGTCTGGAAATTGGTTTCTCGCATCCATTTTAGATTTTCCTGTGACCAGTAATGACAATCATGGCGATTATCAATACCATTATTATGAAATCTACTTTCATCACTCCATAATATTTTTTCTTAGAAAGAAGGATCATCAGCAATTGGTACAGACATTTCAGGAATAAAATGTAACCGCCTTTCTTGTTCAATGAACCGTATTGAGATATGTGGATTTACCTGGAGATAAGCCAAAATATTAATAACATTGTAATCATTCCGAGCAGTTTTTCGGAGAGGAACTCGATTTTTACTGTTTGGAAAAGAACCACCTCTTAGCTTTCGTTCCACAGACGAAAGTATTTTTACTTGGAGTTATTCTGCACAAATCTTGAACTAGAGTTTTATTTTTTCCATATTCTCTATAAATGAGTAGCATGTCAACATATTCGTCGTAAGTAAAAAGTGAAGGCATTATTTATTAATTATTTCAGTGTTTTCACAAAATTATGACTAATAATTAGTGACAGTTCTTCACCAAACGTCACGTAATAAGAAATAACAACCCGTGTTACTACTATTTTTTTTTCTTAGCCATCTGGATTCAGCATTAACCACAATTAAAAAGGTTAATATGTTTTTAAACTATGATACAGGTTACATGGTTTTTTTGATTATACTATACTGGGTGTTTACAAAATATGGTCAATTTTTGCAAATTTGGAATGACCATAACTTTTGTTTTTAAATGGAACACCCTGTATTTTATCATGTCATCGTGTTCTGTTTTAATTCTCTTACTTCTTTATTAAGCATGTAATATACCTAACGTTACGCGTTCTAGAAATATTTAAGATTGATTGCAAAGTTAATGACAATTGTGACTAACTGGACGGTCTATACAAAAGTAATGAAGCAAACAAAAGAATTTGTATTTGAAAAAGCATAAATTATTGAGAAAATTATAATAAGTTATAACTAAATCAAATACTCGATGTGTCCACCATTTTCTTGCAAACAGGTGTGAATTCTCCTCAAAAAAGAATCTTCAACATTTCGCAGCATATCTTAGTTAACCGTTTGAAATGCATTCCGTATTCTAATTTTCATATCTTCTTTGGTGGTAGGAGATTCTTGGTATACTAAGCTTTTAATATAACCCCACGGGAAAAAATCTAATTTTGTCAAATCAGGAGTCCGTACTGGCCATCCTACTGGCCCTCCTCTCCCAATCCATTTATTGGGAAACGTTCTGTCTAGATGTTCTCTAACAATGCGACTATAGTGGGGACGCGCACCATCCTGCTGAAACCACATCCTTTGACGTATGTCTAACGACAATTCTGCAAGGAGCGGAGGTAACTCATTTTGAAGAAATTCAAGATAGGTTTGACCATTAATGTTTCTTTCAAAAAAGCAAGGTCCAATTATATGGTTCCCTACTATCCCGCCCCACAGATTCAAAGACCAGCGATGCTGATGATCTATTCTTCTAATAGCGTGGGGATTTGTATTGTCATAATAATGGAAATTATGCCTGTTCACAAAACCATTTTTGTGAAAGGTTGCTTCGTCGGTCATGAAAATGTGTTTAAAGAAATCATTATCCTATCCTAATCGTTCCAGTGCCCACTGGGAGAATTCCAAGCGTCTTTGAAAACCATTTGCATTCAGCTCTTGGACTAGTTGAAAATGGTATGGATGAAATTTATTTTTCGAATAATCTTGGGAACACTAGTTCGACTAATACCTAAATCAGCACTGAGGTTTTTTGTGCTAACGTTTGGATTTTCCACTACACTGGTTAGTACCACAAATACGTTTTCTTCGTTTATAACCCTTTTTTCTCGTTCTTTTCTTTCGTATTGTACATGTCCTGTTCTTTCAAATCTTTCTTTGAGTTTTTCAAATATCCTTGGATCAGGATGACTGCGCTCAGCAAATCGTTGTTGATAAATTCTGGAAGCAAGAAATGAATTTCTTTCACCTTCGCCCAAAGCGTAGACCATGTCAATACATTCATCTTGTGAAAATTTCATTTTTCACACTAAACTGGGAACTAGTGAATGACGTTTAAGCCAAACGTCAGGAATTATAAATTGCAGGCCTACTGGATGCCCTTTTACACTTACTGCCATATTATAAAATTATGATTTTAAAAACTTGAATAAGAAGTAAACCTTTGTCCATTAGTGTTTATTGGACCATATTGTCAACAAGACATTTACGATTTGTAAATATTCAAAGTAAAAGTCATGATTATTTTATTAATTTTGCAACAAATCTTAAAAATTTCGAGAACACGTAACGTTAGGTATATTACACGCTTAATAAAAAAGTAAGAGAATTAAAAACAGAATACGATGACATGATAAAATACAGGGTGTTCCATTTAAAAAACAAAAGTTATGGTCATTTCAAATTTTCAAAAATTGACCATATTTTGTAAACACCCTGTATAGTATAATCAAAAAGTATGAAGGTCAAAAGATAGAGCAAGGTCTTGTTTACCCTTCTGCCAAACCTTACAGTTCTACTGTTAATATTAAGGTCTTCAGAACAATTTAAGTAAACGTATACATTTTCACTTTTTTAAAGAAAAAATGCTCTAACTTGGCAACGCCACAAAATAAATTTAAAAACGAAGTACCGTTTTTTAGCATTCAACAAGACAAATAATAATAAAATTAACTAATATTGGGTTCCATTTAACAAAACAAAGCTGAGTCCGGTGCTGCAATTATGGAACACCCCATAGAGATGAAACTATTTTTATTTGATGCACAAGTCTGATATAGATCGGCGCTATAACAGTTTTTTTTATTTTTAATAATAAAGCCAGGATCTTCCGACGGCGCACTATATATATACCGGGTGTCCAGAAACTCTACGGACAAACTTTGCGTAGTGATTCTAGACCCAAAAATAAAAAAAAAGTTCATATAAACCCAGGCCCGGAAACGCTTCGTTTAGGACCTACAGGGTGTGAAAAAATTTTATTTTCCTCGGTTTTATGGCGATATTTTGCGAACAAATTTGAATATGGTCCTAAAATTTGGAGCACGGGGGTTTTTGTGATCGAGAAACTTAAATATTTTATTGATTTTGATGCTGCCTGCAGATGGCACCATTTACAGTGGTATGCTAAAAGTTAATTGGCCTTAACTTTTTTACCACTTAGTATATTGACGTTCCGTTTGAATTAGTTTGTTCCCTCTTCAATTCTAAGCAAAAAAGGTATACTTGGTCGATGCCTCTCAGATCAACCGTTTTCGAGATATTGGTTGATGAACAGTTCAATTTAGTTCCCTGTAACCCTTAGCTAATTGGAATTAAAAATCAAACTAACGTATGTTTGCATTTTTATTTTAACTTTGAATTTAAAAGCGAAAATGAAGAAATAGATAATAAAACTAAAAAAATAAATGTTCCAAAAGGTGTTTCACATGATGACCATTTGGTTCGATACATAATCTCACTGGTTTTGAAAATGAGCGGCGAATCCCTGAACATATTCCCACATTATTTCTGAAGGTATCGCAGGCATCTACAGTGGTATGCTAAAAGTTAATTGGTCTTAACTTTTTTACCACCCGGTATATTGACGTTCCATTTGAATTGGGTTGTTCCCTTTTCAGTTCTAAGCAAAAAAGGTATACTTAGTCGATGCCTCTCAGATCAACCGTTTTCGAGATATTGGTTGATGAATAGTTTAATTTATTTAACCAGCTATTGAATCTCTTGCCATTTTAGCAGGCTTTGACTAAAACAAAATGACAAGTTGTTGGTTAGATACACAAATGTATTTATGACATTTGTTGATACAGCGTCCCAAATTTCAAATTAACAAAAAACCGAGGAAAATAAAATTTTTTCACACCCTGCAGGTCCTAAACGAAGCGTTTCTGGACCTGGGTTTATATGAACTTATTTTCTTATTTTTGGGTCTAGAATCACTACGCAAAGTTAGTCCGTAGAGTTTCTGGGCACCCTGTATATATATATATATATATATATATATATATATATATATATATATATATATATACTAAAGACAGGATGTAACATCACGGTTTTCTGACATAAACAGAGAATCTCTTATGTTGGTACTCTAAAAAAGAACAAGGCCTAGCCTTTTAGCATTCAACGATACTTGCACTTTAGTATCGTACGTTTCAAAACAAAGTAAAAACGTAATTCTTGTGTGAAGTCTGCACAACGACGATTGCCTCGACCCGGCCACAGGTGACAAAATGAAACCGGTAATTTTAACTTTTTATAATGGCACAAAATGCAGAGTAGACATTGTGGATAAGAGGTGTGGTACATACAATGTAGCGCGCAATTCTAAACGATGGCCAATGGTAATTCTCTTTTCAATGTTGAACATGGCTGGTATAAATGCACGAATAATCTATATAGATAATGGACATGCTTCAATACCTAGAAGAAATTTCTTGTGCACCCTTGCGAATGAGATTATAAATGAACTTTTGTTACATAGAAGTGTTCTAACAAGAAGAATACCTTTGGATCCGCAAAAAAGCTTAGAAAAAATCAAGCCGCAAATGGAAGAAGTGCCTGATAATCCGGAAAATGGAGCTTCAGCCAAAAAAAGCGGTGTAGCACCTAAAATAACAAGGCTTAGTAAATATACATGTCATAGTTGCAAACAATTTTTATGCCTTCAACATTGCAAAGACTGTATGCGAAAAGTGCGCAAATTCAGAGGATTAAATAAATGAGTCAGTAAAACGATTATAATTTATTATTTAAGGTCTTCTGTTTGTTTTAGTTAAATGTATTGAAAATAAAGTGTTTTTACAATTCTACGTCTTTTATTACAAAAAATTAGGAGAAAACACTGACTAACATATACAAAATATTTATAAATCATGAATAGTAATAACCAGATTAGTTGAAATAGAACACCCTGTATTTTATGTCAATAGCAGGTGTAGAATTTAATTCCCCATCGAATAGTATAACACTGTCACATGTCTAACTCTTCTTGTTTTCAAGGAAAATCCACATTTTCAGAAAGCAAGTTTATTTAAACAAATTTAACACTTAACAAGTCGGCTATGGAAATTTGACAACACAGAATTATTGTTTATAGCTGTCAGTTATTCATAAAAGTCTGCAAATCGTTTTGTCTGTTCGTAAATCGTTCACTTTGTTTTGTAGTGGTAATTTGTGCTGTATTCAAAGCTTATTTGTTGAAAATGAGAGTTTATCCAAAAGAAGAACGGATTGACATGATTCTTATTATGGTAGAATGTAACCAAAACGCTTTACTGGCATCACGAGTTTACGCTCAAAGATTTCCCAACAGAAAACATCCAAACAGAGCTGTTATGGAAAAATTGTTGGCTCTATTTAAACGAACTGGAGTGTTTATTGTGGTAAACCTTTGAACATAAAACTTGTAACAGAAAATGAAGAAACAGAATTAGCGGTAATTGCTTCTGTGATCGAAAATCCACATATAGGACAAACCAAATTGCGCAACGCATTAACATTAGCCAAGCATGTGTCTCGAGAATTCTTAAAAGCACTGTTATCATGATTATAAAATCCAGCTCCATCAAGAATTTTCCGAAAATGACTTCAGAAGTCGAGTTGAATTTTGTATGTGGGCGTTAGACCTAGTGGCCGAAAATTAAACCTTTTTCGATTTTGTACTGTTTAACGACGAATGCACATTTCATAACAATGGATTTGTTAATAGACGTAATTCTCATTATTACGGTGCTTCCAATCCGCATCAGCTTAGAATGATTCATAATCAACACAGGTGGTCAATAAAAGTGTGGGTCAATATTTACTTGAGCCTTAGTTTTTGATGAACATTTAAATCATAGGTTTCCAACAGGGGCGGTACTGCCCCCTAGTGGGCGCTGGAGACTTTGGTGGGGGTGGTAACGGGTCCAAAGGCAAATGGGGGCGTTATGGCAGTCAAGGGGGCGGTCGCGCCGTACCTACCTGATTAGAAATTTAACCTTTAAGTAAACGCGTGAACTTTACATACATAACTGCTCGCATGTCGCCTCCTAGACACCAATGTGATTTATAGCTGTTTTAATTTTTTTCCAGCATACTTAAACAGCACTACATTCAAAACAATAAATTGTCGTTTTGTAATCATATCTAAGAAAATTAAAACAATCTAAACATGTTTAAAAAGTTTATTAACCATTAAAAATATATATTAGAATATACGTTTGAACAAAGATTAGAAATGTATTGATAATATAGTATGTATATAATATATTATATTTCTTATTTCTGTACATAAGTACAAAAATAAGATATAAAATATGTTAAATTATAAGAGTTGTACATCAGATTACACATAACATTCATTGCATATAAGTTTACTGTGTTCTGTACAAATATAACAAATAACAGCGTTTTCTGGTACCTGTAGCTACTTCTTTATATTGTACTATTGACATTATGTAAATACACGCGAATTTATTTATTATTATTATTATATTTATTACGAGAAATTCTTCCAATGTAACTGCTCGCAAGGCGCCTCTCAATTGCCACATTTCACACCGTTGCCTTTTTGTATTTATTAGTAAAAACTTAATTATATATATATATATATATATATATATATATATATATATATATATATATATATATATATATATATATTGGTCATAGCAGGTTTTCCATATTCATAAAGATGTAATTGAGGAATACATAGACGGATAAATTGTTAAAAAAATTATTAAGATCGGTATAGAAGTTTAAAGATTGTCTGGCGCCTGATAGGCGTCATGCGAGCACTTAAACTTAAAGGTTAATATAATAAAATACTTTGAAAATGCATACCTCTATTTTCATGAAAAAACAGTTTTATCTAGCCGTCTAAAATGTTTATCTTACTATTATGGCGTAAAAGTAAATAAACATTAAAACATTTAAATAAGCATTAAGTATAAACTAATTGCTTCGGTTTAGGACTGTCTGTAACAAATCATGCAAGTTGGTAAGCAAAGACGTGATTTACGCAATCAAGCATGTTTCGACAAAAATACGGGAACTTGAATAACCTGTTTGCAGAGCAAGTGCACCGGGTCCCCGCAAACAAACAAAGGCATACAAGTTGATGCGTGCTCGAAATCAAATCTTTAAAAGGCAGGGATAGCTGTTCTAATGTCTTATTGTTATAGCTGCTTTTGTGGGAAAACCTCTTCTATTCAAACGAAATCTAGGTAAAGGTGAATACAGCCACTTTTTCACATTAGCAGCATTATCGGTGAAACAGGAAGATTTACTTACCTGCTGCCAACACCTGGACGCTCTTCATGCTGATTGTACAGAGCGATTCCGGGATATTTTAAATATGAATATACGAAGCTGGGTTTTAGACCCTTTCGCAAATGCAGATACAGCAGAATAATCAAATTTAGAAGAACTCGTAGAACTCACAACTAATGAAGAATTAAATTCCTTCATCATATTTGGCTGAGCGTGGGTTCAGCTAATTTACTGTCTAAGAAAAGGAATAGACTGCAGATCACTGAGCGTGGTGATTTGCAACTGACGTTAGCTAAATTGAAACCCGACATTAACAAATTGTTAAAACTCCACTAGCCTAAACCATCTCATTAATATTTATGTTTCTTATTGAATTTTGTTTTTTTATTATATTTTTTTTTAGTAATTTTGATTAATCGTTTTGTCTTTGCCTTTGTACAGTGCCCCAGTGCGGGGTTCTCCAGATTTGTGTATTTGTATTGTCTTGCATTTGTTATAATTTTGTTCTAACATATTGTATGGTCTTTGTCTGAATTAAATGTTTTTATTATAACATATTTTTGTATTTTTAATTATTTAATAATCACGAGGAGCGCGATTAGAGAGAAATTAATTTTTAACTTGTGATTATTAATAGATAATAGGTAGACATATAAAATTGGAATAATTAACTATTATGTAAAAGGGGGCGTTGGAATTTTTTTTTCTTGTAAAGGCGGCGATAGTCCATAAAAGGTTGGAAACCTATGATTTAAATGGTACATTGTTCTTACATTTTTTAGTAAAAGAATTCCCAGTCCTGTAACAATGTAGCTTCAACTGGATGGTGCCCCTGCACACTTCCATCATGAGGTTCGAAATTTTTTAAATACAAATTATTAAAATCGTTGGATTGGGAGAAATGGATATCATAATTGGCCTCCACGGTCCCGTGACTTGACTTCACCGTATTTCTTCTTATGCGGATACGTAAAAACAACCGTTTACAAGACACCTCCAACTACACCAGAGAATATGAAGGAACGTATTAGGGAAGCATCTCAACGCATAAGCCCAGAAATGTTACCAAATGATGTTCGAAAAGAGGGTATGCTTGTGTTTAGAGACAGACGGTCGTTATTTTGAAGACTTGCTATAAGAAATGTTTTTACGGTTTTTCACCATTCTATTACTTTTCACAGAACGACTTTTATGAATAACTGACAGCCACAAACAATAATTCTGTGTTGTCAAATTTCCATAGGCGACTTGTTAAGTGTTAAATTTGTTTAAACAAACTTGCTTTCTGAAAATGTGCATTTTCCTTGAAAACAAGAAGAGTTAGACATATGACAGTGTTATAGTATTCGATAGGGAATTAAATTCTACATCTGCTATTGACATAAAGTACAGGGTTTTCTATTTCAACTAATCAGGTTATTACTATTTAAAACTTTAAATTTTTGAGTCATTATTTATAAACACTTTGTATATGTTAGTCAGTGTTTTATTCAGTGCGTCATGATACATAATCAAATAGTAAGCTAAGTGTAAGGTTAAGTTGGCGAAAAAGTGAATACTTGAGAATTTAAACTTTAAAATTATTACCATATTTCCATAAAATTCTAAATATTTCAAAACATGTAAGGTTTAAGTCGGGTAAATCTTAGTAAAACTCATTCTTATTTTGATCACAGAAACTAAAAATGCAATAATTTAATTTGATACGTTTCATACTTTTGGAACAGCCTGTACATTGCGAAAATAATTTTAAAATGTACCTACATTAACTCCAAAAATAAAACTTTTTGAAAGTCAAGTCGTTTGGCCATAGTCTTCCGTGTCAAATAACGTGAATAACCCTGTATAATCGAAAATGACGAGTTTAACACTATTTTATGTGATTTCTGACTAGTACAATTATGGCAACAAAATTACTTAATAAATTTTATTTATAATGAATTAATTTTGCGAAGTGACCCACTTCAACTTACTAATTTATAGTTTCAATGGTCACGCAGTGCCTAAATATTATGCCAATAGAAACTACTATTACCAGCGCATCACACGAGTAAACCACACTGTAATTAACCGTTTGATTTGCGATTGTGGTCGATTAAATTAATTCTCAGTTTGGTTAACATAATTAACGCTTTAATGATTCACAGGTGTCAATGTCAAGGAAGCTTGTCCTTGTGAATGAATTTTAAATGACAATTTTTAGTTTAACTCAAAGTTTTCAAGGTCTAATAAATTAATTCGCGGTTTTAATTAAATTAATTAAGGATTTGGTGATGGTTTATTGTCTTGAAATCCGGGCAGAATAAAGCATTTTGAAATCTAAGGTCAAGTACCTTGAAGTTTTATCTCTTTGGCTGAGCCCGTATCTAATTATTAGATTGGCTTCTAATTATCGGAATCAGTTCAAGACTCCAGTTGCGTGGGTCCAAGTTAAAGACCCTGTTCTTAGAATTGATCCAGGTGCAGGGTTCAGGTTAATGATCCTTTTGATTTCGCAGAATACTGAATAAATTCACAGTTTGATTCATGGTTAAAGAAAATCTATTGTAACTCAGTACTTGCTTCTGATTGGTTATCTACTGACCTAGACCAACGTGATCCAGACACAATACACTATCTGAAAAAAATATCTTCGAGAGAATATGATGTTATATGTACATATGTAATGCGAATTGCAAATAGATCCAGGGGATGCCAATCGGTGCACTAAATATCAATCTGGAAGACTCAAAAATTAAAAAATATTTACTGTAGTATAATTTCATTGGAATGTAAACACGAGATGAGCACCGTTTTGATTTTTGACTTTTGCCAAGCGTGATTTTTTTGGATTTCCTTCATCTGGTCACTGACATTCAGCACTCTGACGCTTTGTTTCTAGTTTGATTTGATAACACCATATTTCATTACCTGTTACGATAGTTTTTTAAAAAGTTTTCATCTTTTCGAACGTGTTTAATGATGTCTTTGAAAGTTTAAGGTTATAATTCAATTGATGTTAAATGCGATGAACTGGCGTTAAGCTCCATTTCTATGAATCGCACGGAAGATTTCTTGGAAATTTTCACGAAATAACGCACTTTAACAATGTTTTCTTCGGTAATCACATCAAGTGGAATAGTCATCTATATCTTCCCTGCCTTCTTTCAGGGGAAATTCTATTAAGAACACATTATGGAAAAATCCATGGTTGACTGGGAGATGTTCCGGAAACAATATAGATTAAAACACGAATTTAATAATAACCCATTTGCCAGAACATCCATTGCGATTTTTCACGATAATTGAGGTTAATAGTATATTATGTCACTAGGTAGTGGTTCTACTTAGATCACCGGACTAGGTTCCAAGATAAAAATAGATTCCGTTGGTTCTACAGAACAGGAACCATCCACTTTGAGGAAATTCTTATCCTAAATGTTACCAATATGTACATATATTATGTGGAGATAAGATTTAGTGCAATAAATACCGTCTGCATACGTTACTTTGTCACCTTGTACGTTAGAAATGGCCGCCATGTGCCTGCAACTTACATTTATTTTTTGAAATGTTTTTTCCTGGAACAAATTATGCTCAAATACGATCTATAACAAACATAGGATACTTTAATTCGTTACTTATAGCAATTCTCAATTTCTAATACCTCCTTTTTTTAATTTCAAGCCTGTCCAACAGAATGCGCCTTGATCTGTGTAGTGCACCAATTGGCGACTCCAGAATCTACTTTCAATACGCATTAGATTTTTGAGATAATTTATGGATCAAGTAGAATCTGGGAAAGATAACTAGACACACTATATGTTAATTAGATAACCAACCAGAAGCAAGCCTTGAGGTTCAGAAGAGAATTGATTAGCTGCGTATCTAACCGCACATTGCGCGAATTAATTTAATTAACACCACAAATCAAACCCCCAATTGATAACCCGCGGAATCAAAACCTCCGCAGTTGAAACAATAAGAATATGCAGCCTTCAATTGATGTAGATAATTAAAAACTAATCTGATGAGATCCAGATCACCAAAAGGATTAAATTTAAACATACTAGATTAGTAGTATAGATTTGTATGTTTGGGGCCACTCTGCATTGTTGCCATATTTCAAGGCCACGTTCTTGTTCATGGTGATATTCCCGGAAGTTTAACATCTCCGGCTTAGCTAAGAAATAAATCAGAGATCCCGAGGTCAGCTGTCTAGCCCAGGTACAAACGCAAAGTTTTATGATCTCTTCAAGACCATCGATTTTAAATTAGGAACGAACCTACAAATTTGGCGCGGGCTTTATTAGCCTTTTTACCCGAAGCAGGGGGATAACTCCTAGATTTCTTTCAGGTCATCGTCTCAACCCATAAACAGACCATATCCACGATTCATTGATCTGTTCAAGGTCATATTTTAAAGTAGAAGAAAAAAATAGAATCAACTTCTGCAATTCTCAGAAATGAGGGGGAAGTGAGGTTCGTTTACCTTGTCATTTACCTTGTCAAGGTCATTACCAATCCTTGTAACAATCTCACTATCTATTGCCTATTGAACTCATCAAGACTATTGCCATATCCAAGACACAAACCATATGCATGACTCTTCGATTTCTTCAAGGGCCCCTCTCGTTCCAGTAGGTTGCAAGGGGTTCTATGGCCCTTGATAAAGCTAGTTGCAGGACTCTCTTGTTAAAGTAGCTGATAAAATATAGCTTTTCTACTATTATAATAATCGCAGAATTAAACAAAAATGTACGGCTTATCTCAGGTGCTTATGACCTAGCTCACCACTATCGTACGCTACCGCTGCCCTTACGGCATTTAACAAAATGGCGACCAACGTGGGACTCTAATTTTCTTTTGATCTACTACATTATACTTGTCTACTATATTATACTTAGAGTAACAACTTCTTGTTACTAGAAATGTTGTGTTGTGAGTTTCATCATGTCATTTTGGAGACTGAACGTTAGCCGAACTCCGTTATGAACTTCTGTGTTACGAAGTCGAATCAGACATAAATGTGGAAAATCTGCAGAAATCTGTCCCTAATGACACTAGAATGTGAACCATATTTTATCGTTGTCTCATATGTTACACCTTTCTCTAAGGATGAAACTGCTTTACGGTTGGAATTCTCTAAGTACCTTCCTGGGAGATGACAGCTTCTTCTGCTACTCGAATCAGTTCCTTATGATTGCTCCTTGAGGGTCGGTGTAAGAACAACAGGTTGAATGAAGAAACCGAGGTAGAAATCGAAAAGAATTTAATATCGCTTATAATAAATTATATGTGGTTTACTCGAGTAACAAAGCGACTTCTTGTGGGGTTTTCTTAAATTAGGTATTAACAAAAATAGGGTTAACGCTTAGAATACAAATTTCTAAGGTCAGGATCTTTTAAATTACTGGGGGTTCAAGGAATAGTGCAAGTTAACAGGAACACGCTACAAGTGGTATGCAGGTTTTTACAAATACAAAACAGGAGAATTTATTTTAGTGAAATAAATTCTAACAGAACTGGTAGGTGTTAAACTTTTAGGTGAAGCAGGCATTTACTTTAAGTAAATATGCAGTCTTCACTTTAAATGGATTTAAGTAAATATTTGCAGTATTTACTTCTGGGTCGGCAGTTAAAATAAAATATTGGATTCTATATCTTGTGTTTGATAGAAGATAATATCGGGATCTGAACCTGGTTTTGATTTTAATATGACAACGTCCCACACGTCAAGTCTGTCTACTGCGGCGTGTGGAAGAATGCGATGTTGAGAATTTGTCTGCGTAACGGTTTCGTCCAAATATGTATTGTGTGTCGTATCTGTAAAGAGTAGCATGTCAAGCAGTCGGGCGATTTTTTTTGTCGTAAATACCTCAAGAGACGGTCAAACCTTGTGGCGGAAAATACCACCTTCGAAATTGAAACGCGAGTAATACAATCACGACGTGGAGGGGTATGGCTTATCTTGGGTGGAAGCAGACATTGGGGGTGTGCGGCTGTGTGTGTATGGGGGTCTGGGTATGTGTCTGTGGTTCTGTGCGTCTGTACCTCTGTGCGCCGGTGCCTCTGTGCATCTGTGTGACTGCGTGCGTGCGACGTGTGTGTGTGTGTGGATGTGTTTTGTATCTATGACAACTCCAGAACGACGAACACATACATGCTTAAAATTTCGTATTCAAGTTTATTTTAATTTCTCCTGACGCTGCTTAGATTTTGGGAGGGATTCAGCGGCGGAGATGGGGGATTTATTAGGAGCAGTTTTCGCTTTTTATCGGATATTTCTGAAACAGCTGTATTTTTTAAAGGTATAAAAACATATACATGTAGATCTTGAACATATCGATTAATTATTTGCTATGAATTTTTTTTTTTTTTTTGATACGATGAGTAATTTGACGACAAAAAATTCCTAAGGTGGAATTTAACTGTTTTTACAATATCGGAATAATGATCGACTTTATGGGAAAATGTGTAAATATATTTTTTGAATTTTACGCAACAGCCAAATAAGTTTAGAAATTAATCAAATAAGATTGAAAATGCTTAAACTGTATTATAAATGTTTTATAGAAGCGGGCGGCTTGGAATGTGTTTTAACCTCTATCTTACATAAAGGTTTAAACGTCCATCTGACGTAGATTATTGACAACCTTTTGATATTGATTTTGAAGTAAACTTACAGGTTAAGACAATGATTATGACGATGCGAGGACTAGAGCACTAAATGAAATATGTTTCAGTGAACGGTTTGCATTCTTGTCTTATGCGGATAATTATATCTTTTTTATTACCGATTTTTGACTTGTTGGTTGTCATCGATTTCGATTTTAGTTTTAAACAATCTAGACTTTACCACAGAACTAGGTCGGTACCATACACTTTGTGAACGGAACTGTGCTCTGTTGAGTATTTCATCTGTTACAATATTGAAAACAAAGGATTATTTGAATTTAAAGCACCAAGCATTGAGATCTACATACATTTTTTAAAATTTGAATTGGAAATGAAAAATATTAACACAATTTAAAAGAAATTAACGGTCCAAATTTTTTTAAATTTTACGATTTTTTAACATGTACACGTACGGGACATTTAATTTACGATCGGCACAAGACAGCATTTTTAATTTAAAATATCTCCCAAAAAACTCATAATTGAAATTTCTCAATTTGCTTCATTATGCACACAGAGATGTTTTTTTTTTAAATGCAACTGTTTATTAATTGGCACTGCAGTAGAACCTTTTTTGTGCTTAAATCGACTTTTTATCTCATACGACGTTTGACAAACATTGTTGAAATCGACCATGATGCGTGTACGCGTGTGCGCTTGCGTGCATGTGTGTTTGTGTCATTGTGAATAAGTGTGAGAATGTATATATCTACGTGTGTGCTTACGTACTTACGTTTGTGTGTGTGTGTGTGTGTGTGTGTGTGTGTGTGTGTGTGTGTGCAAGTGCGTGTGTGTGAATGTGAAAAGTATGGGTGAGCGTGTGTGGTCGTGTGCGTACGTGGGTGTGTTTCTGTTTCTTTTTGTGTTTGTGTCTGTGTGTGCGTTTTCGTTTTCGTCTGGGTGTAAATTTGTGTATTTGTTTCTCTCTGTGTCTGCACCTGTCTGTCCTTGTATTTGTGTTTGTGTTTGTGTTTGTGTTTGTGTTTGTGTTTGTGTGCGTGCGTGCGTGCGTTCGTGCGTGCGTTCGTGCGTGCGTTCGTGCGTGCGTGCGTGAGTGTGTGCGTACGGGCGTGCGTGTGTGTGTGTGTGGGTGTGGGTATGGGTGTGGGTGTGCGTGTGGGTGTGTGTGTGTGTGTGTGTGTGTGGGCGCGCGCGCGCGTTGTGTATCGTGCGTGCATGTGAGTTTGTGTGTGTGTGTGTGTGTGTGTGTGTGTGTGTGTGTGTGTGTGTGTGTGTGTGTGTGTGTGTGTGTGTGAGCACCCGTGCGTGTGTATGTATGCGTGCGTGTGTGTGCGTGCGCGTGTAGGTGCGTCCCACGATATCTCCAGAACGAATTTGAAATATCATATTTAAGCTTGATTTAATTTCTTTTAGGGCTGATTAGGGTTTGTGGGAAATCCAGTCATTGTGAGCGGGGGGGGGGGGGTATTAGGCGAGGATTTATCAAATATTTTGAAGCAATTGGATATTTAAAGTATAATTTCATTTTGCATAATTTTTCTTTAAAAGTTTCTTAATACGAAACCAAATAATCCCTAAAAATAAATAAGATTGAAAATGCTTAAAACAGATTATTATTATAGATGCGGGTAGTTTTAAAATCTTTTTTGTTAGCATCTGATGTTTAAAGATCTATCTGACATCTGATTATTATTGTTCTTTTATATTGATATAGAGTGTATTACAGAAACACATCTTATAAAAAATGAATAATTTACAATACCTGGCTACTAAATTTACAAAAGAGATCGTGTTCACGCATTTAGATGAGAAGGATTTGAAATTATCTTGAAAAACAAAGTAGCAGCGATCCCACTCGAACTGGAAAACGTTCAGCAACTAGAAGCTGTAGCGATTAACCTTACAATAGAAAACAATTTGACATACAGAATAGTTTCCTCATATAAACCCCCTAACAACCAAGTACTTAAAGATGAACTTCTTCAAATTTTCGACAGTAAATATCCCACGCGATTAGTGAGTGACCTAAATTGCAAACACGAAATATGGGGTTGCAGAAAGACCAACCCAAACGAAATAAAACTTCAAAAGATTTCCTCCCAAATTGGATCGCAAATATTAGCACCTACCGAATATACTTACTTTCCGTACAGGCAATTCCAATAACCGGATATCCTTGACATCATAATTCACAAAAACGTCCAAATTCTAATAAATCAAACAGTACTTACAGAATTAGATTCAGATCTCTTGCCTGTAGTTTTTACATTAAACTGTACCAGTTACCGACCTTCAGTACCAAGACTAATTAATGGCACAGTTGACTGGGAAAGACTCCGATCAATAATAGATGATAACTTTACATGTCCCACAGTTAAGACTACTGCGGATATCGATAATGCAGTAGAAACTTTCACAGTGGCTGCTACACATACTGTCCAACAATTTATTAGGAAAATACGACTGCACAGAATTCCATCAACAGAAACAATCTAGCTTATTAGAGATGTTTATGGCAAAATACCCATAACCCAGACGTAAAAGTTTCTTTAAATAGACTGGCCAGACAAATAAGATATGAACTAGAGCAACAATAATTATATAAATTCGCTCAACCCTGGAGACCCTAATATGTGGAGAGCCACAAAAAGAATACCTAGGCACATGATAAAGACAAATGTGAAATATTAGCTAAACAACTTCAAAATACATTCACAACGACTACAAATGACGTTAATACAAATTCATAGAAAGGGAATTAGCTAATCACGAGTGCAATGGCACCACACTATTGGAACCCATCTCTCCAGCAGAAATTAGTAAATATATCTCCAGAAAAATCTCCCGAAAAAGATAAAATCCCAAACGTACAGAAACCTATCGAAAAAGTCTGTCGCAAATTAGCTGTTATTGTGATGATCCCTAAACCAGGCAAACAAAACAAATAACCCCAAAAAATACAGACCGATAAGTCTATTATCCTCACTTTCCAAACTGTTAGAACGAGCAATTTTAACTCGTCTGCAAAAATCATGAATGAAAATAATATACTGTCCTAGTTTGGATTTAGACCTTCTCACTCAACAACACATCAAATCTTGCGACTAACTGAAAGAATGGAAGAGGGGGTTGAAAACAAAAAACATGTACCCATCGCTTTTATCGTTGTAGAACAAGCATTCGATAGAATTTGGACCAAAGGCCTTATTTATAAAACAATCAAGACAAATATACCTATTTACCTATTAAAAACCACTGAGTCATTTATTACTAAAAGAACTGTTCACAAGTTAACTCTTACACGTTCCAAATTTACCATACACAATCTCCTGTACCTGAAATCGCAATATTGGGACCCACTCTATTCAACGTGTTCATGAACGATATTCCTGAAGTTCCCGAAGCCATGTATGCAGATGACACGACAATTCATCACAAGATCACGACATTCAAAGGGCGGCCAGAAAACTACGATAAGCTAAATCATTGGTTCAACAAATTGTGCATAAGTATCAATGCAATTTTTACACTCTGTCGACCACAAGATCCGCCCAGCATAGCTATTAACGGCACTTCGATACAGTGGAACCCCAAAAACAGCGTTATTAGGTGCCTGGGTATATATTTAGATAGACGATTGACCCGGAGTTTTCACATAAACAAAAAGCTAACAGAATCATACGTAAGGTTTGGCGTATTATATCCAATTTTAAATAGAAAATCCCCTCACGCGATAACATGTGGAATATTAAGTTACACAGAAATAATAAGGCCAATTTTCACACATGGTTGTAGCGTGTGGTTTTCAACCTCTAAAAAGTGGCCAAGTCGTTTTATAACAATATTACACATTGTGAAGGTGCGGTACATTATAGTTTAGGAAAACGCTTTATGCATACTAGCCTTAAAAAAAAGTTACCAATTGATATAATAAACAGTGACTGTAAATGAGCTCAACAAACTCAATGTGACCAAATGTAAAGTGAAATTCTGGACAAGTGGTAATGTTGAAAAAGGTTATGTACGGGGTGGCCAACTAAGAATGCGAGGTACTGTATCTGGGAAACTACATCGTAGAGGCTTGCGGAAAAAAAGTTATTACTAAAACGGCCAATACAAAAACCTGGAAAATATTTTCATGTTTCTGAAATGGCCGCTAGGGGGCGTAACTGCAATCTTGAATCTAAAAAAGTGATGTTTCTGTGAATTCTGCTGCATTAACCTAATAAAAAAATAACTGATCTTTGAAGTCGAGGATAATCTGAACTTTTTTTGTTTGGCACTTTTTGACGTATCTATAAAAATAAAGTGGTGGGGGGTATTCAAAGGTTTCCTTAAATCACCCCCGTATCTTTGAAACGGCTAATCCGATTTTAACAAACTTGGGCGCTTTTCTTGGGCTACAAATGTTAAAATAATTGAAGTTTTGTCAGTTTCACATGTCGTCGCTAGAGGGCTTTGTTCGACATTCCGTCAGAAATGGTTAATTTTCGCAAAAAAATTAAATGGATCGGTATGACTTTGTTTCATGAACAAGTAGCTAAATGATGCCTAAACAAGCTCGCGAAAACCGCATCTCGATATCTTGTTCCTAATCTAAAATATCGGCCAAAGAAAACTTTATACGAAAATCCCTTAAATTTTTAACTCTATGTTTCTGGAATTGTTTCAATTTTTTGTTTGTTTAAATGCATATTCACTATGGATATAGACGAAAAATACAATTAATAGAAGCAGGCAATGGAAACAGATACCTAAACAAAACATACATAATCCTCAAATTGTCAATAGTTGTCAATACTTTCGCGTTACCTTGAGCAATTTTTGTGCTTTCAAAATGCGTTTTACGAATAATGAAGCTGTTAATATGCTTGCGCTTTATTTTGAATGTCTTCAGAATGCCGTAGTAGCTAAAAGAGTTTACGCGGCTCGATATCCAAATCGGCATCCTTGCAATGTAAGAGTTTTTCCCTGATTAGTGGCGAGCTTACGAGCCAATGGTAGTTTTCGGCCTACGTTTCAACGGCAAAGAATTGGAAGAACACAAGAAAATATTAACCGTGTGCTGGGCTATATTGAAGGAAATCCTCATGTTAGCACAAGAGCATTATCCACTGAGTTGGGCATATCACGGACAACGGTTCAAAATATTTTGAAGGACCATAGGTAAGTTCTAATGGCCATCAAAATATATACGCATTCGTTTAAACTTTTTTTAATTATTTTAAGAATGCACCCATATCATGTTGTTTTGCATCAGGCCTTGAAAGAAGAAGATTGTGATCGAAGGTTAGACTATTGCCATTGGATGTTAGGCATGATACGCGAAAATACAGAATTTTTATTTGAAATTCTTTGGACCGACGAAGCCACCTTCACTAGTGACGGGAGAGTCAATCTGCACAATATGCATTATTGGCCTGCAGAACATCCCCATTGGTTGCGTGAAGTTCAGCGCCAAGGACGTTGGCGTTTAAATGTAAACTGGGAGGCAGAATTATTGGGCCATATTTTTTCGAGCAACCCCTAAATGGCAATGTATTTCTTGACTTTTTGGCCAATCAATTACCGTTGTTGTTGGAAGATGTGCCTCTGGAAACAAGGCAAAAATTGTTAAAAAAATATAGTTAAAAAAAAAATTTAAGGGATTTTCGTATAAAGTTTTCTTTGGTCGATATTTTAGGTTAAGAACAAGATATCGAGATGCGGTTTTCGCGAGCTTGTTTAAGCATCATTTAGCTACTTGTTCATGAAAAAGAAAGTCATACCAATGCATTTCATTTTTTTGCGAAAATTAACCGTTTCTGTCAGAATGTCGAACAAAGTCTTCTAGCGACGACATGTGAAACTAACAAAACTTCAATTATTTTAACATTTGTAGCCCAAGAGAAGCTCTTTTCAATGCGCCCAAGTTTGTTAAAATCGGATTAGCCGTTTCGAAGATACGAGGGGTGATTTAAGGAAACCTTTGAATACCCCCCACCACTCTATTTTTATAGATACGTCAAAAAGTGCCAAACAAAAAAAGTTTAGATTATCCTCGACTTCAAAGATCAGTTATTTTTTTATTAGGTTAATATAGCAGAATTCACAGAAACATCACTTTTTTAGATTCAAGATTGCAGTTACGCCCCCTAGCGGCCATTTCAGAAACATGAAAATATTTTCCAGGTTTTTGTATTGGCCGTTTTAGTAATAACTTTTTTTTGCGCAAGCCTCTAGGATGGATAGTTTCCCAGATAGTCCCTCGCATTCTTAGTTTGCCACCCTGTATGTATAATAGCGAGTAGTGACATAACGTACAAAATTGTAAATATTATCAATACCATGTTTAGCACTCTGTGCTGAGCTGGTAATAAATTAAAAAAAAAACAATGTTGCCTATTTCATTATGTACTTTTTTCTCTTAATTTCAATTTTGACGGTTAAAAGGACGTGTGTTCCACACCAGATATTTTAAATGACTTAGAAGTAGACACGGCTCTACTCTTGATATACTCAGTGAAGTTATTAATATGGCGTATGCAAATACACTACGTTTCAAATGAAATGCACCACTTAGAAATAATAATGCTATGATTTTGAAATTTTGGCAAAATAATGTTTCAGTATCATATAGAAAACGATGGAAGTTTCAATGAAAAAGAACAAGTCATTATGTACTTTTCACCACTGTTAACATCAATTATCAACAATTTGTATTTATACATTTTAAGAAATCTAGTCGCTTAGCGTCAATTTTTTGTTGTTTAACTGACACATTTATTCTGAAAAAATGTCCCCAGTAAGACAAGGACGAAATTTTGCCCAAGTTTCAGATTTTGACTGGGATAGAACTATCGACATGAAAGAAGCAGGTTTATCGTTTCCAGAAATCGGCAGAATACTTAATCGAGACCACACCACGGTGGCCCGCATTTGGTCTTCTTGGTCTGAAGAAGGCATTCAACTACCTCATCCCAGTTGAAGACCACAACGCTGCACCATACATTCGTATCGTCCGTACCGACGGCCCCAGTTGACTCAAGAGTATAAGACTGCTAGATTGGTATGGTGTCAAGAGCGGCGGGACTTGGGCCTTCAATGGAATAACATCGCGTTTTTGTTTGTGGCGAAACGATGGTCGCTAGAAGGTGCGCCGGTTTCGAGGAGAACGTCGAAATTTAGAGTTTGTTGAAAGATGACCCACAGTATTAACACCTGGAGTCATGGTTTGGGGCGCCATACGTGTTGGTGGAAGATCTCTTGTGTTCATTCTAGGCACATTAAGTGCTCAACGTTACAGTGATAATGTTTTGGAGCCAGTGGTAGTACCGTTAATGCAGACGTTGTCAAATGGTATTTTGCAACAAGATAATGCTAGACCACATACCGCACATGTTACAAGAAGGTTTCTGGATCAAGTATTGAACATGTATGGGACATGATGGGTCGAAGACTAAGGCAACTACCAAGCCCCCAAACAACTTGGATCTTCAGGTAGCCTGGGATGAAATGTCTTACTAGGATACAGACCATCTCATAAAACGCATGTCTCGGAGAGTGAACGCCTGCATTGCTGTGCGTGGCGATGCTACACACATTTTCTTGTTAACTGTTAATATTTTGCCTTAAATATTTCATCATCAGCATTATTTTACCATACTTTCAAGATCATAGCATTATTATTTCTAAGTGGTGCATTTCATTTGAAATATAGTGTATATAAATTGTGACATATTTAAGAAAATCTATATTTGGTTTTCCCTCTTGATACATTTGAAAATGTTTTTAAAATATGTCGATTATAACCCTTTACAACTTTTGTAACTCATTTAACACCTGAGAAGCTATCGACCAATTACACACTAACTGAACACACTGTAAGCGTTATGCTATGTAGAAAATAAAAATGAACAAACTTTGATTAACTTCCGTACCGGATCGATTTTTCTTTTGCAAAAAAAGACAAAAGGGCGAAAAATATTTTTATATTGGGCCAATTATCTAAATAGAGCAAGGCTTAAATATGATTAAAATCGTTTTCGTCCTCAATTTGAATTCTAATAAATTTCAAACCTTTAGAAATACTATTAACTCCTACTGGCTACTTTTTATTTGTGATCTAACACAGCTATTTTTCAGATCATTACGTTTTCGCAGTAAAACTCTATAAAAACCGATTTTCATCAATGGATTATTCATTAATTTTTTTTTTACAAATACGCGAAGTTATTTCCGATTAAAAGTATTTGCGGAAACCATTTTCACAATTTAATGACTTCCTCTCTACTTTTAACGCATAAAGTTTTTTAAAAATAGTTAACAAGCTTCATCAAATAGGTTAATTACGTCGTTTACGAAAAGTGAATGAGTTAGCTAATTAACGTTTTAATTAAATTATTCTAACTAGTTGTCAAATGTTTCGGGAAAAACACAGTATAACAGGTGTTTCTTACACTCTCGCACGTGTACCTACTCAGAGAAATCCAATCCATTCGCAAGATAAGCCGTGTTACGTTGGTTAGGCCTTCATCGTCAGATCAATAGATTGTCGTTGCGACGCTCGTGTATCTCCGTTTAAAATAAGAACAGTATCAGTGACGTTATGGGCTGCAGGTAAATCGGATCGTTTCAAAATGCGATGAAAACGCAATTTCGTATTTACCGCCTATTATTTTAGTGACAATAAATAAGGGAAGTTGTTTTTAAAATTTTGTACCTTGAGCGATCGAATTGAAGTATTTACTCCCGTAAACACTAAAACAGCGTCTTGTTTACCACCCACTAAAGGTAAGTGTTTTTGATTGTATCAGTTAATCCGAAATCAACTCTCAGAGTTGTGTTTTTTAAATAGAAGTGAACGCCCCAAATGTTCGTGTTTGCTATCGTTTACATAATCCAGTTAATTATATGTAAATAATCTTTTTAATTCAATTACAACGAAACTTGTCAAGTTTAATTAATCTCTTAATCAATGAAACAGGTATCTTTTTTTGGGAAAGTAACCATTTGGTATTATATAGAATGTTCATCTTTCCTTTTTGTAACGTAACGAGCGGTTAACATGCACATTTTTATTTATATTAACAATACTTCAATTCTTTAATCCTTTTTGCCATTCACGAAGCGATACCATTGTATATTTCACAAAATTAACTTGATTTTAATCCATTAAACAATAATTAGATTTTGACTCTCTTTTTGTTTTTATTAAATAGTTATGGAGAAGGTAATATCAATTACATATTATACAATGTCTATTTTATTTATCATCCGTTTAGATGTCATATTGTCACAGACTAATTATACAATTCTTAAACGGCAAAGTGCCAGCTATCAGTCAACGGTATTGCATGAGCTCCAGGTGTATGGTAGTTCTAGTAGAACGCTTCGTTACGCTTAAATCAATTTTCAAAATCGACAATAGCCATAAATTTAAGAAATTATTGACACAAGATTATTAATGTAAATTTTAGATAATGAGAAAGTAATAACTACAGCTCAAATTTATATTAATTTTTATATTCCTCCGCCATGTTTTTTACATAATGTTTTTCCTTTATTCTAAAAATGTTGAAGAATTACAAATGATTTTGTAATTAATTACCAGGATCGTGACCTTAGATTATTGAAATTTGGGGATATTTCAAGGACGATAACATTAGTTGATTACGCTTTAACTCTGCCAGATTTGACTATGACATAGTATAGTCATCTGTTTTCAATAACACACACGCACGCACGCATGAACGCACACCACGCACCACACAGCACGCACGCACGCACGCACACACACACACACACACACACACACACACAGCATGCACGCACGCACGCATGAACGCACACACACACACACACACACACACACACACACGCACATACACACACGCACACTCACGTAAATACACTTACGCACGCACACATACGCACATACACATACATACACACAGACACACATATATACACACAGACGGAAACAGGCGGGCACATACAGAGAAAGAGGCAGAGACAAACAGAGGCACAGACAGAGACACAGACAAAACCCAGACAGAGACACAGACACGGACAGAGGCACAGACAGAGACACAGACAGAGACACAGACAGAGACACAGACAGAGACAGGCAGAGACACAGACAGACACACACACACAGACACACAAGCACACAGACACACAGACACACAAACACACAGAAACACAAACACACAGACGCACAGACATACAGGCGCAGACACACAGACATAGACACACAGGCACACAGTCACAGCCTTAAACGGCAAAGCGCCAGCTATCAGTCAACGGTATTTTATAAGCTCCAGGTGGATGGTCTAGTTCTAGTAGAACACTTCGTTACGCTTAAATCAATTTTTTTAAAAATCGACAATAGCGTTTTAAAGGTGCCATAAATTTAAGAAATTATTGGCACAACATTACTAATGTAAATTTTAGATAATGAGAACGTAATAACTACGGCTCAAATTTATATTAATTTTTGTATCCTTCAGCCATGTTTTTTTACATATTTGTTTTTCCTTTATTGTAAAAATGTCGAAGAATTACAAATGACTTTGTAATTAATTACCAGCATCGGGACCTTAGATTATTGAAATTGAGGGATATTTCAATGACGATAATAGTTGATCACGTTTTAACTCTGACTTAACTTTGACTGTGACATAGTTTAGTCACCTGTTTTCAATCACACACACGCACGCATGAACGCACGCACACACGCGCACATACACACACGCACACTCACATAAACACACTCACGCACGCACACATACGCACATACACATACATACACACAAACACACATTTATACACACGCGCACGCACGAACCCACACATACACGCACATGCATACATACATACGCTCCACGCACGCACACATACCCACACATACATGCACGCACATACAGACAGACACAGACAGACACAGACAGACACAGGCAGACACAGGCAGACACAGACAGACACAGACAGACACAGACAGACACAGACAGACACAGACAGACACAGACAGACACAGACAGACACAGACAGACACAGACAGACACAGACAGACACAGACAGACACAGACAGACACATACAGACACAGACAGACACAGACAGACAGACAGATACAGACAGATACAGACAGATACAGACAGACAGACAGATACAGACAGACACAGACAGACAGACACAGACATACACAGACAGACACAGACAGACACAGACAGACACAGACAGACACAGACAGACACAGACAGACACAGACAGACACTGACAGACACAGACAGGCACATACAGACACAGAGACACAGACAGACACAGACATACACAGACAGACACAGACAGACACAGACAGACACAGACAGACACATACAGACACAGACAGACACAGACAGACACAGACAGACACAGACAGGCACAGACAGACACAGACAGACACAGACAGACACAGACAGGCACAGACAGACACAGACAGACACAGACAGACACAGACAGACACAGACAGACACAGACAGACACAGACAGACACAGACAGACACAGACAGACACAGACAGACACAGACAGACACAGACAGACACAGACAGACAGACAGACAGACACAGAGAGACACAGACAGACACAGACAGACACAGACAGACACAGACAGACACAGACAGACACAGACAGACACCGAGAGAGACAGACAGAAACATAACACATACAGAGACAGACAGAGACACAGACAGACACAGACAGAGACCCATACAGAGACAAAGACACAGAGGCACACACAGCCACACAGACAGAGACAGACAGAGACAGAGGCACAGACAGACAAGTAGAGGCACAAACAGACAAGTGGATGCACAAACAGACAAAGGCAGAGACCTAGAAAGAGACACAGGAAGAGACACAGGCAGAGACACAAACAGAGGCGTAGACAGAAATACAGACAGAGACACATATAGAAGCACAGCCAGAGGCACAGACAGGCAAGCAGAGGGACAGATAAAGGCACAGACACACAAAGGCAGAGACCTAGACAGGCACAGACAGACACAGACAGAGACAGACAGACACAGACACACACAGACAGACACTGACAGACAGACAGACAGATAAAGACAGACACAGCCAGGTATACACACTCAGACGGACACAGTCATACACTGACAGACACAGACAGACACAGACAGACACAGACAGACACAGACAGACACAGACAGACACAGACAGACACAGACAGACACAGACAGACACAGACAGACACAGACACACAGACAGAGACAGACAGAGACAGACAGAGACAGACAGAGACAGACAGAGACAGACAGAGACAGACAGAGACAGACACAGACAGACACAGACAGACACAGACAGACACAGACAGACACAGACAGACACAGACAGACACAGACAGACACAGACAGACACAGACAGACACAGACAGACACAGACAGACACAGACAGACACAGACAGACACAGACAGACACAGACAGACACAGACAGAACAGACAGACAGACAGACACAGACAGACACAGACAGACACAAACAAACACATACAGACACAGACACACAGACACACAGACAGACACAGACAGACACAGACAGACAGAGACAGACAGACACAGAAAGACACAGACGGGCACAGGTGGAAACAGACGGTCACATACTGAGACAGACAGAGACACAGACATACACAGACAGACACAGACTGACACAGACAGACACAGACAGACACAGACAGACACAGACAGACACAGACAGACACAGACAGACACAGACAGACACAGACAGACACAGACAGACACAGACAGACAGAGACAGACAGAGACAGACACAGACAGAAACAGACAGACACAGACAGAAACAGACAGACACAGACAGACACAGACAGACACAGACAGACACAGACAGACACAGACAGACACAGACATACAGACACAGATAGACACAGACAGACACAGACAGACACAGAAAGACACAGACGGGCACAGGTGGAAACAGACGGGCACATACAGAGACACAGACAGAGGCACATACAGAGACAGACAGAGACACAGGCATAGACCCACACAGAGATACAGACAGACAGGGACACAGACAGAGACAGAGGCACAGAGACACTGATAGGGACACAGACAGAGGCAGACCCAAAGACAGACACCGAGAGAGACAGACAGAAACATAACACATACAGAGACAGACAGAGACACAGACAGACACAGACAGAGACCCATACAGAGACAAAGACACAGAGGCACACACAGCCACACAGACAGAGACAGACAGAGACACAGACAGAGGCGCAGACAGACAAGTGGATGCACAAACAGACAAAGGCAGAGACCTAGAAAGAGACACAGGAAGAGACACAGGCAGAGACACAAACAGAGGCGTAGACAGAAATACAGACAGAGACACATATAGAGGCACAGCCAGAGGCACAGACAGGCAAGCAGAGGCACAGATAAAGGCACAGACACACAAAGGCAGAGACCTAGACAGGCACAGGCAGAGACACATGCAGAGACACAGACAGGCAGATAGAGACACAGACAGAGTCACATACCGATGCCCAGACAGACAGAGACATAGATATAGACAGAGACGCAGACAGAGACACAGACAGAGACATAGACAGAGACATAAAGACACAGACAAAGACAGAGACATACTGACACAGACAGACACAGACAGACATAGACAGACACACAGAGACACAGACACACAGACACTGACACACAGACACAAACACACAGACATTCAGACACAGTCACATAGACACACAGACACAGATACAAATTTTCATAATTTGTATACGTCAACTTTGAGATACTTAACTTTTTGGGTTTTTTATGATGTATCTTTGTATTATGATTCGGCATCAGAGATCATATTACTATTGACGAGGATAACTGTAAGTGTAATCGAAACGTTTAGTTTTGCGTAACATAATACAAAAATTCACCATACAAAAGCCAAAAATGTAAGTATTTTAAGTATGAGTAATAATGTGGAGAGTTTACATTTTCCTACGTCAACTTTCGTTTTATGGGGACACATTTTATGTAAAAATTAACCCTGTGCCAACCATGTCCTTGTCACACCAACCCTTATGTAAAAATTTTCAATCTGAAAAATTGTGAAGTGTCCCCTTATTTGAAAACTCTTTCAATTCTAAATCCAACCCCTGTGATATTTTTAACACTAAAAAACAATTAATGTCAAAATTGTATAATTACTTTTTTAATTTTATTTAATTCCAGACAAGAAGGTAAAGTTAATCATAAAAATTCACTTTATCAAATTTTCAAACCATTGGACGATACTAAACGAAATAAAAACTTACGGTATCGTTTATTTATTTTGTACACATTTAATACCACTATGTTTTTATAGGTATTTTCCTTATCCACCTTTTCAAAATTCAATGTGCTTTATTACAAATGCAAACATAAGTAATTCTATTTCATGTTTACATGTAATTCCGAGTAAATTAACTTGAGCGAATTGCCACTGAATTCTTTCATTTGCAATAAATTCAAAACCGTTAGTTTGATTACGATAAAATATTCAAATTACTTTATTTACATTTTAGTTAATTTGGCATTCGAACATGTAACAATTTTAATTTATATTATTTAATCTGTACATAATAAATGAATAATTTTGTATTCGGTTGTGTACGATGACTTGAAATTTATTTTTTTTTGTGTACTGCGTTATAGAATAGTTGTATAACTTAATTGAATTAAACTTTGCGCGTACTGTAATGGCGTAACCATTTATATAAATACTCTTATCAGTGTTAGCTACTAATTTTAGTTGTAGTAATCTGAAAGGTGCTGCCGTTTTAAGTGCATAGTTTTAAATGGGCTATGGAATTTTTCGGTGTTAGGTGCAACGGGCGTAAACATGTGGGACCTATTCCTTTTGTGTGTTTACACTCGCTATAAAGAATAAATTACAGGTTCGTTTACCAGTTATTAATAATTTCGCATTTCTTTAATAAAAATTTATATTGTTTTTGTGAGAAATTAAAATGGTTACCTTTAAAATGGTTACCTTTAAATTTAATTTTAGTAGTTTCAATTTGTAAAGATATCATTCATTAATTAGAATTTTCTTTACTTGCTATCAGGTTTTAGTTTGGGTAAATGAACTCGATGTTTGCTTCATCAAATTACTTTATTGTTTGTTTGCGCCGGCTAACCTGTTAATTAAAAGAAATGATTATTGTTCAATTACCGAATTCATATTCAATTTGATTGGCTTATGATACATGTAATTTGTAACTTTATTCAAATTACTTCTTTTAGTATTAAAGCTTTTAATATACGTAATGGTTAATAATGAAAATAAATCAAAATCTTATACTTTTTTAATAATTACTAAATCCCCAAAATGCACAAACGATTTGTTGCAATAACACAGACAAACAATCCTATTGTTATATTTAGTATCATTTAACATGCACAAAAGATTTCTGTATCAACAGTGAATGAAATTGAATTTATTCATTGTTGACATTCAAACACAAATTTAAAGGAAAATAAAACGCATACAATTTTTTTTTATCATACTGGTTGTAATCTTACTTGTCATTTTTTGAAGCCCAAAAGTTCGACGGTTCGTTACTATGCCACCGCTCTGGAGCCGTATTCCTTTGTTCCCCCAATATCTTCTGTGGAAGCTTGTCGTTGACTTGCACAATCCCAATTTGTCTTTCCAACAATTTATTGAATCTGTGAATATTTACTGTATATATTTATAGTTTTTCACTTTAATTGTTCAAGTTTCACTACGAAAAGCATGCAAACACAAACGGCAATGCTGAATTGTACAAACTTTCGAGTTATTCTTCTTTATTCACTGATTTCCCACTTTAGGCCGATTATCGTATTTTATATCGTTTGTTCACTGTTTAAATGTAGTCATGAAGGACCTTGAATATTCACAAAACACGTAATTTATATTTGACGTTATATGCACTTTTATTATTTAGTAAGGAAGGTATTCCTTCTTCTTCCCTATCAGACTTTAAATTTTATCTTACTTTATTTCTTAATTTAGAGGGTAGCGTGACTATATGTTACTGTCACTCGTGCCTCATGTGTCATGTTAACGGTTCATTCTCCCTCTCCCCCCTTCTACATTTCATTTATACATTTGCAGATTGCCGCGTTTAATTTAACTGTTTTCTAATTAATTATGTACAGGGTGTTCCACGTAAGATGTCCCTATGTCTTATCTCAGAATCTATAACATATATAAAAAAAAGTTTTATACAAAAGTTGTTTGGATTTATTAAAATTCTTAAATTATTTACTTTTTATATATACAGGGTGTCCCAGTAAGTCGGAATCGGTGTCAACTCGAAAAATTTAAATGTAACACTGTATTTTATTACATATTTGGATTTTCCTCAAGAAAGTGAGATACTTTTATCTAAAACTTTTTTTTAAATTTTGCATAGTTTCGGGGTAAAATGAGGTTATGTTATTTTTATCACAAAATTACCCTATTAAAAAACTTATTGCTATATACAAAAAAAAAATGAAAAATTAGGTAAATTATACATATTTCACATCACAAAGGTTGTGATAAATGATCCAAATCATTAGAAACTTCTATTTTAATACTGGGTGTTTTTATTCATGTGTCAATCGAAAATATTTTGAATGAAAAACTTGGATTTTTTAAATGGAACACCCTATATTTTATTGCATATTTAGATTCTATATTAAAAAATAAAAAACCTTTTGTAATTACACTTTTTTAAAAATTTTCTTAAGTTTTGGAGTAAATTTAGGTTTTGTAATTTTTATCACAATTTTTGCTGAATATATGCTATTTAAAAATATTAATTGTCATAAATGTTAACCGTTAAATTATACTGTTAAGTTTACGAGATTAGTTTAAAAAAGTTGTAAAAGAAAACTAGAATCCTTACTATACCCAGTTTGTTAAAAATTAATATTTAAAATAATATATTCTCGCTCTTTAGTATTTGCGTTTGCAACATGTTTTAAGTTTAAGATTTAGAGTGGCCCTAGGATCAGGGTAATTGCAGTTTTTATTAGTAATAATTAAAAACCAAGACGGCTGTGTTTAGCAAAGTAAACAATTTGACAGTTAAGAGAGCTGTGATAGTATATTACCCGTTTAATTCTTTTGATTTTGTGATAAGTTGTGTTAAAAAAAAGCATTTATATTATTACTGTAAAATGGTAAAATATTCCGAACAAGAAAGATTAGATTTATTCAAATGCAACATTAGAAAGTCCAGGGCTGGCTTTGAGAGAATATCACACCTCTTTTCCTCACCGAAGAATACCAAATAAAAAATATTTAGGAGAATAATTTCGGATCTACATGAAAAGTCTGTTGTTATTAATAAAAACGAAACGGACCAAATACTACTTACACAAGATCGTCAGATTGAGGTTTTTTATATTTTAAAAATCCTGAAAATGATTCTACCCGTGATTTAGAAATAAAGAAAACTAGTATTCATAGAAGCCTTAAATTAAATAAATATAAGCCATATAGGTTTCTCCCTGTTCAGCAATTTACAGAAGCTGATTGTAATGAAAGACTGAAATTTTGCAATAGCGAAGCCCCGAGAACAAGTTGCGACACCCTACACCTGTCTTACAATCTCGGTTATGCTCGGGGAGGGTTGGAGCGGGATCGACGAAACAGCCTTCGCCGAAATCCTCGCGTCACGAAATTTTACTTATATAATACATGTTAACTTAAAAAAAAATCCAAGGCCGTCCGCTTCTATAAAATAAAAATAATCCTGGCACATGTTAACTGGTTAAATTAATTAAATAAAATCTTTTATTATAAAACACTTGCATTATCTTTACATGTCTTTGTGCTTTATTAGAATACAATTTTTACGACAGAGGATGATTATGCAACCTCTTTATAATAAATCCTATTACAAAACTCACAATGTAAAACTAGAAAATGTTAATTGATTGCTTACTTAATTAGGTACTCGTTTATTTAAAGCAATTTGTATGTACATATACAATATAAAAAACACAGTCATTTATTTATAACACCGAGGTTATATTTTGTCTGTATACAATATAAAAAACCGGTGAAGTCTGACTTTTGCACGATCAATGTGAAAATCATATTTTTTAAAGCGTGTTATCGTGGTTTGTTTTATATTGAATGGAAATTTATAAGTACAATATAAATGCTAAATACGATTTGCGGTTATCAGGTTATGTGTATTACTTTCAAAATTATATAATGATGGGAAAGCAATAGCCAGTTTATATCCGATCATTCATAAGTAGAAAACGTATTTAGTGAGGTTACATGTGGATACGTTGTACAAAAAAAATATTTCAGTTCAACATATGGTTATTATTAGAACAGTTGAAAGGAAGAAAAACACTTCTGAAGGTATGCGTATTATTTTTTAATATATGTTTTTATTTGATATTGCTAACAAAAATGTCGATAAAGATTTTTAAATGTTTTATTCCTCTTATAGGATGACGTTATAAAATCAGACCTATAATAGCAGGTACGTATTCGTGGACTTTAAACTTGTAATTATTACTTTCCAGTCCTTTTAATGAGGTTTTTATAACTGTCAATGAACGCGTTTCTATAAAACAATTTTGTGTGTATACAATTGAACATGCAAATAAATCAATGTATAGGTGATGACTGTTTAGAAATAGAATCTGTCTATATAAAAAGCACCATTGCATTAGGGTAGAAATTATTTATTATTTCACGTAATGAAAACATGCTCATTAGTCTATACGCCACTAGATGGCGCTAAAAATCAATTTTAACTCAAAGGGGGCCAGAGCACAGACCCTGATACAAGTCCTGTCTTACAAGGCTAGGGCCACTTTATTAGAATACATTTTTTTATGACGGGATCGAAGGCCTACAACTGTAAGATTAGGTTAGAACCCACATACAGTTGCACCAAGGGGACCACAATAGGGGCCAAGACCCAAGAGCTAGTTTCTGCACTTATATATAAGGTTAGGGCCCCATACAATTACCAAGCAGAAGGCCGCGACAGGGGGCCAAGGCCCGAGAACAAGTTTTGAAGACCTACATGGTAGTTCCTATACTTGTCTTACAAGAACCTCTTTATTATTAAAAACAAGTTCAAATTTACCGCGCAGGACCATGTCCAGTGATAGTTCCTACACCTATCTTACAAGAACCTCTTTATTACTAAAAACATTTTCAAATTTCCCGCCATAACCAATCAGAATGCAGAGACTTAGTCCTCCAATCAGAGTACAGCGGCTGAGTAATGGGGCTAAGGACCAATCAGAAGCCAGGGAGGCGGGTGCACGCACGACCAATCAGTTAAAAGTGGGGCGTGGCCTAACCTTACACCCCCAATAAACTACTGCATGTGTGTGCAATTGCCTAACCTCCAAGGGGTATACAGCCAAAAAGGCTCTTAATACAACCAAATTAGGGGCTCAACTCCGCCCAAGGGTTGAAAATGGTCCCCGAAAAGAAGCCGACCCCACCCTCCAAATATACGCCTCCCACGTGGGCGAGTACAAAAAGTGGAAGGGATGGTGTCCCAGGGGCGCGGCTTGTGACGTAAAAAAGTGCAGGGGGTGGTGTCTCTCTTCTACTACTAACTAAATTAAATTCATGTATCATTAATTGTAAGAGGTTACTAAATATTTTGTTATAAAATGATGCACCAACAAAATTTAATACATAATAAAACAACTAACAAACAGATAGACAACAGAAATTTTCAAAAAGTTTTCAATGTATTAACCGCTACACATGTGGTATATTTAGTTTCTAAAGATTGAATGGCATTTTTCACTGCGTCGGAATTATTTAATGCTTCAATTTCTCTCCTAATTTTTTGCTTCAATTCTTCAATACTGTTCGTCCTATTTTTGCCAACTCTTTCTTTTAATGTACCCTACAAAAAAAAGTCAAGTGGGAATAGATCAGGGCTTCTCGGAGGCCAGGAGATCGTGCCATTTTTGCATATAGTTGTGTCGAAGTTTTCAGTTAAAAGATGTATAACTTCGTCCGTGCAGTGATACGGCGCGCTACCCTGCTGGTAAACCAGGTTTGCTCGAACGCGCTCGGGCAAAGTTTCCAGCAATTCTAGTATTTGGGTTTCTAACATTTGCTTATATCTCCTACTATTAATATACCCATTAAAACCCAATATTACATTATTTATAATAGCACCCTAGACCTTAACGCTTTTTCTGCCTTGTTTTTTTACTTCTTTTACTTGCAATAACTTATTTTTAGACCAGTAGTGACAATTACGCCTGTTAAACATACCGCTTGTGCTAAAGGTAGCTTCGTCGGTCCAAAACACGTTGGGAAATATATTTCTTTCAAATTGCATGTCCATCATGCTATTGCAAAATTTCAGTCTTTCATTACAATTGGCTTCTGTCAATTGCTAAACAGGGAGAAACTTATATGGCTTATATTTATTTAATTTAAGGCTTCTATGAATACTAGTTTTCTTTATTTATAAATTACGGGTAGCATCATTTAATCAACTTTCATGATTTTCAGTAAAAACCTCAATCTGACGATCTTGTGTTAAAATATTATATGGTCTGTTTCGTTTTTTATTAATAACAACAGACTTTTCATGTAGATCCGAAATTATTCTCCTAAATATTTTTTTATTTGGTATTCTTCGGTGAGGAAAAGATGTGTGATATTCTCTCAAAGCCAGTCCTGGACTTGTATTGTTTCTAATGTAGCATTCGAATAAATCTAATCTTTCTTGTTCGGAATATTTTACCATTTTTACAATAATAATATAAATGCTTTTTTTTAACACAACTTATCACAAAATCAAAAGAATTAAACGGGTAATATACTATCACAGCTCTCTTAACTGTCAAATTGTTTACTTTGCTAAACACAGCCGCCTTGATTTTTAATTATTACTAATAAAAACTGCCATTACCCTGATCCTAGGCCTACTCTAAATCTTAAACTTAAAACATGTTGCAAACGCAAATGCTAAAGAGAGAATATATATATATATATATATATATATATATATATATATATATAAACAAATAATTATACAAAAGTCAAAATAACAACCAAACGCATTCAACTAAGCCAAACAGCCAAACCACCAAAAGTATCTCACTTTCTTGAGGTTAATCCAAATATTTAATAAAATACAGTGTTCCATTTAAATTTTTCGAGTTGATATCGATTCCGACTTACTGAGACACCCTGTATATATAAAAAGTCAATAATTTAAATTAAAAATTATTACTAATTTTATTAAATACATAGATAAAAAGTTTACTTTGAGTGGGATTTGAACCTACGATTTGCACTTTGCTGGAGTACCGCGTTAACTATCTGCGCCATCGTGATTCAAGCTCCAATCGATGCAAATTTTGTCTTTATGTATGTAGAACTGATGTAAATTCTAAATATAATGAGATTACAATGCAATTACTTATATTAATGGAATGTGAGCCTGCAATATCGCAAGGATTCAGATGATTTAAAAATTTCAATAAATCTGAATATAACACTTTTTTTTATCTGTAGATTCTGAGATAAGACATAGGGACATCTTACGTGAAACACCCTGTACATAACTTATTGAAGTAAATTCAAGCTTTTCTTATTAATATTAAATAATCTTATACAGTGCGTTCATAAAGTGTGGAAACGGCCCATTATCTTCAGAGGTAAAGCTCGGACACGTCGATTTTTATTTTTGTTTTTTCAAAAAAAAAAAATTTTTACTCCCACTACCTTAACAGATGTGACGTCATCGAGAATTTTTAAATAGAAATTGTATATTTTTATATAAAAAATTACCAGTCCATATTTTTCTGAGTTCAACCATACCAAATTTGTCACATAAAATATTTCAAGCTAGAGTATACTGAGTATAATGAAAATCAATAACATAATTACAATAAACGCTCGAATTGAGCTCCTTGGGTTAATTGACAGTACCCAAGACGTCCAATGAACTCTGTTTGACAACATAACTTGTGTAATTTGTTGTATTTAGCACGGATTCTCTCTTTGAGATTTTCTCAAGTGGTAGGTCGGTTTACATATACTTTACTTTTTAAATAACCCCAGATGGAAAAATCCATGGACTTTAAATCTGGCGACCTAGCAGGCTATTCAATTTGACCGCGTCGTTCAATCCAGCGATAGGCAAGAGTTCGGTTTAAAAAATTTCTAACTGCTACAGCATAATATGGACTTGATCCATCCTGATGGAACCAAACGGTGAGATCTATTTGACCAGGGTTATTAATATCAGGACAAGTTGCCGTTAAAAATGGAACTACATAGGTTTGTAACATTTCTAAATATGAAAATGTAAACTTTCACCATTAACACTCATAATAAAATACTTATCTTTTTTGGGATTTTTTAATGGTGTACTTTAAATTATACAATCTAAACGTTTCGATAACACTTACAGTTATCTTCGTCAGTAGTAATGTTTGTTAAAAATTGTTAAAGATGTAGTAAACAATTTTGTCAAATTTGAAAAATTAAAACATAAACATAAGCCTGCTATAGTATAACAGTTTGGGAAATATAAAGCCAACTATAAAAATTAGTGTAATTAAATCTTTAGTAGATCGAGCAAAACGAATTTGTGACCCTGAATTTTTGAATGATGAATATAAATATTTAAGAAAATCCTTACTAGATAATGGATATTCACTTACAGATATTAATAATGTTATTACACCTTCTAGGCGTAACCTTAAAGAAAAACCAGTTCTTAATGTTAGTACTGCTTTTCTTCCTTTTATAGCTAATGTTACAAGTAGAATTGATAAAATCCTAATCAAATATGGCATTAGGACTATTTTTAAACCTACAAGAAAAATTAAAGAACATTTAAGATCACCTAAAGATGTGTCAAATCCTTTATCATCTTCCGGAGTGTATAAGTTATCTTGTTCATGTGGAAAAGTATACATTGGGACCACAAAACGTAGCTTTGATACAAGACGCAAAGAACATATGAGATTTTGTAGATTGGGTCAACCAGAGAGGTCTGCTGTGGCTGACCATGCCCTGAATAATCTAAATCATGACATTCAATTTGACAATATGGAAATATTGTCAAGACAAACCCACTATTATGTTCGTTTGCAACGTGAAGCTATTGAAATATATAAACACCCGAATAATTTTAATACACAAGAAGAAAATCTCCGTTTAAATAGGTGTTGGCATCTTATAATTAAAAAAGAGCATAATGATACGCCTTGATTTTAATTTGTCTTCAACTTTTGGTATGTCTAGGTTTTTTTGCTGTGTTTTTCCTAGACCTTGAAGCAAATGCTTTACCAATTATATGTTAAATTACCACAGCACTATAATTTAACATAAGTAGTTGAAATTAAATTAAAATTAAAAATTACAAAGAACGTTCTGCATTGTGCTTTTCATTGTTAATAACACTTCCAATTATTGATAAAGATATCTCTTTGTTAGATTTAACTGGGTTATTTTATTTGATGTAATGTTTGGATTTGTGAATGCTTCTATCATTTTAAAATTGAAGTTTTTCACAACTTTACACTTACATCATAACTCGATTAAATTTTGTTAAATGTGTTTTTTGGCTGGCAAATTTCATTGTTAGCTTTCGTCGTAGAGAGTGTTCTGGTTTGTCATCTTTGAGGCAGTTTAATAATATTTAATTTTATGACCTAGTTATTCTTTACTAAAAAAATTTTATAGTTGGCTTTATATTTCCCAAACTGTTATACTATAGCAGGCTTATGTTTATGTTTGAATTTTTCAAATTTGACAAAATTGTTTACTACATCTTTAACAATTTTTAACAAACATTACTACTGACGAAGATAACTGTAAGTGTTATCGAAACGTTTAGATTGTATAATTTAAAGTACACCATTAAAAAATCCCAAAAAAGATAAGTATTTTATTTCTAAATATGTTTTTGCCCGTCACAGTTCCGCCAAAAAAATATACTCAGTATGCTGTAGCTTAAAATATTTTATGTGAAAAATTTGATGTGGTTGAACTCAGGAAAATATGGGCTGTTAATCTTTTATATAACAATATACAGTTTCTATTTAAAAAAATTCTCGATGACGTCACATCTGATAAGTTATTGGGGGTAACAAATTTTTTTTTAACAAATAAAAAATCTTAAATAGTTATCTCGTGAGATAATGGGCCGTTTCCACACTTTATGAACGCACTGTATATAACCAACAAACAATCATTTCTCATTCTATAAAATACCGCATAACTATAAAATATTTAATATAGCGCAAAATTTAAATTTCTCAGGCACCCGTTACATAGGTTAATTTATATATTTGAATTTTTTATGCATTGACAGTGTTATGTGACTGTTATTATTATTGTACTATAATTATTAATTATTAAAAAAATGTTTCAGATTATTTAAAAAGGGAAATACATTTCTTATCAACATAAGCGAATTTTTTTTAACGCACGTACCCCTCGTCCCCCGTTATTCTGATTCTAAGCTCGTTGTCTTATCCTAGCATAAGTTAACATTGACTAAAACTTTCACAAGCTCGCACCTGACACTTACTGTAGTCTTCTAGTATAATCACTATACAAAAGTTCTGTATCTGTATGTATTACTACACTATTATTACAAAAGAAGTTTTTAATAATGCAAGAGGAGTTTCAACAGTTACCCCATTCTACCACCGCAATAATTTAATTCAGTAATTAAATAGAAAAAAATTACGTGACTTAAGTACCGGTTTATTTACAATACTTTTTTCATTATACAACCCTCTATTGTAGAATTACAAATAACCAAACAACAAAATATATATTATTGATTTAACTATTTGATAAAGGTTAATGCTATTTATTGATGTATTTTCCGAAGTTAAAATAGTATAATATACTACAATTCGATAATTGGTAATGCAAAAGTAACTAACAGAAGCTGTTTGTTGTAGGAATGCGGAGAGCTTACGTTATCAGATAATGGTGAGTAAAATCAATTTAGCAAAAAATATGATAATATTTTACTTGATAACTTTTAAAAGGTTTTTTTTAATTATGTACACGTGTTTATGATATGGATATTTGCCTATAGTTGTTTCGTATCATTAAATCTGTTCAGTATGCTAATAGGTAATGTTATAAAATTGTTTTGATCCCTTTGTTATGTTGATCACTTTTATACTTTGCTGCCGCGTAATGGTACCACTAAGGCGCATACAGACATGCTGCTACATGTAACACCGTCGCGTATCAAATTTGGACGCAATCCTGCGTAATATCGCCCCTGAACTCTTTACTTATACCTCATAGTGACTGAAGGTTCAGTTACTGGAATAAAACGATTATATGTCAAGGTCCTTTGCACGATCAACTCAACTAAAGAATATGTCACATGGCCGTGATTTTATCGATTATTTGCCGTTAATGTCGCAATTATAAACTATTTATTAGAACCGGACTTCTGAAATGTGGTATAAATTCATGTTTAAAATGAAAAAGCGATTTACGTAGAAATTTGAGGGGAAAGATTAATTAATTTCTTTGTAAATAAGAGTTGTTTGTAATTTTATAGATATCGTTTAATATAGTCATCTACATTAAAATGGCGTCATAGGAAAATTACCGAACACATTGAAATTGTTACTTCGTATTTAAAGATAGTGTAGAACTGTTTATTAAGATGTTTTAGGCGACAATTTATCGGAATATTTCGATGAAGATTTTTGGTCTTAAACAAAGAGTTTAGCTTTTAGGTACGAGGCATTAAAGTCTAGCGTAGTTATGAAAATTTCAATTTACAAGATGTCGTTTAGACTGATAAGGCCCGTGGGTTGAGAAGTGTTTTTTTGGTGATACAATTTTTCCAACTGCTCTCGCGTAGCATTCGGGTTGGCGCGTATTCAAAAAAATGTAAGTAATCTTTTTTATGATTAGTTAATTAAGTAGTAGGGATATAGAAATTTAATGGAGCACCAAACGAATAATTCAAGATGGTCAGATCTAGTATAAACGCAGAGGCGTTAACAGTTTACCGTTACGGCAATGTGTGAGCTACCGCGGAACGACGTTATCCATAATCGGTGTTGAAAGAACTTCCGTTAGTAGGAACATCATCCCCGAGAAACCCCCGAATTTGAATATGTTGGTTAAGAAATTGTGAAATTTTCTTTTATTGTGAATTGTGCAGTATTTTGGTAGGTGATTGATTACGTATGTATTTTTTGTTGTAGGGCGTTCCGACGTCTATGAAAGTAGCTGGTTTGCCTTCAAAAGTTTAATTTTCCTGTGGTATAAAAAGAAAGGAAATTATTTATGCCTAATTGTCCTGCCATGCAATACACCGTTTATTTTGACAAAAATATTTCCAATTCCCCTCGAAGTATTTTAGCGTCCGTAGGTTTTCTGGGAATATTTCTAAGAAGAAGAAATGAAGACACAGGTTGATTTATCATAGCTCAATACGTTCCTTCTATATGTCTTGTCATCTACTTCAGTGTCAAATGTTCCGTTAGGCGTATGTAAAGAACAGGAAGTGAAGCTTTTTCTTAAGAAATTAGTATATATTACAATCACCTCAGCTTTTTCAGGTTCTAGCAACATAGGCTTGCGAAGCACTCTAAACATTGCTGACACAATTCCCAATGCATTTTCTACAATTCTTCGCACGCGAGATAAATAGTTTTTGGCACGAACCTTTGGGACCAAGTCCCGAAAACGGTTTCATTAAAGTGTCACTTAGAGCAAATGTTTCATTCCAATAAAGAAATAACCAACTTCTCGCTCTCTGCCTTGCAAAGGTTTTGCTTGCGGCAGATCTAAACCGTTTTTTTTTTTCTAATTTCTTGTACCGTGCGTCCCGATTTTATTCTTTTAGTTGTTTTTTAAGGGTATCTTTATTATCAAAGATAGGAGTTTGCAGTTTTTACATTCACGCACTACTTTGTTTGTCTAGACTTAAAATCGAAAATTTAGTATCTTTTGTTTTCGACGTATAACCAAACGTGGATATTTCTACACTTTTTTCAAGGTCTTATACCTCGCTTAATACTATTATACTGATATATTTCGTCAACGTTACTTATATAATGCTCATCATAAACGCATTGCTGGTTGCTCTAATTTTGAGCTGAGACCTTCAGGGCCGTGATTCAAACCACTCTTCTTTTTCGTGCACCCGCTCTTTTCTATTTCGTGCAGGTAATTGATCAATGGTAACACATTCAAGTTATAACCATTTATTCAAATAAATAACAAATAACTAAAGCCGCATCCTAAGTAAAAAAGGAAATAAATACAAAAATGTTCTAAATACATAATAAAGGCAAAATAAATAAATTAACATATGTTTCTATTCACAAACGTGCCTACCGGTAAGGCACTAACTATCATAAGGGACGATCTGGAAAAGTATGAAATGTTAGACGAACGCACGCAACTCTCGGTAAACACAATAATGGAACTTCCGACAATATGCATTAGAACTACATATTTCCAGGTAGAAGACAAATTCTACCAACAAGAGTTTGGGATGACGATGAGTTCCCCACTATCACCCATAGTGAGCAATGTATATATGGAAGACTGAAGACCAAGCGATATCTGAATTCACAGAGAAACCAAGCATATCGCATAGATACGTGGACGATACTTTCGTAGTTTGGCAACACGGCAAGCATAAGCTACATGAATTCCTAGATCATCTAAATAGCCGGGCACCCTCCATAAAATTCACAATGGAATTGGAGTCAGAACAAAAACTGCCATTCCTGGATGTACTTGTACACAGGAATGACAACACGTTTACGACAAGTGTATACAGGAAACCTACCCAAACGGGGAGGTACCTACACTACAACTCCAATCACCACAAAAACGTGAAGTTAGGCGTGGAAAAATGCTTGTACGATAGAGCAAAAACAATGTGATCAAAACAAGAGGACCTGAACAAAGGAAAAGAAAATATCGCTAGAACACTCAAAGAAAATCGCTACCCCGATTTAACACCTAACCTAAACAAGGAAAGGGTAACCAAACGCAGGAACGCAAGAACAACGTCCGCAAGGGCGAAACAGAAAGATCAAGAATCGCCGAACATGTCTGGAATGAAGACCACCGCATCCAATGGGATAACATACAGGTAGTGGCAAAGGACGAGAACACAACTCGTCGGAAACTCAAAAAGCCACATACATCGCACTAGCAGAAAATCCAATAAGCCAAGCTAGTGTGGAAATGAAACCCATATGGATTCCAATATTGCGCGAAGAGCTTAAGCGCAATACACCTACGCAAGAAGTTGCGGTGCAACATTCGCAATAAACTTATATATATATATATATATATATATATATATATATATATATATATATATATATATATTGTATATGTTCTAAAAAAATATATATTGGATTACTCAGTGACTCAGCGGTAAAGGTGTCAGACTAGTAAGTGGAAGGTACCAAGTTCGAATCAGAGTAGTCAAGTGCTTGGGAAAAAATTATTTAACATGAATTTTACTCAAGTGAGAAAACAGTCCTTCTCAGGACAAATCCTGATGACGGCAGCAGAGTCCGCTTCCGAAACGTTGCGATTTAAAAGCAAAAACTGTGGAAATAGGTCGATCAACTAAATTAATACGTTTCTGGTGCGCCCCTTCTTTATCCGGACTGCATTGGTCGATTTAAGCATCTGCAGTTACGCCCTCTGAGGGTGAGACTGTAAAATATAGTTATTACGAATTTTATATATATTGTTATCAGTGAAAAATCTAAAAAATTAAGTGTTATCGGGGTGTAATACGTTTAAGTGAGAAGTCAATCCAGGTAAGTTTTGTCAGTAAATTATTATTTTCAGTATTTAGGATCACCACTGACCATGTGGTTTTTGTATCTGTATAAATTGTAACTTAAGGGAGTGGATATGCAATAACGTACTCGGGCGGTGTGAGTATGATTTTGGGGATGATAGAGCGTAACTTGGGATTGTTTGGATGTAAAATTGTGTGGTCGGGGCCCAAACCGCCAAATACTATTTATAGATATGAGTAGTGACTTGAGGGTTGGTTTTTCTCTGTGTAGATATGGCTATGTGTACAGGGCTGATACCATCACACAGATAGCTATGCCTATATTTATAATTTGAACTGTAAAACCGGTGCATGGACAGCCAGTATTATTAATTCAAAGTATGAGTTCCTTAAACCACTTTTCACTCTAGTGGTGAAATCAAATATGGATAGGGCAAATAACCAAGTACGAGTTAGTTGAAAGTACGGAGTGAATACCTCCTACAATTCTACTAAGGCGTACTTGTGGCATCTTTATACCCCCAACTCGGTGCAGTAACATCCAAGTTGGATCGGTGCAACAAGGGGTCTACGATAAGGGTAATGTGAAGTATGAAAGTGGATTTAGTGGGTCTAGGAACTGGTGGTTGCTCAGGGCTGGTGGTAATTCGGATGGTGAGGGTGGAACAAGGGGGATGAATGAGTTTTGGGTATTGGTGTCTAGTCGAGTAGAGTTTTATTGGAAGTGGGTGTCGAGTAATGAATCTGGTTTAATAAATGAAAGAAATCAGTCGGTATGATTTCAATAGCAGAGGAAGGGTGAATGTCTGGTTGTGAACTGTTTAGTGAAGTCGTTTTTAAGCGTTTAAATACAGGAAATGTCGAACGTCTCTGGTAAAAGGTATCAGGTCAGATATAAAAATAAAAATGTTTGGTCTGATAAGAAAACCAGAATATGAATGAATTGAATTGAATTGATGGCTGGGGATTTGGTGTATATAGGAAAAAGACCGGAGTGGAAAAACTTAATAACAACTGATATCATTTATTAACAATGATAACACTGTTGAGGAAACAATTTGGAAATAAGGATTGATATGAATTATTTCTAGGAAAGGAAAATTTTGTAAGGATTTGTCAGGATCATTACACTTATATATTGCGAAGTGCCGAATTCAGTGGCGTGCTTAGAATTTTTCTAGTGGGTGCGATTTTATGAGTAATAATATAAACTTGCATTTTTTTAAATGGGAATCATAGCTGGCTTGGCAACCATGAGCTGCAGTTCTTTCTTGGCTTTTCAAAAATAGAAACATTGAGATATTTAGTTTTAAAACTGACATATAACAAAGATTTTCTGGGAAAAAGGTAAGATAATTGCTAAATCAGTATACCACAGAAACAAACAAGAACAATAACAAGACACAAGAATGAAATAGAAAAATATACTTAGAGCCATTGCAAGAAGGTGTGAATTGTTTGAGAGAAAATGGCAATCAGTTTGAGCAATTTATGTAGAATATATTCAAAGTATATTTTTCTATTTCATTTTGGTCTTTTGTTATTGTTTGTTTATTTTGAAACTGTTCCGTTTCTGATTTGCGATGCTTATGTTGTATTTTCCCAGAAAATAATTGTTATATGTCAGTTTTAAAAATAAATGTCTCAACGTTTATATCTTTGATAATAACAAAGATATCTTTAAAAAACAACGAAATCGGGACATGCGGTACAGCGTGCTACTTTTCAATATGCCACCTTGTGATATACTTCCCTGCCCTCCAGCATCAACGTACAAAAAATTGTTTTAGCAAACAGAACTATGCTAAAAGTCACCTTATAATTAAAGAAATCGCTTCCTGTATTTATCGGTGCTTCTAAAACAACGTGTTTGCCATCTAGTGGGTCCAAGCAATGCTGCGGAAAGTTCCAAATGTCACGGTACAGCGTCCTCCAGCATCAACGTACAAAAAATTGTTCTAGCATCTACTAATGCAAACAGAACAATGCTAAAAGTCGATTTATAATAAAAGAAATCGCTTCCTGTATTTATCGGTGCTTCTAAAACAACGTATTTGCCATCTAGTAGGCCTAAGCAATGTGGAAAGTTCCAAATGGCATTAAATCCTTGTGTCACATTTGACCAAAAAACATTGTTCATTGCTCGTTTATGATACCAATGTATTTTAAATTGCAAATGAAAGCGTAAAGGATGATGCAGAAAATAACAATCTTAGTACAAGGGAAGTCGTCAAGGAAAATGAGGAGACAGGAATCACCTGCAGGAACAAGTTGGCAAGAAGATGCTTGTACTCGTCGTCGAATGGTGCCCTCTACACTTCGGAAAAGAAGACATGGCGATAAACGAACCCACCGAATTCGAACTTTGTGGTAGTCTTGTGACGAAGAAACTCCAAAAGTACTCTCTAACTTCACAAATTGCGGTACAAGGGGAAATTATGGCGATTTTATTTAAAGCGGATAGGGGGTACTACGACAAACCTCTAGTTAATAATCCTCCCCAATTAAATCTTTATCCTGCATACTTTGGCCCTAGTATTCCTTGCAATAGTTATTAGCAATATTCTATACCAAATGAACAACACTCCCAACCTTCACAATCGTCTGGGTTTTATGCACACTCCCCAGCAAGCTCTCAACATTCGTCATAGTTTACATATTCACTTGACAGCGTTGCACTTCCATTGCCATCACCAAATGATTTACAAGACGTATAACTAACTTATATATTTTTAATTGTATGATTAAATTATAATTAATTTAGTTACAAAATGGAGTTTACTTCATTTTCCTCCCTTTATATTCTCGCTCAATCCCTCTACGGGAACTTGGCACACTTCTGTAACGATCGGACTAGTCGATTGCTTAGAAATTTTGAAAAGGTATTGCAGGCATATAACGAATTGTTACTGATAGCCTTTCTTCAACCGAAGTAGCCCGCGTCCATCTGGTATCTTTTCGTCCTATTTTTGGTTCAATCCAGTTTATTAACAACTCAAAATCTGTTGGTGACATTCTTGTAAAAATTTTATGTAACCTGCTAACCGATTGAAATTTCAGGTCTGAAAGTAAGTGACGGCGACTATATACAGGTTTCGAGGCGGGAAAATTAAAAAACCTTGTTATTCATTTGATGTTCGGGCGAGGGCGCTGAAGTTAATGATAGATTGTCGGTCATTTAACGCCAGTTAGTAAACATATAACAGTGCTCAGGTACTCATCGTGCTTTCTGCGTTCAATAGTTTTATAATAATGGTGACTCCGCGACTACTGTGAGAAGATTATTTCGCAATCAGTTCAGTATTCCGCGTCATAGGCGGGTATCGTCTATTTACGCAATTCATTGGTGGGTACAAAAGTTTGAAGAAAGTAGACCTACTTTAAATTTAAAACATGAAGGAGCAGCAAGAAGTGTTAGAACGCCAGAGAACATTGATAGAGTTGGAACTGCCATAACACGTATCCAACACGTTCTGCCATTAAACATGCATTAGCATAGAATATCAGTGAACCGTCGATACGTCGAATCTTACGCAAGGACTTATGTTTTTCGCATGAATTTTTGTTGTCGCGTTTGGATAATGCAGAAAACTTAATCCACCATATGTTTATGTCAGATGAGGCCTATTTTCATTTTAACGGTTATGTAAATAAACAGAATATCCGATATTGAAGCACTCAGTTACATCGGAATCCTTTGTATAGTCCTAAGGTGACAGTATGGTATCCAATTTCATCACCTAGCACTATTGGGCCATTCTTTTTTGAGAACGATCTAGGAAACGCTACAACCTTTACTGCAGTTCGTTACACAAACATGGTCACAACATGTTTGAGGAAAGAACTTAATCGATTTTCTGAAATTACGTGGTTCCAGCAAGACAGTATTCCAGTCATACTGCTCGTTCGTCTATTGCTGCTTTAAGCGAATTCTTTCCGAATCATATTGTATCCAAAAATGGAGACATTGTTTGGCCGGCTAGATCGCCTGCGACTTTTTTTGGGGGCGGCTCAATAGCAAAGTGTACGTTGAGCCTTGAGAACGCGTAGATCGTAGTGGTGCCCACCTGTCAAGTATTGTTTTTAAAAAGTAAAATGGCAAGTCTAACTTAACAGAAAACTGTAAAAACGTTAATGTCAAAATAAAAACTTATACAAATACAGCAGTTTTAAATGTTCCCTCTTCACTGACGAACTCTGTACGTCTCTGCTTGTGTATAATTGCGTCTGCCAGCATTATCTTTGCCTAAGTTTTCTTTTGTTGATGAAAGAGTCTATCGCATTATAAGCATCAGCAGCGACGTCCATCTTGCACAAAGAATACCTTAAAACTGACGGGACGGAGTTACGCGCCAATGATACGCGATGATGTACTATTGCACCGTAACTACGTTACGTAACAAAAAACGTACGGGGTAAAGCCTGGAAATGTACAGCAACAGCCGATCGTCAAACAATATTTCTCATTCTAATTGAGTTAAAATACGCGATCCTATATTTTTTATGGTTTCTTTCTCGTTCAAAGAAGTGTTCGCAAACAACTAAGACGTTTGTAATTAATTAAAATCAATTAATCAAGTAAGATCCGTCCAAAAAAGCTATAAAGGTTTCAAGAAAATGCAAAGGTTCAAGGAATACTGGCTATTAGAATGGTTAAAAAAGTTTCAGTTCCTTTATTTCCTAGATTTGATTTTATAATGCGCAAGTGTAATTGTTTGGCGATAAAAGGTATTTCGATGCTGGCGATGAATACTATTTATATATGTACAGGGTGTTCCAACGAAAATTTGACCCCCAGAAACTCAGAAACCAAGAGTTTCTTCAAAATTAAAAAAACACGTCAAATTTTATTGGGAAGGGGACGAATTTTCATACAAAATTCATACCCAAAAATGCAACCCCTTGAACCCCCCACCAACCCCCAATTTTTTTTAAATAGCAAATGTGGTCGATTGATACATCATTTACATTTACAAACATTTAAAATCTCTAGGTAACTAAATTTCTAGGTAACCTATTCAGAGCCGAAATTGAAGCTGCAGTTTTGTCTACCCATGAGAGGCCTCAGCAATGCACAGAGTGATGGTCAGCATTTCGAGCATTTACGGGGGCATTAAAAACCTTCCTCCTTTAAATCGGTCTTTTTTAGGGCCACAACTGAGGCATCATTGAGCTACTTGTTCATGAAAAAAAGTCATACCAATGCATTTAATTTTTTTGCGAAAATTAACCGTTTCTGTCGAAATGTCTAACAAAGCCCTCTAGCGACGACATGTGAAACTAACAAAACTTCAATTATTTTAACATGTGCAGCCCAAGAAAAAAAAGCTCTTTTCAACGCGCCCAAGTTTGTTAAAATCGGATTAGCCGTTTCGAAGATACGGTGGGTGATTTAAGGAAATATTTGAATAACCCCCCACCACTTTATTTTTATAGATACGTCAAAAACTGCCAAACAAAAAAAGTTATCCTCGACTTTAAAGATCAGTTTTTTTTTATTAGGTTAATATAGCAGAATTCACAGAAATATCACTTTTTTAGATTCAAGATTGCAGTTACGGCCCCTAGCGGCCATTTCAGAAACTTGAAAATATTTTCCAGGTTTTTGTATTGGCCGTTTTAGTAATAACTTTGTTTTTGCGCAAGCCTCTACGATGGATAGTTTCCCAGATACAGTACCTTGCATTCTTAGTTGTCCACCCTGTACAATACGTGTTTTTCGACGAGTGTACCTTTATGTTAAATGGTGAAGTTAATAGACATAATTGTCGTTATTAGAGTGACAGTAATTCTCATTTATTCATAGAGACACATACACAAACACCCCAGAAATTAAATATGTGGGTTGGCATTTTAGGGAATCACATTATTGGACCATTATTTCTTGACAGAAATCTCAATGGAACAACTTATTTGAATTTGTTAGACGTTATTGGCCCAATGATTACTGACACATTGGAACATGATAATAATATTTTAGAGGACCAATTAACTTTCTAACAGGACGGGGCACCCCCACATTATGATAGACGCGTAAGACAATTTTTGAACTAGGTTTTCCAGGGCGTTGGATTGGCAGAAGGGGCCCAATAGTGTGACCGGCCAGATCACCTGATCTCTCGCCTTTGGATTTCTTTTTGTGGGGACACCTAAAATCAAAAATATACGCCACTCCGCCAGTGTTGCGACAGAGAATTGTGGTAGAATGCCGATTATTGACACCGGAGGTATTTGCAAATGTAAGAAAAGCCTTTGAAAATAGATTGTATCATTGTATGGAGGTCAGCGGAGGTAATTTCGAACATTTAATTCGTTAATTTGGTGAAATTTTAAGTTTTTGTGTTATTACTGATATTCAACAAATAAATTAGTTAAATCGAAAATATATTCAACGTTATTTCATAAATTAAAAAAAAATTACAATGTTTAGAGAAATAAATTGTCTTTCAAATGATGTGTCACTCGACCACACTTGCTATTTAAAAAAAATTGGGGGTTGGTGCGGGGCTGCAGGGGATTGCATTTTTGGGTATAAATTTTGTATGAAAATTCGTCCCAATAAAATTTGACGTGTTTTTTTAAATTTTGAAGAAACTGTTGATTTCTGAGGTTCTGGGGTGGGGGGTTAAAATTTTCGTGGGAACACCCTATATAGTGCTTCAATAAAGGTTAATTTTTGAACCTAAAAAGCTATTTTAACAAAATTTGGCACTTAGAAACTTAACATGGCGGTTAGGCGCCTTAAAAAAATTTAAATGGAATTCGAGATCAAGTGGCACTTCGTTCGAAAGCTCTTTTAAAGTCAAACTTAACCGTGTGTTCTTGTTTACAAAAACACACCGTAGAAAAAATATATAAATATAATAAAAATTATAGAACCAATATACCACAACATTTATTAAACTTATTACACTTCCAGCGTGTTTGTAATAGTAACATTAGTTTGTATTAAAACGTAATAAAAAATAATGGAGAAATCCACCTTTAAAAAGTGGTGTCACTGTCTATTTAATATTTTTAGCAAGATGGCGCCGGGTCGCCGTCTTTGTCTACACAAGCGTCAAAAATAACTTAAAAGTAATATTTCAATTCTGACTCAAGCACGATAAATTAGGTAAAAATTGTAACCTTTGTTGGTGGGAGGGGGGTTACTTTATGTGTGAAGTGGTGTAAAACCTCGCTGCGACTTCGAATAAATAAATCAGTGGCTAAACCTAAAGCAAGTGCAATTAGTGCAACGTTTACAAAATTACTCACCAAATATGACAGTAGTTCTTTCGCCAAGAAATAAGCAAAGCTATGCAGTTAAAGGTCACTCGAATGAAGTACTATTACTGTTAGATTTTATCAGTGCCGCGAAGTAACTAAAAACAAATCCTTAAGTGTTTACGTAGATTGGATCACTAATAACGTGGTTACTTAGTCTAAAAACAAGAGTAATTAAGTGTATTTCAAACGTGCTTAACGTACTTGTTTTGATGGCGCTGAATTTGTTCATTATTTTGATTTATTATTTTACTATTATTAACTGATAAAACACACTTTTATTGTAAAATCTGTGTAAGTATACGTAATAATTTCACCCTGAGTAAAACCCTTATGTTACGCCATTGACTCATATACCGTTCTTAGTAGAATTAATTTATGATATTCTATTTCTTTTACTTTATTTTATTATTTCAACAATGAAAATAACTTATAATTACATACATTATACCTTGAATCTCATTACTAAGCAGTCTAGCGGTAATAAGTAGAACCAAAAAATCCTGACAAGATTTTTCAAAAGAATTGCAGCACACTTGCTTGGACTTTTAACGTTTCATATTAATTAAACAACCCAAATTAAATTGGAATAATTTTAAAATATCTGTTCCTCAACTTTGACCGGGGAGCCATCTCACTTGAAAAATCTGGAATATAATCAAACGCACTATTTATTCAATAATATTCATTTATGAGACAAGTGTGTTATGTAGCATATAAGCCACGAGAGAAATGTTTCTCGAGTGGCAAATTTGCTATAACACAATCGTGCCAAAAGTTTGGTACTTTTTTTCGTATGGAAGATGTTGACATTTTTACTTGAAAAATTAATTTAATTGGCGAAAATGAATGTAGTTTGGGGAAAGCGTTGATTTAGATTATATTTGTTTTGAAATAGTAGTAAAAAGTGAAAATAATCGAGGTGCAAGAATCTTTGTGTCTGCCGACCGAAACTGCCTGTTACCGAATAAGTTAAAGAGCGTCTAAGAAAAGGAATTACGATCATTTAACGCATGGAAGCGAGAGAGAGGAGTGTCGGGTATTAAAGAAGACATAACGTTAGCGTATTTTCCCAACCTTCGGAAAAATTTCACCTGCCTTCCATGTGGACGAAATATTCAATGTTAAATACCGAATACAAAGTTCACAACGATGTAGATATATCCAAATATGGAAAGCTGATAGGATATCTGAAAAGCCAGGACGTATTAACCGAAAGAGGCCAGGATCTTGGAGAGGGAGCACTAAAAGCATCTGATGTTCAATATTTAATGGCGAAGGTACTTACCTTAAATACCTAAAAAATTCATATGTGTCCGCCCGCAAATATGACAGCTCATGAAGCATTATACTCAATTTGAATTTTTTTCAGACGGCGTTATAAAAGGGAATTTATGAGATCAAAACTAATAAACCACGGAGTTTCACAGTTGCAGTGGAAGGATCTTGTGTTAACGCTGTTGAAGTGTGTAAAAAGTACATGCCTCTACGACCCGCGCATATCCCGCATCGTAGGTTTTTTTTTTTGAAGTACAACGGTAGTAAATGTACAGTACAGCCGGTTGGCATTAACACTCTTATCGAAGATACCTACGATAATCGCTTCATTTTTAAAACTAGCAGAAATACAGTCTTATACAGGACATTCGTTGAGACTTTTTTCCGCTACGCTTTTACTGAATGGCGTTGGCGACAACATGGCGGATGGCGTTCAAATTCAGTGGCCGAAGGATACGCGGAAGAGTCCGTGAATGAAAAAGTTTAAGCAGTAAACAAGTTCAAGATTTACGATAGCCAGGATCGAGTTCTTCTAAAGATTCTGCTAAAACAGGACATGATGATCAATAATCATTGTCATTTAATTTTCAAAGTAATATTAGCGACAATAAGGAATAATTGTAATAAATATGTGTTAACATAGATGTATCCAGCTCCTCCTCTATTTTGTTAACAGCTCTGACGTTTTTGCTGGACAAATTATTTTGATTGACTACGCGGAAATGAAGTGACATAATTCACATGAAATCAGCATCATTATGACATTATAATCAGGAGGTGTTGGATAAATGATTATTGTGCGCTTTTTTTATACGAGCTTGTCTAGGAAGTAAAGTTTTTCTTCATAAGATCTGTCGTATCAGATGTGAGTGGACTACTTTATTACATTTTCTTTAAATACACATAAATCTAATATGTGAAATTACTTTTCTGCACATTTTTATGTACCACTGGTATAGACCCTACGGTCATATTGTTTTGTGATCTTTTTGAAAAATGAATACTACAGTTGTTACTAAACTTACATGGTTACCTTCTGGCAGCGCTGCTTACTGCAAATGATAATTCCATTATCTATACACTATTAATGTATATTTAGCTCTCGCCTGACTCTCCGCACAGATGGTAAAAGTTAGCATACAACTACATTAATTCTAAGTGCGAATTGTAGATGCACTCAAGCTATACTAACCAATTATATAACAGTAATCTACTGTCGGTTTACATCAGAGGACTTTATGTAACTCATGCATTTTTCCGTTGAACTATTTGATTCGTGCCAGTTGCGCGTTATGTAGAATATTGAAGTTTGGTTAGATAAACCTACATACAAAGTTTACTTTTTTATGTATTCTATATTCATACATTGTGTATAACTCGTATTTAATTACTGTAATTTTACATCGACAAAATATAACAGTGGCTCTTGTATCTCTAACTTTGTAAACTTTTTTCGGTGACTCATCTTCAATTATGGTATTCAAGTATCTGTATAAAGAATTTTAAGCAAAGTCTATTGCATGTCTGTGTAAGTATTTCACTTTTATTTAAGATTGAGACTGCTCTACGAACGTTTATTTTTCTTTATTATTAATTTTAAGTACAAGCAGTTAAACGTGAAGATCCGTTTGATTGATGTAAATTTACTAACTCTTTAGTTACGCTAGTACCTATACCAGCTCAACGGTCTACGTCTTTTAGTTTTACCTACAATTATTGAGTTGCGCGAGCAGTGAAGTTTGCAGAGGATTAACTATGTTGATTACTGCTTTCTGCAGAATAAACAATATCAGTAGTTTGACTACCTTTAATATCTCGTTTTCTAAATTATAGTTCGCAATAGTTGTCATGTGTCCATGATTTTATCAAAAATTTGCCGATAATTTTCAAAATTATAAATTATTTGTTATTGCCGTATATCTTAAATGTAGTGTAAACTCTCGAAATTGGACCTAATAACGCATCAATGTTTGTAACGTTTTATTTCGTCTTTTGCATATTTGAAAGGTTTAGGAATTTTTTGTTGTTTTCTAAAACAAAAACGAAGCTTTTGTAGTTGATCAGAGTAAAATGAAAGTTTAAAAGGAAATGTGGTTTACATTTTTGGTGTCGATGTTTAGGAAAACCCTTTTACTATGTTGAATTAGTGTTTGTGTAAATAAGGATAGTTTTGTATAAATAAATGTTTTCGTTATTTTAAATTGGGTGAATTTCGTTAAATCAAGTTGAGATTACATCTTATAAAAAAAATTAAATTAGAGAACGCATTCAAATTGATACATTTATGGTACATCTTTTACAAAAGTTACATGTAGCCGCCAGTTCGGCACCATTTATGATAAGAGTATGGTTTCAAACAAAGAATTTGTGTTTAAATACAGCGCAGTAAAGGCTAACAAAACTTCAATTCACCATATATTCATTATTTACGTTTCCAGGTGTTGTGGACGATGTAATTTCTCTCGACGATTTTCGAGTTGACTTCGTTGATTCGCGTACTTGGAAAAATTTGAGTACCTTTTTCTTTATTGGCTAATTAAAAGGAGGTGGTTTAAAAAAACAATGTGACGACAAGTTAAATTATTCACGAGGGCAGTAGTAGTTGCTCTAGTTTAGGCGTAAGAAGCGTCCAGCTTTTTGTTACGGTGACGTAGTGATTACCGCGGAACATCGTTGACTTAGGTCTGTGTTGAGAGAACTATCGTTGCAAGGATTCTCATTCCTTCACAAACCAAATGAGGGATCATATAGTTGTTCAACCTTTACGAGACTAGTTTACCGTTATGTGTAGTGCTCCATAGGGACTTATCGATATCGAGAAAGGCGTTTAATGTTCACCAAGCGCTTTCGTCGTTCTCTGGAGAGTCTTCACTTCTGGGGAAAAAAACAACGTTCGTTCCAAAGTTTCATACGTAAAGTAGTTCACAGTTTGCCGTTAATTAAATAACTCGCTATAGATAAAGAACGGTTTTAATAATTTAAAAATATTAAGAATTATTCCGAACTTGTACATTAGTAGAGCAAAGATAATAAATAACGTGCTGTAAATAGACCAGCTTTTTTCGTTAAGTTACAAATAAAAAGTGTTAATCAGGACTTGTACATAATTAACTAAAGGTAATAAATTTCAAGCAGAACTAGGTCACAGTAAAGTTAATGTAAACTGTCATTGTGCATACAACCATTTGAAGTTTAATCATAACGCGAGTCGAAGAGAGGCCATCATTGACTGAATTGCACGGAGAATTGCTATCGTCGCGTTAACATCAAGCATAGAACCGAGACTCGTTTCAGATGTCTGTGTAACAAAAGGGTATCCTCTACCTAAGGTAACATTTCTGTCATCTTTATTATTGTGGTGGGTGAATAAAGCTAATAAATTTGGGATGTGTAATCTGCACTATTTTGCTATCGTTTGTACAACGGTTGAATACGCCTTATCTTTAAAGATTAACTTTACGTTGTTTTTTTGTTGATGTTCAAATTTTATAACAGGCGTAACCATTCGCATTATTATCAAAATTTAATTGAAGATTTGTTTTTTATTCCTGTTTAAACTGATGGATTTACATCGAAATTGTGTTTTGAGCACGCGATTTAATTATTTATTTGTAGAAAAATAACCATTTATTCTTTTGGACATTTAAATCAGTTTTGTAGTAAATTTTAATAGAGGTCATCGTGAACTAGCTCGCTTCACCGATAGGAGATAATCTAGGTGATGAGATCATAATATCTGTATTGACAATTCGATGGTTCTGATTTGTTTTTATTTTTTTTCACATTATATATATATATATATATATATATATATATATATATTTAAGTTATTGGACTTGGTTTTTTTATGTGAACCTATTAATACACAGCATCTGACGACAAATTTATTTTTTTGTTAATGTTTCTTGTTCTTTTAATTTGCTCTTCGAATTAACGTCATTACAGTGTGTTTGGTTAAATGAAGTTTAATAAATCACTGCATTCTTTTTTTATGATTTATAATAAATAGCAATTTGAAGAATTCGATTTAAGTGTTTTTCGTCTTTTTTTTGTTGTTGAAGTGTAATTACTTTAAAAGCCGAATTTTCTAGTAACGTAATGTAACAATACATGATTGTTTTTGATCAAATTATTGATTAATTTTGCGGCACGCATTTATTTTAAGTAAGCGTGCAAATCTTTTGGAAGCCTTTCAGGTGGGCGAGATCTGCTAGTCTCAGTGCCAACTGCGGAGATTACGTATAGGTAAGCAAGTTATTTGAGTATTTCGAGCAAGCTGTGAACTGACTTAATTAGGCATTTCAGCCCCTATTTTGACATTTCAAATACTCTGGTTTTATGTCGTTTCAACCCCTATTTGGACTTATATATGACGAACTATCCTATTCTGCGCAAAATTTAGTACATCGAACTCACCTCACCGCTGGCTAGTCGAGCAAATGCCAAGTTTATGTTACTTTGTTTTACTGCCAGTTTATACCGTAACATAGTTTAATGAATAAACCGTTGTTTTGATTTTTCTGTGTTTTTGTTTGTGTTGATTAAGGTTTTCTCTTTCAGCTCCCCTCTCTCTCACTGCCTTTATGAACTTTTAGGGTTGTAATTTAGGAACTCTATAGCGCTTACTATTACTACCAATTCCACTTATGCTTACCAACATTTATATTAGTCTAGTGCAAATAATACATTTTTTTCGCTAGCTGCTAGGTTATACTTGCTATATTGCACTGGATTAAAGTCTCCCAGTCACAATCTTTTTACGGTATTGTAACGGCTTTAAAGGGTTTTCAAAAATTGGCTTTGTTACAATTTAGACAGTTTTGAAACTTTTAAATTTTCTACAACACATCGTGCAGGTAATGCTGAGAAAGCATAGCGATACTGTACCACTAAAAATCTATTTCATGATGTAACACGAAGTTATACAAAGTTGGATTAGATAAGGTTTATATCGAAAGTAAATTTAGTATTGGTACGATTTAAATTAACTGATTTATTTCGAATTCACTATTGATCCTCAGATATTAATGAATATTATATTAAAAAAAAAACATTTGTTGACTTTACTTCACGCCCACATTCAATTTACAGAACATTGTATTTACCAGTTTAAAGCTTAATTAGTTTATGTCCCATTGCTTGATAATGACATGATTATGGTTTGGTATTGATTAGCGACCATGGACTAAAAAATAAAACAACCGCTTTAAGCCATCAAATCGCACTAGGGGTTGCGTATGCTTAATAAATTAGCGGGTGGCCAGTTGAACTTGCTTAAGATGGGCGTGTCCGCAGTGAGACGTAAAGTAGCGCAAAGAACGATTCAACAACCTTAAACTTATCATAAACTCAATCGATAATGAACGTGACGCCCTACTGTGATCTGAATTTTCGGTAAGGTTAAGATTCGAAACATTCACTTTAAATTTGGAAAGTACGTTACAGTAAGTCACTAAATTTAATGAATTTAATTAGTATCATAATATTAATACCCAGTGCTTCGCGTCAACAAATAAACTAGTGAAATGTATTCCCATGAACTGTCTAACGACCCCGTATATTTGTCGTATGTGCTTAATGTTTTTAAAATATGTACTAATAGACATGATAAAATAATTCGTGAATGTACGTCTGCGCCCCGGGGCTTCTTGATCTCTATGTTGTGATGAACAACCTTGTTTTTAAGGTCATGTGCCAAATAAACTTAAGACATTCAAGAGGGGATTGCTTTCCGATATTTGCAGATGCTGTTTTTGAGAAGTGGTTTATGGGCATCCGCTATAGAATTGTTACAGGTCTCCTTATGATCATTAATATCGGCGCGGCGTAGAGATTCGTGAACAGGTTTAATACGATTAAGGGTTTCTTAGCAACGGCTACGATTAAGGAAAATTAATAACTGTTTCAATTTTACAAGGATTTGCTTCTGGCGGTAAATTAGTTTTGGCAAGAAAAAAAAAGAAGTAATTCCGTATAGCTGGTAACCAACTCAAAGGTGTGTTTAGGTGAAACATATTTGCGGGATACGAAGCGCATTGGTACCCGCGAGTGATCAATTTTGTGGTATCCTGGTGATGCCACAGTTAACGTAACCCGTGATTTGTAAGATTTTATCCCTTATTCTATAAATACTATGGTATATAAAATTTTCCTGTGTCCAGAATATGTTAATCAGTATCTTGTCAATCTTCATTTTGCACTGGGCGGTTTAATTGGGCAATAGTTTAGATTAAATGTGCCTTTTGATACTAATTCATCCTTTTCGCTTTCAGAATTTTTAAGCTTAAGTATGCTAACGGCCGCATTAGTAGGGATGCATACAATTTATAGTGTTGTAACAGAGAGCGACGTGCATTCCTTCGTAAATTTAGGTTTACAGTTAAGTACAATTGGCTTGTAGCCACTATTTTTTTTAAAGCGTTCTGAGAATAAAGATTGAAATTTTAAAAGCTATAAAAATTATATTTTAGAATATTACGTAAAAATTTGACTTCGCTGGGGTTTGTGCACTTACTCGATGCATTTCATATAGGATTTGTTTCGTTTATTATGTTTTACATGTGTAAAGATATAACTCTCAAATGTATGGTGTAAAACAGTTACACAAATTTCAGTGCAGGGTTTAATAAGGTAAATGGTGTGTTGGAATAAAATATTTTGGGCTATTGGGCTTATTACGTATTGATATGTACTGTAAAAGTAAACTTTGTGTATTTTTATGTTGATGTGTTCATAATTTTTGGACAGTTTTACCGAATTTTATGAATCTATGACGTTAATTGTTATCGTTTATTTTCATCTGACGTTTGAGTGACCCAGTTTGATATTGAGTTTAGTGGTTTTGAGCCATAACGCTTCGCATAGTGTTACGAATTACCGTGTACTTTGGCAGAAATTAATTATCAATTGACTCTCGGTTTACTTAGGTTATTTTGGTTAGGTATCTAAATTATTTTGACTTATATGATGCATTTTGCGAGTTATAGGAATATTTGTACAGAGATGGGTCGCAGTAGATGCCACTACTGGACATAATAGGTGACTAATTAAGTAGGCGTAGCCAGTTTGGTTGAATTCTGCGATTTTACGTCTTGAGTATGTGGTTATGTAATAATGGAAAGCGAGGATGCCGTGAACCGTGGCCCGGTCTTTTTCGTATGTTACTGACATGGATCTCCAGTGCACCGGTGTTTCTTATTTTTTGTTTGGTACATGGGTGTAGTTTGTTTGTTACAGGTCCTGCCACAGTCCTAGTGTTTAAAATTTTTCCGGTATGTACAGGGTTTAGGTTAGGTCAGTTACTCATTTAGGTAGTTAGGTTTAGGGACTTGAAGAGTGAATGTTGCGAGTGTTGAGGGTGTAATGTGTGGGAGTTCGGTAATGGTGAGTTCGGGGAGGGTCGAAATACTTTCGGACTTCGGTTGCTACGTTTTCGCGTGGTGTGGTTTTAGATAGTTTCGTGCCATCCATTATTTTTGAGAACCATTAAAGTTTCGCGCATTGAGCCAAGTTTGCTTATTGGGTTGGTCTTTGTGACGCTTTGATTTTCGATTTGATGTAATGGAACCCCTTTCTCGCGTCCGCACTTTACAGAATTGCTTTGCTTTTATAGTTAGTGTTCGGTTTGTTTTTGCTAGGTTATGTTTCGACCCTTAGGTTAAAAAAATGTTTGTTTAGGTTAGCTTTAGGTTCTTGGTTGTTTTAAGTAGGTGGGACTACGTTTATGTTAGATTGGGTAGGGTTAGTGTAGGATAAAGGTTCTGGAACCGTATACCTTTATACGGCTGTTTAGGGTTTCGTTTTGTCGATTGTATCGGATTTTGGTTTGTTTTCTTGCTTGTGTTTGGTTGGAAAGGTGTTGATGCAATAACTTGAATATTTGAGCACAATTTTGTGTTGGTGAGCAGGCGTGAGTTTTTTGTTTTACGTTTTGTAGATGTGGTGGCCTGTGAGGCGTTATGCTTGAATTTTTATGGAAGAAAACCTTTAGTTAGGAGAATGTTAATCAGTATTGGGAGATAAGAATTTTATGTACCTTTCGAGTGCTGCGCTACTGACAGTTGATTCTACCATATAATGTCATTTGTGATGCAATTTGAGCATATAATGAAGGTATTTGATCATTTGGGTGAATTTAGTTAAAAATGAAAAATTATAAAAGTTTTGTACACCCCTGCCACTGCATATTTTGGGTAGCACTTAAGATTCTCGTATATTTCTTTTGAGTGTTTACTCAAATTCGTGTATAAAATGTTTGTTGTTTTAATAGTACGTTGAATAATTTACTAAATAAGTTTGCATTCCGAAAAGTTAGGATTATATTGTATAATGGATTTTTTTTAAGCCCAATTTTAAAAGTAATTTTGACTGTTTACTTTTTATCTAAATATCACGTTAAATGAGTTTAATAATCGATACCACGTTTCAATATTAGTTCGGTAATTTTTTTGTGAAGAAAATCGATGGGAACAATTTTTAAATGTTGGTGCTTAGAGAATATAAAGAAAATTATCTAAATTGAAGTATTAAAAAAAATTTTAATGTAGAACTTCTTGACATTGAAGGTATTGATTTTAATTGAACCTCAAGAAAGACGAAGACGAAAGACATCTGTCGCATCTTAATATAATTTTTAAATTTCGTGACTAAAGGGTATTACAGCAAGGTGGTTAGTAGAGTCGAAATTATAATGTTTAGCGCGATGCTTGTCAGTAGAAGCGAATTATCGTTCAGGGGTGGTTTTAGTTAATTAATAATTACCCATAACGCGTGAGGTTAAATAATTTATGAGCAGTGTCTTGACACGGTAATTGTTCAATTTTGGGAATTAAATGGAAGAAATTTAAACGTGGATAATGCATCATAATAGTGGATTACATACCGTATTCGTTTCAGTAGGTTGTGCAAAGCGATAGAGTTCGTTACGCTACTCCCGTATATACACAAAGTTTTGCGTCAATTTCTACCCAAAATTGTTTAGTTGAATCGCTAGTACACTATAGACACTCACGATTACGAACATTCAGGGTTAGAAAATGAAGAACCAGTAGACCAAAGTGGCACAGACACAACTTTCGTCAATTTATCAAGTAGCAGCTCAAACTCAGATAGTTCAGTAGATTTATCTCAAATATTGAATGCACTACACTGGATTTTTGTGAACAATTTATTGTCATATAGTAACAGAAACTAACCGGTATATGGACCAATAGAAAATAGGAAAAACGTGGTATCCTATAACTAGTGAAGAAATCAGTCTTTTTTGGATTGACTATTCTACAAACCGTTGCGAAGAAACAAGAACTGCATCAATACTGGTCGACCGATCCTCTATTGGTAACGCCTTTTTTCCTAGTTGCATGAGCCGAAACAGATTTGAGGCCATACATCAAAATATCTATTAATGAGGAGTTCGATGAAGCAACATACCCGGGCCCAAAACTCAACAAGATATGGCCAGTGTATGATAAGTTGTTGCGCAAATTGCAAGAAACTGTCGTATCTGATAAATCTGTCAATAGACGAAAGCCTTCTTTTGTAGGGTAGACTTGGTTGGATCCAATACATACCCTTGAAAAGAGCACGATTTGGGATAAAAACACTATGTGAGTCAAAAAGAGGGTAGGTTTGAAATTTCATCATCTACACCGGAAAACAAACCAACCTTGATAGAGATTACGTAAGTCTACCAGTTTCGTCGTAACTTGTTATGGCGCTCTCCAAACCATTGTTACGTAAGGGCTATTGTATAACAATGGATAAGATTTATAACTCGCCCCAGCTTGCGAACTTACTCACCACAAACAAAACTGATGTTTATGGGACGCTGAAATTAATATCGAAAGCAGAGCTGAAGAAGAAGAAGCTGAAAAGGGGAGAAGTGTTTGCATTAAAAAGAGGCAAAGCGTGTGTTCTCAAATCGGAAAGACAAGAAGCACGTTTCTTTGATTTCACCCATTCATATGAATAGCTGTGTAGAAATACAAAATGGAAGAGAAACTATTGTGAAACGTAAATTTATCATCGACTATAATGACACCATGGGTGGAGTTAATCGTGTAGATTAACGCTGAGCAGGCTACAACCTTCCACGAAAACGGGGAAACAAATATAAGAAAAAATTTTGTCATTTATTAGATTTGGCCCTATGGAACTCCTTCGTGTTATATCGGAAGACTGGTGGTATTAAGTTAGCACTAGTTTTTGGGTTGGATCTCGTCAAACAGATTATGGAAACATTTCATCAGACGGAGTTTTCTCCCAGAAAAGGACGACATTCCAGCCACGCTATATCACTTAGATTGACCTGTTGCCACTTTCTAGATTGCATTCCGGTAACTAAACTGTATAGTGCGTGATACCCGCGTCAAAAAAATTCGTAAGGAAACTAGGTACTACTGCCCAGATTGTGACGTGCCACTGTGTTACACCTTGCTTCAGAGTATATCATACTTTCAATGCTATTTAGGCCGTAGAACTTTTGGTTATACAGGACATTTTTGCTTTTTATTATTTTACATAACTTTTTTTATTTTACTGAACTTTTTTGATTTCCCAGAGCTTTTTTGCGGTGTTCGATTACAGAACTTTTTTTTTCTTGATTTCATGATAGTGACTTTTTTGTCATTTTGATTTGAATTTTGAGTATCATTTGCTGTATGTTATTTCATATTTTTTTGAGAGCCCGAGTTAACTCGGGTGGTGTGATAACGCTTACTAAATAATGTGTTTTTCACAGAAAACGTGTTTGTTGGCATTTTGTAAAAATATATGTAGTAGGTTATAGATAAAGAAAAATTATATTAAAAAATTGGACATTTGAGACCTAGTTTTCCAAATAAATCCAGCCGTGAAGCGGTTAAATTAGTACAACTTTTGTGGTGAAATCAATTATCAGAAGTGGAGGATATTAATTGATTCAGAGTTTTATGTGTTAACTTGACGTAATCTTTAAGAATAAAATAATTAATTCAAAACTGTATCATATTTATTAACGTGGTGTTTTTTGGTACATTTGTTGATGAACAAAATTTAGATATGCAAGGTATTGTGAATAACTGTTACAATTCATTATTTTTGTTTAATCAGAGTTAATTTGAAACTACATTTTATGGATTAAGCGATTTTTAATTCAAAATCAAATTCATGGGAGGGTATAGTAATTATCCTGCCGTTATAATTGCACAGAACAAGTAATTTACTGCTGTAATACAGTGGATGATGAGTTTTATTGTTATGTTTATGTTCAGATTTGTTCTTATGTTTGATCTATTTCATAGATGACCTTCAATCACACTAAAACTAATTGATATTTTGACCTTGATTATTACTTATCGAGTTGTTTCGGTTTATAACTAAACAGTCTAGTTTTCCGTTTTTAGATTTTAATTATTGTTCAGTAGTTGTCTTTCTGGATGGGGAATTAAAATGCGTTTACACCTTACTGGATTTTGAAACTTGGTTGGATATTATTTATTGATGCAAATATTGGGTACTCTTTTGTTTTCAAAATTATTTATTACTTTGGATTAAATTAAATTTAAAGAGCTTATTTAAACGAATGTTACGTACTTTATGAAATTTAAAGTAATTATTAAAAGTTAAACTGAATTTGACGAATGTTTGTTGGAATTAAGTTAGTTATTCACGGAGTGGGCGTTTATCTTGTCATCGTGAATTTTTTACCGAAAATCCTGATTGCACTGGCACCAGTGACTTTTATTACCGAGTTCCTCTGCGTTAATTATGGTAAGTGTAAGGTTTATGAAGCGTTATTTACCGCTTGTATCACACTTGGCTAGCACAGACGGACACTCTCTTACTTAATAAGGAAACACGACGCCTAGTGGCGTTTGTTGGTGCAACAGGTGATATCTTGATTAATTAGTCTAGCATTTGAGTCAAACCGTGGTACATACTTCTTGATTGGATGAAATATTGATTATGAGCACACACTCATAAGCTGTTGAGGCATTGTGTTTTGGAGCGTTATAGTTTCATGTTTTACCCGAATGGTTGGAGAGATGCGTAATTAAAGAGGGAGTTAATTCAATATAAGTTTATTTATATCTATCTGCCGTATCAGTGCTCATGTCTTGTTTTTATGTACGTTTTAACCGATTACAAAATAGAGTGGCGACTATAATCAATTAACTAAGTTGTGATCCGTACTACGGAGACGAATTGTATAAATTCCGCTGGGAGTAAGACCCACAACCACCCCGTCGAGTTGGGCCATTTTGGATTTTTCCTTTCACAAATCTAACGCCCGTTTGACACGTGGCGATATGCTTGTCCTTCACAGAAAACAAACACATGAAACCAAACGTTAAATGAAAAAGAAAAGTGAGTTTTATCACAATATTTTGACAAATTTTTTCAAAAATTTTGAATAAATTTCGTGGACAATTGTAAATAAAATTACGTGTTTGCAATTCGAACTAGGAAACGGATAAGCAGACGAACTCGCTAGACAGCGGGCATAAAACCGTTTTACGGACCAGAACCTGTTGTTGGAGTACTTCGAAATGCTGTCTTCAGATACATCAAAGAATGGATGTCGGAGCAACGTAAGAATTACTGGATTAATAGACCAGGATTAACACACAGCGAGGCTTCCCTTGCTCAAAAAGAGCTTCAAGACCACTACGGTTAAGTAAACATAATCTTAGAACTCTAACGGGAGGATACACGGCTGTTAAAGTAAACCTTAAGAGGATAGGGAAAGTAACAGGAGCCCTCACCTGCTGATTCTGCATGTAAGGAACCTGAAACCGTTATTCACATTTTGTGCAACAGCGATGCGCTGTCTAAGAAAAGACATATATTCAGATATCCACAAATGGAACCGAAAGATCTCAGAACACTTTCAGTGAGCGACCTGCTTCGTTCGATGGGTGTTAGACCAACCAGGGAGAACACAATAACCCTGAAGGGCTGCAGTGTCCCCGGAACCAAATGACATTAAAGAAATATTTACACAGAGTAATAAACGTTAAATTAATTTTTTTAATTGCCTTTAACACCCTGTATTTTCGTTATGGTTGAGATTTTGACTAGGTTTCTTGTAATAATTATTTATTTTGTGATGTCAGTAAGTTGTAGAAGTTTGTGTAGAAAAATTTAATATACCCTGTAGACTCTGCCATAAATACCTGTGTATCAAGGTATGCTTACTAAATTGTGTACTTCCGTTATACAAATTTCATCTTACTTACCCCACTGATATTTAATGTTTGTATATTACTAATTTCTTACGATATGTCTGAACTATTAAAGCTTTCCATATATAAAAGTCTTAGTCAATTTTGTTATACCCTCTGAAACTTAAAAAAACAGATTTGCAGTTCCCCTTAGGGATTCCGTAACGCCCCATAATCAATACCCAACATTTACATTCGTTTTGTAACTTTAGTAAATTGAATTTTTTTAAGTTATAGAAACAATAGTAATCCATTCATTAATTTTCCCCTGCTACATTTTTCATAAATATTAAAAAGATTCCCTACCAATTTTTAATTAAAATACTTTTCCATTTTGTGTAATATATTGAATAACGTCGAATTTAATTGTTTTGTAATGAAAATCGAAAATGTATTAAAGAAGTTTGAAGAGGAACTCGAGAAAATTGCAAAACGTTCATGGATTTAGTCTACTTGGTTTAGAATTGTTTAAAGGTATAAATTTAAAGGTAAACTTCGTAAGCTGATACAAATCAAATTTATTTTCAACGTCTTTCCGATATGTATAGAAAAATGCTTTTATGTTGCCTATTTTTCTTTAAGCATGAATTATTGTGTACTGTCTCGAGGTTTTATTGGAATTTGTATCAAAGTATAAAGACGTATACTTTTGTAGGTTTCACCAAACTATGGACGGTCGGAATTTACTTAATTAAACTGTCCAAACTTGTGAATTTGCTACTTTGGTAATTTGATATTGGCAGTGTTACAGTGTGTTAGTTTATTTAGATAAAATTTTGTCTAGTACTTGTGACGTATTAAGTAGTTTTTATTTTAACTTTGTTTGCAAATTCTACCGTCTTGGAAGCACGTTGTGCTGTCGGGTGCAGTGTATCGCTTGTCACTATTTATAGTTACTTACGATAGTTAAAATATACAAATTCATATTTGAGATGCTCTATTGAGAGCAGTTTGGCAACACCGGATTTTTCCGTGTCGCGCTTTCAATTCAATCTGTCATTGACGTGCAGTATAAGTTTCAACGAGGTCCGTTAATTAAGTGATCAATTAGAACAGAAAGTGTTTCAGCTTTCCTTCTTTTTCGATTTCGAATTTTTAAGGATTTAAAATATTCGTGACGCTCACGTCAGAAAGACTGTTTCACACCGTTTAAAGATATTTACCTTCTCAGCAGAATCGAAAATAACGCATTTCTTTGTCAGCAATCCATACATTAGAATGACTTGTTTTTTGATAGTAGCTTACAAAGAAAATAACATACGCAGTTTTTTACCAAGACGCTTTTAAAAGGCTCCGGAAGATGGTTCTTTGCATCAGGCTGGACATTGCAAACCAGAGCATGTTCCATAATAACAACGCCTCCTGTCACATGGCCATTTCAATCAGACACACTTTGGCACAAAAAGGTTTTCCAATTCCCCTACTTTCTAATCTCAGGCGTGTGACTTTGTTCCCCAAGATCAAGGAATACGTTAAAAAAAGTCATCTTGGCTTCATTCATCCAAAGGCTACTCTTATTGAGGCACAAATCAGTGGATTATAATGAACGCCTATAAAAGAATCTGTTTCAATAATTTTTTTTCATATCTCGTGTGGGTGCGTGCGCATATGTTTGTGTAAGCAACAATTCTGCCATTTAGATGTAATTGCAAAATTTTCGCGCTTAACATGCGACTGAACTGAATGTTAATCGGTTAAAAGAGGCTTAACTTCGCTACGAACTTCTTACGTTGGATTCGAGTCAAAGATGTGGAAAGTCTGCGGTAAGCATTCCGTAATATTTTAAAACTGGGATTTGACTAATATGTTTCATGTGCTATACTTTTCTTTGAGGATGAGGTTGCTTTAAGATTGGGTTCGCTCAGTACATTCATGGGAGATGATACAGCTTCTTCTGCTACCTGAATGAGTACCATGTAACAAAGTGGCGCCCAACGTGGGCCCTGATTTCTCTTATGATTTACTATTGTATACTTAGAATAACAACTTCTTGTTACTAGAATTTTTTGCTTCGTGTTTGTCGTTATGGAGACTGAAGTTTAACCGATTAAAATAGACTGAACTTCGCTACGAACTTTTCTGTCGCGTAATAGAATCAGGCATAAATGTGGAAAGTTTGCGGAAATCGGTCGATAATGGTGTCGTGAAACTATAACCCGGCCGGTGTCTCATATGATATATCTTTTTCTGAGGATGAAGCTGCTTTACGGTTGGGACTTGGTGAGTTACCGGATGTTGTGAGTAAAGGGTATAGCGACGAGCTTGTTTCTATTACTTTTAGCGATACGAAAACGGAATCAACCAAATCTGCTACAACTTCCGTTTGCTCATCTTCTAATAAAACACATCTAGCTTCCAGATGGAACCTTAGGTTCTCGGGGACCGGTGCAAGTTAGCGTAATCAATTTTTTGTGCTGCTAGAATATCTCGATCCGAATTGTTTGTTGCTATTTCTGACATACTTACGGGTAATGTCTGTGCAGAAATCTACACTTTTATCAATAACTGGTAGTGATGAGTTTCTACTAAGGAACTACGATGAACTTATGTGCGAGGAGAATAAACAAAGCATTATGTGTTCCGCTAAAAATATAAATATTTTTGTAGCCACTATGGAAGGTCTGTCCGATCGGCTTACATTCCCAGTATCAAGCTGAAAAACTGAGCTTAATACTTCGGAATTTTGGTCCTATCAAGTTGGCTTCGCTTTAGCTCTGATATATTCTGTCAGAGAATTACTTACTATGGGTCGTTCTTTAGAACACAGCAAAGTCAACGTTAATCATTTCAAATCTCATCCTTCGCGAATTCTCGTCTACTAGTTCGCTTATATTAAACTATCCTCTATCTAACTGTAATGTTTCAAACACTCAAGAATCATTCAATTCTTCTACCGGCTTCAGTCACGACTGCTACAAAATCTTTTCGTTGTTGGAATTGTGATACTTTTGGTCATTAGTCACTACAGTGGATATACCACCACTACTGACTAAACACTGATATGGTTCCGGTAAACCAAATGTAATCAAATTGACCTGCCCTAAATGTACGTCGCGTCAGAGAAACTACATAGTGGATCTGATGGTCGAGTATCTGACTTCCTCTTTGCTTTTCTAAGAAAAACGATTTGACCGGTTGGAAGAACAATTATTCTTAAATTTGATTTTATCTAATGCACTAATATGTCCAAAAGGTAATACCAGTTTTTAATTTAGTTTACACGGGTATATTGAAATTGGTTAACACTATGACAAACATTTTTGAGCGACACTTGGTTTTGTACAACGCAAAAAGCAATTTTGGCGATTTTTACAATATGTTATTTTGTTGACCGAAAAATTTTGTTTACGAAATCGAATTTTTGCTGCGGAAACGTTTAGAATATTTTAGGCCTTCGGTGAACAAACTTTGTCTGAAAGAAATTTTAAAATGTATAAACAGTCCAAAAAAGACCGAGGACGAATTGAAGACGAAGAGCGCCCCGGTCGACCATCGACCTTTACCGATGAAAGTCACGTGTAACAAATACGAGATTTGGTGCTCAAAAACTGCCGATTCTAGGTAATCTACAATTTCTTATGTCAAATATTAGTGTGAAGACATTTTCAGAAGTCAAAACTTTAAGGGTGGGCGGCTGCACTTCCCTGTATTTTCAAATCTGAATTAAGAGTAACATAATTTAACTTACCTGGATATTCATAGAAACTATCATTATCAGTATCAGGAGTTTGAGATACATTTACCTTACCAACTTCATCGTTTTCATCTTGAGCGGTTATATTGTAATAGCTTATTAACAGGTAAAACAGCTCATACCCCTGATACTACTTCATAATAATAATAATAATAATAATACTCACTCGGTGGTAATTATACTTTAAATACATGCAGTGGATAATATACAATTTTTATTTGCTATTATTATTATTATTACACAGATATGAGATTATTCTTAAATTAGCACGACCCTGGAAATACTACACACGCTTTCAAACCTTCTTCCTCATTCTCAGAAGCCGTACCGTATTCATCATCTTCGACATATATAGAAACTTGTGTTATGGTCTGCGCCTCTTTGTCGAGGCCCCTTAACGATAAATAGTATTCTATTAAACGACCCTAATGCTAACTTATAAAACAAGTATAGGAACTTATGTTAGGGTTTGTGCCCTCCTGTCGTGGCCCCCTTGTTGCGAAATTTGAATTGTGTCGCCATCTAGTTATATATGGATTAATGAACATTTTCTGTAATAAAGGTGGCACCACCTAGTGTTATATTTCTAGGACTAATTAGGGTTTTGTTTGTGGCACCATTTAGTGGTATATTTTTAAACAAGCGAATGTTTTCGGTAAAAAAGGCGGCGCCGCCTAGCCGTATATTTCTTGGACTAATTAGGGTTTCTTTGTGGCGCCATCTAGTGGTGTAAATACTAATGAATGTTTTCTGTAATAGAGGTTGATCATGTTCGTCTCTTTCTCAAACAAACAAATCAATTAAGCAGATCAATCCCAAACAAACCACGTTCGATCAAATCAAACAATCAGATCAATCTCAATCAATAAATCAACCAAATCAATCTCAATCAATCAAATCATAACTTACAACTTGCGAAAACCAGCTTACAGTTCAAAAATACTGAGTGGACATACCAAATCAGCTCTCAATTCAAAAAATAGCAGTTTGATATAATTTACAGCGTGCAAAAGAAAACCAGTCTCACACTTATTTTAATTACCCACCTAACCGTCCTTTCGCATTAACTGCAGCATTGTTAGTGCCGGTTCGAACGCCGTTAAGAAAACAAGTTTATTAATAAAAATTGAAGGAAATTTTAGCGTTTGAAAATATAAAAAACAATACATCATTTATTTAATCACATTTTTATCGTTCTTCTTCGACCGTGATTCGTCGCTATCATCATCATCGTGATTTTGACACTCGTCCTCCTCTATCTTATCGCTATTCTTCCTCTTCTGTAAATCATCAGCATCATGTTGGATTTGAGATACATTCATCTGATCCACGTCATCGTTTGCATCATCATCTTGAACGGTTATGTTGTAATAGTTTATTAACAAGTCAGTAAAATCGCTAATGTCCGCTGATGTTGGCTCATAAACAGGAGAATACATTATAATAATCCTCACTCGATGACGGTTACACTTTAAAGAGCGAAACGCGCGAGAAACGAAGATGTTGCCGGCCTTGGGTCAATGTTCGGATAGGATCGGTTATCTTCCGGGAAGTTTGGAGTGGGGGTTGCCGAAACAGCCTTCGCAGCCGTCTTAGTAGAAAAAGAGCTTAGATTTATAAACTTGCCCCTAGGGAAGATATTAGAGCGTAGTTACGGAATCAAGAAGCGTACTCTATGCATAACTCCTGATACTGATAGTGATGTTCTCTATGAAGATCCATATAAGCTAAATTACGTTACTCTTAATTCAGATTTGAAAATAAGGGAAGTGCAACTGCCCACCCCAGATTTGAAAGCATGTGTAGTATTTCCAGGGTCGTGCTGAAAACAGTTAATTTAAGAATAATCTCATGTCTGTGTAATAATTATAATAGTAGCAAATAAAAATTGTGTATTATCCACTGCATGTATTTAAAGTATCATTACCACCGAGTGAGTATTCTTATTATTATTATGAAGTAGTTTCAGGGGTATGAGCTGTTTTACCTGTTAATAAGCTATTACAATATAACCGCTCAAGATGAAAACGATGAAGTGGGTAAGATAAATGTGTCTCGAACTCCTGATACTGATAGTGATGTTCTCTATGAATATCCAGATAAGCTAAATTACGTTACACTTAATTCATATTTGAAAATACTTTGAAGTGCAAGCGCCCACCCCAAAAGTCTTGACTACTGAAAATTTCTTCACACTAACATTTAACATAGGAAATTGTAGATTACCTAGATTTGGGATGTTTTCGATAATTTACTACTAGACATAGCATCTTTTTTGCAACTCTGACCTATACATATAAATAGAGAGTAGTTACTATTAATCTGTATGATAAACTTTATGGCTTTGAATATATTTTACAGTTTTTTAAAGAAAGTATGATAGATACTTCATATCCATAATCAATTTTACGTAATTTAATCGGTGTGCTAAAAGTAATACAATTGATTGTAAAACGTCTTCCCTAAACACACACTTACCTATGGGTGACGTATAAAGAAGATCCCCAATTAATCATTTTTAATACTAACAAAAGACAGTCAATTATTAAAATTCATTTAGACGTCATTAAAAGGGGCTCACAATGAAATGTAAAACAGTTTATAATACATATGTGTAGCCATTTAATGCATTTATTTTCTGCTTAAACCTTGCACATATAATTTTAACAGTCGACCTTCAATATTTACTTTAATTAATAATTGATACTATTGAAAGGAGCACGCAGTGAAACGTAAAAACAACGTATAATGCATATGTGTATTAATCAACGTATTAACGGATTTAATTTCCGCTTAAACCTTGTACATATAATTTTAACAGTCGACCTTTAATATTTACTTTTAATTGATAACACTATTAAAATGAGTACACAATGAAACGTAAACAATCTATAATACATATGTGTATAACTATTTAATGAATTTTATTTCTGCTTAAACCTTGTTTTAACATTCTCAAGGTGAACATCATTTAAGGTATGTTTTGTAAAGCATACTAGCAACTTAATTACTCATTTATATGTATAATGTTGAAGGTGACTTTTTCTGGAGGTAAAATAAGTATGTTGTAATAAAATTCGTATATAGACAAGGTCGCAACCTACAAATGGAACTTAAAGGAAATGTAATAATTTTAATAACAATTATACGCGTTACGAAAAATAAAACCACATTGTAAAAACAGTTATCCCTGGCAGCATATTTAAACCTTATGTTAGATAGCCATAAACACTAGCTTTCAAAAACACCAAGTCCATCTGCTTCTACCAATAATACGGTTTAATCATTTTCATTCATATTTAACTTCTAGTCTTACGCTACCTGTAATAATTTTACAATAATTATGCAATCTCTTTTATAATAAACGAATTACGAAAAATAAACCACATTGTAAAAACAAAAACATTTATCCCCGGGAGAATGATATTTAAACTTCATGTTAGATAGACATAAACACTAGTTTTCAAAAACACCAAATCCATCTGCTTCGATCAATAATACGGTTTAATCGTTTTCATTCATATTTAATTTTTAGTCTTACGTTACCTGTAATAATTTGAATTACCATAAAATACATATTAACGCAGTCATTTCAAAATTGCATAGAACATAATCGATATTTTTTAAGGTCTATGTCGAGGTTTTTATATCTTTGAAATATTTTGATAAAAATCAAAACTAGCCCTAATAAATATTAATAATAATAAATACAGAATAGATAACATCTTTTTATATTCAGGTCAAAAATACGTCCCTCACGTGAACGTGTACAAAAAGTGGCGGGAAAGGTGTCCCAGGGGGCAGGGCTTGTGACGTCACAAAAAACAAAATGGCGGCACAAGTGCCCGTGTACTACTAATAATAATGTCTCAGGAATGTAACTTTTTCGCATAATGTTAACACTCTTATGTAGTATAAAGAAACATGGACTAAAACATTGAGGTAAAGTTATACCTGAACACTGTAGAATTATACCCCGCAAAGAAAAATCGTAAAACTAATATGTAGATGGAGCTGATGGCTTGAACTTGATATTCTACATCCATTATTTCGAAAACCACTAAAGATAAGTAACGGGAATGTTATACAAGGTCACCTTAAAATTAATGATATAATTAAAAAATGTAAAAATATACAAGGTGTGTCATTAGAAAAATCTAAGTTTATGTTGTTACGCTTTTGTGAGACATCCTGTATGGTTAAAATTATTTAAAAATGTGTATCTCATACTTTCGCACAACTTTTGTGTAGTTTTTTTCTATATAGTTAAATAAAGCTGTTATCTTCCATCCACGCACTAATTGGCTAACCTGTATACAGGGTGCGTCGAAGTACGATATATCCGTTATTAAAGGAGATTTAAAAAAAAATTATTTACAAAAATTATAGGCAACTTCAAACTTCACATTATAAAATTATTTTCGTATTTACAGGGTGTTATATATTACTAGGGTGAACCAAACATACTTTTTTTAATGGGACACCCTATAATTTTTGTAAATAACTTTTTTTGATATCTCTTTTAATAACGTACTTCGACGCACTAATGCCGCAACCTGTATGTACAGGGTGTCCCCAAATTGCACAGCCAAAAGGATAATGAAGATTACTTACGTAAGCCAATTTAACTAGACTTGCCTTAGTCCAAAAGTTTAGAATTAACGAAGCTACAGGGTGTCAAAATTGAAAAAATAAATCACATTTTCTTTCATATCTTTCGACTGCTTTGAGCTAATTTTATAAAACTTCTTGTATGGGGGTTTCTTGGGATGAGAAATTCAAATTTATCACCGATTTCGGTGTGTTTCCTAAAGGGCGCTACAAGCGACCATTAGGATATGTTTAAACCGCTACAACTTTTTTATGCTACATTGTAGGCCCTTTTAGTATGGAATAATAGTTTTCCCTACCTCTTCTGCTTAAAAAAAGGTATACATTCTTGATATCGCTAAGAGCACCGGTTTCCGAGAAAAACGCATCTAAAGCTCAAGATGCATGCAAACTATCCAAAAGTATAATAATAGTTCATAGTAATAATAAGATTTATTTATCAAGCCCATTTATGGAAAAAATAAAGAAGAATGGAGTTTTTCAAGAACAATAATTATTGAAGAAAAAACAAAAATAATAATTAAGAATATGAAGAAGAAAGTTAAACAATTAAATTGCATTATTATCAACCAAAAGCTAAACATAAATTAAAAAAATAAAATTATGTTATGTAAATTTTGTTCCAAATTTCCACTATTTTCCTGCATGCACAAGTTAATTCTTTTTAAAAAATTACTTTGTACTCAGGACTATTCTTCAATAAATTGGTTTCATAAATTATTCTTGACAACAATTCTTCTTGCGTATTAACTGGGGATGCATTTCAGGGCGCCCCACAAAAAAATCTCAGGTTGTCAAGTCCGGTGATCGAGCCGGCCAGTCACAGGTGCGTCACCTCTTCTTCCAATCCAGCGCTGTGGATATACCTCATTTAAATGTTGTCTTACATTTAAAGTAAACGAGGAGGTGCGCCATTATTCGTAAACCACAGGTCACGACCAACGAGTAAGGACAAATCTTCCAATATAATAGGTACATTTTGTATTAAGAAGTTCAAGTACCTATCTCCATTCAGCCGATTTGGCAGTACAAAGGGATCAATAATAAAAGAGTCTACAATTCCAGCCCAGACATTTACTTGAAATTGAGGCTGATAATGAGATACTCTCGTTTCATGAGGGTTTTCAACAGCATAAACATGTTCATTATGAACATTGAAAATACCGCATCTAGTAAAAGTAGCTTTGTCTGTGAACAAATTTTTTTTACTAAAATTTGGATTTTCGATTCTTCTATGAATATTAAATCGACAGAAAGCTAAACGTTGATCAGGATCCATGGGCAATATGTCTTGAACTTTTCGAATATGAAAGGGATGCAATAATTGTTCTTGAAAAACTCTATGAACTGATGATTTGGAAATTCCCAATTGCAATCTTACACGTCGTGTGCTGGTCTTTGGATTTATTTCAACAGCGTCCAAAATCTCTGCTTCTATTTCCACCGTCCTTATGGTTCGTCTGAGCCCAGAATTTACACGGCTTGGTTGAAATTTGCCATTTTCTCGGAGACGTCTTTCGATATTAGCAAAAGCGTGCTGATTTGAAGTTTTACGGCAAGGTTATTTTTCCTTATAAATTCGTACACTTCTTCGACCGTTGCAATGGCAAAGTCCATAGACTAAAAGCTTGTCCACTATTACAGAATTAGTGAAACTGTGAGCCATAATTATGGATCTTTATCAATGGAAAAGCGACAGAAAAAAACTAACGTGTGATAAATAAATTCAACTGTCGATGTGGTAACTAAAAAGCAAAGGTGACTAAAGTTTTTTACCTAGGTAAAAGCGCTTGCGCAAATGTGCATTAGAAAATATTTTTTCCTGGCTAAATCGTTCGTCTTATCCAAATTTTTCACGAGAGAAAAAAGATTCAAAATTAATTGAAATTAATTACAACTAATTTTTATTGCGGAAAAAAATAGGATAGTCAAATAAATTATTTTGATACTTTTGGATAATTTGCATGCATCATGAGCTTAGATGCGTTTTTCTGGGAAACCGGTGCTCCTAGCGTATACCTTTTTTTAAGTAGAAAAGGTGGGGAAAACTATTCTTCCATACTAAAAGGGCCTACAGTATAGCACAATAAAGTTGTAGCGGTTTAAACATGTCCTGAGGGTCGCTTGTAGCGCCCTCTAGGAAATACACCGAAATCGATGATAAATTTGAATTTCTCATCCCAAGAAACCTCCATATAAGAAATTTTATAAAATTAGCTCAAAGCAGTCGAAAGATATGAAAGAAAATGTGATTTATTTTTTCAACCTTGACACCCTGTAGATTCGTTATTATCAACTTTTGGACAAAGGCAAGTTTAGTTAAATCGGCTTATTTTTGCGTAAGTACTCTTTCTTATACTTTTGGCTATGCAATTTGGGGACACCCTGTATACAGGGTGTTCTAAAAGTCCATCAGGAAACTTCGGGAGGAGATTCTACGAGGTAAAATAATAGCAGTTTGCAAGGAAATGTTGTTTCTGATTGTCATTTGTTTGCAAGTTACGGCTTGTCAAAGACCAATTTTTTTATTTTATTTATTAACTATTCTGGTTCTACAAAGAGATAGCGTTAGATAGTGGAATTACACGAACAAAGTACGACAGATTCTCCTATTTTATAATAATAATAATAATAATAATAATACATTTTATTTGTCCAACAGAAACAAGTACCAATTACAGAACAAACTGAAAAAAAAAACTAAATAAAAATACATAAACACCAATACAAGAGAAAATACTACACATATAACATAAGGATTATAAGTTACTAACATTTATAAAACTATTGTATATTGAATTAAAGTTACAAAGAGTAAGTAACAATTTACAAGTTCATCATAACAAATGTTCGTAATGACCTCCATTCACCTCTATACATTTTCTAACACGTTTTAGAAATGATCATCTGACACGATGAAAAACACCGATATTGTTTCTAATTATTTCACACCCACCAATAATCCTTTGTCGCAGATCATTGACGTCGTTACTAGGCGTTTTATAAACTATGGACTTTAAAAATACATTGGATTAAGATCTGGCGATCGCGGTGCCCAAACTATTGGTCCACCTCTTCCGATTCAACAATTATGAAATACCTCACCTAAATATCTACGAACAGCCAAACTAAAATGTGGAGGGTCGCCATCTTGTAGAAGCCACATATTTGCTCTTTTTCTTAGAGGAACATCTTCAATTAAATCTGGAAGATTGTTTCGAAGAAATTCCAAATAACTATCTCCATTTAATACTCCATTAAAAAAGTAAGGACCCAGTAATTGATCTTCTACGATTCCAGCCCATACGTTAAGAGAATATCTTCGTTGATGTTTTGTTTCCTGGTATGCATATGGATTCTCATCAGACCATCGATGAGTATTATGATAGTTTGTAATACCATCTCTTCTAAAGCCGGCTTCGTCAGTAAATAAAATGTTATTAATAAATGCATTATCTTCGTCATATTTTTCCATAATGCTATTACAGAGCTGCAAACGACACACGGGATCTTCATGATAAAGTGCTTGTACCTTTTGCACATGGAATGGGTAAAGAAGTTGCTCGTGAAGAATATTCCAAACTAAAGAATGGGCAATACCCTCCTGCGCGGCAATTCTTCTTGTACTTATCGCCGAATTTGCCTCTACTGTCTCCAGCACTCTTTCTTCTTTTTCTACAGTTCTCGTAGTTCTTGGTCTTCCTGAGTCATAAATATCATTTCTAAAAGACCCTTGCTCCCCCAGACGTATGTGAATGTGAACAAATGTTTGTGCATGTGGTATTCTTCTATCAGGATATGCATCTATGTAATCCCGGCGCGCTTATTCTGCATTACCATTTGCTTGTCTATAACCAAAATGCATGTCACGGTATTCAGTACTTTACGAATGGAATTATCAACATTTGATATTTTAATAAAACTTTAATAGCGATTTCTCACTAAACGGTTAAATTTATCGGCTTGAATAAAGAGCACATAATTTTTTCTAAGAGAAAAAAGAAAAAAGTTATCAACAAAACAAATTTTGAGTTTTAGGTAAAGTGCCCTCTAACGGCGCATAATGGAACTTTTTTATTACTGCTCAAATAGAACTTGATCTAATTAGTAAGTATGTCAAATGAGAGACTAATCGACCTTGAACTGTAGAAGTTATTTAAAAAGAAAATTTAAAAAAATCGGTCTTTGACAAGCCGTAACTTGCAAACAAATGACAATCCGAAACAAAATTTCCTTACAAACTGCTATTATTTTAGCTCGTAGAATCTCCTCCCAGAGTTTCCTGGTGGACTTTTAGAACACCCTGTATATACAGGGTGTGTCATCACTAACGGGACGGTCTTTTGTATCTAGGTAATACGTTTTTTGAAATTTATTTTTCAGGGGGGTTATGTATATCAGTAGTGGCCACATTTTAAAATTATTTTCGTACATACTGGGTGTTCCAGAAAAGCGTGGCTTATCAAACTTTATTTTTTTTTAATGGACGATCCTGTATTTTCGTTCAATTTTGGATAGTAGTGTAAAAATAAGGTGCACTTTAATAAATGATCCCTATAGGTAAATGTTACAGTTTTCGAGATATTTTGAATTTTATGAAAATAATAGGTTTTTGAAACAAAATCGAATCAATTAAATTAGAATGACAAAATTCTAGTTGTAAATATTAAATGAATCGCTATAGCAAATGATTCTTAATTCCTTACAGGGTGTTCAAAATTATCAGTTGTAAAATAATTACATTCAAATCACCTTTATCTTGGTAATTTTAAATGTAACACCCTGTATTTTATTAATCTACATATACCTAAATATTACAGTTTTTTTGTTATTCAACATTTTCTTAAATTTAATGTAAAATCCCGTATAATTCAATAAACATTTAAAATTTAATCTATTAGGTTGCTGTCTTTTAGGCATAATACAATTAAAAGTTGTTTTTTTAAAGTCTCTAACTTATTGTGCACAATAATTTTATTTATTGTTAAATTGTTAAAATAATAGTTTAAAATGGAATATGGATTACAAGAAAGAATTGATATGATACTGTGCATTTGGGAATGTTTAGAAAATTGTTTTCTGGCTTCTAGTTTGTATGCTCAAAAGTACCCCGACCGAGAACATCCAAGAAAAGACGTTTTTGAAAGGTAGGAATAGGTAGGAATAGATTTCGTGCTACTGGGTCAGTTGCATATCAGAAGGTGAATAAAACAAAACAGGTTACTGGGAATAATGAAAATGAATTTGATGTTACTGATGACCCTCATACAAGTACTACAGAAATTTCGAATGAAACAGGTATCAGTCGAACAAGTGTCCGTAGGATACTTAAAAAAATGGATATTATCCATATCATATTCAGTTACATCAACATTTGTCTGAAAGGGACTATAATCTGCGTTTAAACTTTTGCTTATGGGCTTTGGATAAGGCTGGCAGAGATCCTAATTTTTTTAAATTCCTGGAATTTACAGATGGATGCACTATTCAGAGTGATGGTATAGTAAATAGGCGTAACTACCACTATTACGATACTGAAAACAGACGTCTATTTCGTACTGTTGATCGCCAACACCGATGAGCTGTAAACGTTTGGGCAGGAATATTAGGCGATTATGTGATTGGACCATATTTCTTTGATGGAAGAAAATTTTTGAATTTCTTAAAACGTAATTTTTGGATACTCCATGAGCATATTCCATTAAATATACGAAAAAAAAAATGTGGCTCCAGTTGGATGGAGCACCCGATCATTTTGCCCGACCTGTCGGAGAGTATCTGAACAGAAAATTTAGAAATAGGTGGATAGGCAGGGGTGGTCCTTGTAATTGACCACCTAGGTCTCCAAATGTTACTCCAATGGATTTCAGTACATGGGGGATTGTTCAGCTTATAGTAAATCAAACAGTCCCACTACTCCCGAGGATATGAAAATAAGAATTTCTAATGCATTCATCACTATAACACCGGAAATGTTAAATAAAATAAGAAGATCTTTTGAAAATAGAATTAATTGCTGTATTCAGGGAGATGGTAGACATTTTGAGCGTATGTTAGAGTAAAATTAATTTTATCCTAGCGTCTTGTTCGTTTTTGTTATTATAATTATTACTTGTCTCATTAAAAAAAAATATTTTGCCGTTTTTATGTTTTTAGTTAATAACTTTTAATTTACTTGGGTATTAAGAATAAAAATGATAATAATTATTTGAATATTTTTTTATCTCAGAAATACATTAAATTTAAGAAAATGTTGAATAACAAAAAAACTGTAATATTTAGGTATGGGAAACCCATATATCAAATGATAGAGAATGTTTTTTTGAATAATGTAGATTAATAAAATACAGGGTGTTACATTTAAAATTACCATGATAATGTGATTTGAATGTAATTATTTTACAATTGAAAATTTTGAACACCCTGTAATGAATTAAGAATCATTTGCTATAGCGATTCAAAGGGTAACAACTTTAATATTTACAACTAGAATTTTGTGATTCTAGTTTAATTGATTCGGTCAGTATGATTTGTTTTCGAAAACCTATTATTTTCATAAAATTCTAAATATCTCGAAAACTGTAATATTTACTTATAGGGATCATTTATTAAAGTGCACCTTATTTTAACAGTACTATCCAAAATTGAACGAAAATACAGGGTGTTCCGTTACAAAAAACATAAGTTTGATAAGCCACGCTTTTCTGGAACACCCCGTATGTACGAAAATAATTTTAAAATGTGGCCACTGCTGATATACATAACCCCCTGCAAAATAAATTTGAAAAAACGTATTGCTTAGATACAAAAGACCGTCCCGTTGGTGGTGGCCCACCCTGTATATGTATATATATATATATATATATATATATATATATATATATACAGGTGGCGCAACATATACGCGTCGATCGTTTAATTCCTGTATTTTTTCTCATTTTTGAGTTCTAGAGACTAAAAAAAGTTTAAAAATTATTATTAATTTTATTAAATACATAAATAAAAAGTTTACCTCGAGTAGGATTTGAACCTACGATCTGTACTTTGCTAGAGTACCGCGCTAACCAACTGCGCCACCAAGGTTCAAGCCCCAATCGATGTAAATTTTGTCTTTATGTATGTAGAACTGATGTAATTCTAAATATAATGAGATCACAGTCAAATTACTTATATTAATGGAATGAGCCTGCAATATCGCAAGGATTCACCCAAACCAAAGCAACTTGACTAATAAAAAAAATAAAAAACTTATAATAAAAAAAGTTTAGTTACTGTTATGGTGCCTATACCTATAACTTACCGTTATCGAAATATTTCAATTTTTTAAAAACTACAGAGTCAAAATCAAATGTTCCGTACGCCCAGTAGATTACAAATTTTCATTCACAGCTGACATGACTGTTTTACCATAAGAATAAAGTTTAAATGACATATGAAAATACTGCAAAAATATTATACAGGGCGTAATAAAAGTTACTTTCAACTTTTTGGCAAATAACTTTTTTATTTTAAATAGAACACCCTGTATTTGATAGTACAGTTCGATGGGGATATAAGTTGGCTTTCAATCTGTATTAGGGTTCCCTATACCTATCTATCATAGTTCTTCTGTAAAAGATCATTTTCTCTTTCACATAACATTACGTCCATTCCTGTATTAAAATTAAGCTAAAAAAAAAGGTGTGTGGGAAAACAAAATGTTAACATTTATTACCCGTTACAAAATAAATTACAAATGTCAGTTTAACTTACGTTAGTTGATTAGACGCACGTTGTAAACAAATTTGAAATTTAAAAATGCAACAAGAGCGTGTTAATATATTAGTACTTGGAGAGTGTCAAGAGAACTGTCTATTGGCATCGAGGGTTTGCTCCCAAAAATATCCAGCTCGAAGTCATCCGGACAAACGTTCATTCGAAAAATTACTCCAAGTGTTTCGAACATCAGGAAGTGTGGCTTATCCCAAAATTAACAGGGGAAAACCCATTCTTGGTGATAAGATAATGAATTTGCAGTTATTGGAAATATAATCCTCACGCAAGTCAACGTACTTTAGCCAATGAGACGGGAATGAGTAGACGAAGCATCTGCCGAATTATAAAAAAATACAAATTTCACCCGTTTCATATCCAACTACATCAAGTGAGATTTATGAAAGAGACTTCATCACCCGGTTTAACTCCTGTCTGTGGGTTTTGGACAAAATGGGCGAAAACATTAACTTTTTCGACTTCGTACGTTTCTCCGATGAATCCACTTTTCATAATAATGGCTTAGTGAACAGACATAACTTTCATTATTACAGTGACAATAAACCATATCTTTTTCGTAAGCTTGATCCCCAAAATAGATGGTCAGTCAATGTATGGGGAGGAATATTTGGGTCTCGTGTAATAGGCCCTTATTTTTTCGACGGCAATGTGAATGGTGAAATGTATCGAAGATTTATCCAACAAATACTTCCAGAATCTTTAGAAAATGTTCCTCTCGATATCAGACACAAGGTGTGGATGCAGTTGGATGGTGCTCCTGCACATTTTCATGTGATTGTGCGACGGGAACTGAACAGACGTTTTCCTAATAAATGGATAGAAAGAGGGGGTGCAGAAAATTGGCCGCCAAGGTCCACGGATTTAACATGTGTAGACTTCTTTCTATGGGGATATGTTAAGGATATTGTTTATGAGACTTCACCAACGACACCTGAAGAAATGAGAGAAAGTCTAATAGCAGCTTTCCACAAAGTTACTCCACACATGTTAAGAACAGTCAGATATTCTTTTGAAAAAAGGGTTCATTTATGTATTGAAAACGACGGTCGTCATTTTGAGTACTTACTAAAACTTCAATAACTTAGGGTTAATTTTTTGCTTCCAGTTTTTGTATTAGTCGCTGACATTTGTAATTTATTTTGCAACGGACAATAAATATTAAAATTTTGTTTTTCCAGCCACCTTTTTTTTTGCTTAATTCTAATACAGGAATGGACGTAATGTTATATGAAAGAGGAAATGATCTTTTACAGAGGAACTATGATAGATAAGTATAGGGAACCCTAATACAGATTGAAAGCCAACTTATATCCCTATCGAACTGTGGTATCAAATACAGGGTGTTCTATCCAAAATTTAAAAAAATTATTTGACATAAAAGTTTATCAAGTTGAAAGTAAATTTTATAACGCCCTGTATACTATTTTTGCAGTATTTTCATATGTCATTACCTATTCTTATGGTAAAACAGTTATGTCAGCTGCGAATGCAAAATTTGTAATCTGCTGGGCGTACGGGACATTTGATTTTGAGTCTGTATTTTTTAAAAAATTGAAATATTTCGGAAAGTTTTAGATATAGGAACCATAACAACTAAACTATTTTTAGTCTCTATAATTCAGAAATGAAAAAAAATACAGATGTTCAATTTAAAAAGTCATATGTTTGATATGCATCTTATTGTTGACATACCTTGTATATACCAAAGTAATTTTAAAATGCGCACACAAATTATTACAGTTCCGTTTTAAACGATCGACGCGTATATGGTGCGCCACCCTGTGTGTATATACAAGGTGACATAGAAAAAAGTGCCATGCATAGTGCCACGCGATAGAGGACACTAAAATAAGAAAAAAAGTTCCTATGAACTTAGGTCCGCAACGCGTTCGCTTAAAAGATATAGGGTGTTGGAAGTTTTTTTTTTTTTTTTTTTCTTAATATCTTCTTACAATGATATAATAAGTGGACGAAATTTTGTATACAGGGGCTTTTTATCACGCAGAATTCAAATATCACCTTAGTTCTTTTATTATTGATAGAGGGCGCCACATACAGGTTTCCATCTTGCTTGAATAGGTCCTACCTTTTTTACCTTACACTGTATGTCATTTTCGACTAGAAAAATTTGTTTTCCCATCTTTTCTGCTTCAGAAAGGTATACCTTATTGAAGTCGCTAGGACCAACGGTTTACGAGAAAAATGCATCCGATGCATGCAAATTATCCAAAAGCGCCAAAGTAACTTATTTGCAAAAACAATGACATAACACTTCAACAATTAAATTTTAATAGCAACGATGAAGGGCAGTGATTAAAAAAAACATTAAATTTTTAACAGACGTTCAAATTGTTCTCCTTGTACTTGAATACATTTTTCAACTCTTCTTCCTAAGGATTGACGGGATCTTTGAAATATTCCTGGGTTATTACGGAATCTATCTGCAGATTCCATAATTTTTATCCATAGTTGCTCTTCATTGTGCATTTCTACAGAACAAACATCATTTTTCATGAATCGCCAAAATGAAAAATCTAGGGGATTAAGGTCGGGACTACGAGCTGGCCAGGGTACAGGTCCCCCTCAACCAATCCACGTATTTCCAAATCTCCTATCCAAAAATTCCCTTGCCAATCGAGAAAAGTGAGCTGGTGCGCCATCATGCATGTAACGTATTCTACCAATAATAGCCAATGGAACATCCTCTAATAACGTATTTAGTTCATTCTCCAAGAAATTTCGATACAGTTCACCTGTCAATCGATTGGGCAATTGAAATGGGCTAATTAAGTAATTTTGAATTATACCTGCCCACACATTAATAGAAAACCCATATTGGTGACTTCTAATTACGGTTTTTCAAATAAGTTACTTTGGCGCTTTTGGATAATTTGCATGCATCGAATGCATTTTTCTCGTAAACCGTTGGTCCTAGCGACTTCAATAAGGTATACCTTTCTGAAGCAAAAAAAAGATGGGAAAACAAATTTTTCCAGTCGACAATGACATACAGTGTAAGGCAAAAAAGTTAGGACCGATTCAAACAAGATGGAAACCTGTATGTGGCGCCCTCTATCGCTAATAAAAGAACTAAGGTTATATTTGAATTCTGCGTGATATTACATCATTGTAAAAAGATATTAAAAAAATAATAATAATTAAACTTCAACACCCTATACCTTTTAAACGAAGGCGTTGCGGACCTAAGTCCATAGGAACTTTTTTTCTTATTTTAGTGTCCTCTATCGTATGGCACTATGCATGCCACTTTTTCTATGTCACCCTGTGTATATATACAGAGTGTACCAACCAAGATGCAAATTTCGATAACTCCTTTGGTTTCATAGATATCAAAAAAGTTCTCAAAGAAAAAAGGGTACAGAAAGTAACAGTGCATTATTTAAAATTGTTTTGAACTATACAGGATGTGCTAAAATTCAGATATCAATCTAACTTATGTTTTTTTAAATGGGAACCCCTGTATATTATTTCAAATTCAGAAAGCCCACATTTTTTTGATTTTTTTAATGTCGGGGTTGAATACATTATACAGGGTATTTGAAAAGATATGGATCGTTTTGTGTTGAAATTGTACTTATTTCAATGCCCTGTAGAACAATACACTGTAGAAATGAATGATCTGTTGGCCAGTTGTCTTTCAGAATATTGTCTAGTATCATTACCCACCATTATTCATTTAGCTACTTGCGGTTTGTATACATGGTGGCTCAAAACTCGGATGTGTCATTTTCTTCCTTAACTCAAATGGAACACCCTGTATTTTTTATCACTATCAAAGTCATCTGGTACTCCTCTTTAATTTTTGTCAGAGGTTCCCTGTATCTAACGTGAGTAGTTATCGAGATATTTCCAGATATTTGATAAATATGATACAAAATCTAGGATTATGATGTTTATCTGGTTGTCATTGTGTTTGACAGATAAATTTGACATATTTACTGCTGTTTGAGAAGGATTTGTCTTGCAAATGTGTCGAAACAATACAAATAAATCAATCTAGTGCACTATCTAACCTGTTTACTTGATACTGATAACATTAACTGTAAATATAGAAGAACAACAATAACGAAAGAATAAATAATAAAAAGAAAATAAGAACATCAAATTAATCATATTAGGTGTTCGAAGTGGCCTCCACCAACATCAATACAATGTTGAAGTCGATTCTCGAACGCCCGACTCACATTTCGCAATATTGTAAGATCAACACCCTTGAATGCTTCTGTAATTCTGACCTTCATGTCTTTTTTTTTGTCGTTGGTGGGTCATTATGCACCATACTCTTTACATAACCCCACAAGAAAAAATCTACTTTAGTTAGGTCTGGTGATCGAGCTGGCCAATGTTTAGGTCCTCCTCTGCCTATCCATCTTTGTTGGAAATAATTATTCAGATAGTCCTTGATAGGACCTGTTATGAACCGGTACGCCATCATGTAGCAGCCACATGCGTTGCCGAATATCGAGGAGCACTTCTTCAAGAAGAACTGGTAAATGATTTTGAAGAAACTGTAAATAAACAGTACCATTCACCGTTTCTTCAAAAAACTGTAGCCCAATTATACGATTTCCTAAAACTTCACCCCAAACATTCAAGGACCATCTTGTTTGGCTGTGTTCGTAATGTAGGTTAGATGTCTGGTAATAGTGAACATTGTGTCGGTTAACTCCTCCATTTTTCGAAAATTTTGCCCCATCCCCAAACAAAACAAAATTTGCCCGTTGACAAAATTCTACTCTGCTTTGAAAATCGTTTACAATTAGTTCCTGATGTAGTTGGACATGGAAAGGATGCGTTTTATGTAATGACAGGATTCGTTGAACCGTACCATGGGTAATGCCTTTTTGAGATGAAATCTTTCGTATATACTGGTATGCGGGTTTTCTGTAACGCTCAGCAACACTTTGAGTTGGTTGTCTTCCGTTATTGCATGTTTTCCTGCCTCTCTCTTGTGATAGTTAACCGATCCGGTACGGTCAAAACGATCCAACAATTTTCTCAAAGTAACTTTACTCGGTTGTCTCCGATCTGGAAATCTTTCACGATATACTCTTGACGCCAATAAACAGTTTTTGGTGCATTCACCAAGTATCCAAATCATGTCAGTCATTTCACGACGGGAAAATTGTTCACCATTCATCTCGTAGCTATTTTTCACTTCAACTATATTGAAACAGAGAAATAAATTGAACGAATAACTGAGCGAAACACTACAGTGAAACCTGTCGAACTGACAGATATGTAAAATACAAAAACTACTTGATAATAATACAAAAACTTCATGATAATTACTTTCAAACAGCGAATTGCAATGAATATCTGGAAATATCTCGATAACTACTCACATTAGGTAAAGGGAACCTCTGACAAAAATTAAAAAGGAGTATGTGTGCGTGTGTGAGTGCGTGCGTGTGTGTGCGTGCATGGGAGCGTACATGCGTGCGTGCGTATCCATAGGACTTTGATAGTGATAAAAGATACAGGGTGTTCCATTTGAGTTAAGGAAGAAAATGATACATCATGGTTTTGAGCCACCCTGTATACAAACCCCAAGTAGCTAAATGAATAATGGTGGGTCACGATACTAGACAATATTCTGAAAGACAACTGGCCAACAGATAATTCATTTCTACAGAGTGTATTGTTCTACAGGGTATTGAAATGAGTACAATTTCAACACAAAACAATCCATATCTTTCCAAATACCCTGTATAATGTATTCAATCCCGACATTAAAAAAATCGAAAAAAAGTGGGCTTTCTGAATTGGAAATAATATATTAATAATAATATTCCCATTTAAAAAAACATAAGTTAGATTCATATCTGGATTTGGAACATCCTGTATAGTTCAAAATAATTTTAAATAATGCACTGTTACTTCCTCTACTCTTTTTTTTTGAGAACTTTTTTGATACACCCTGTATATGTATATGTATATATATATATATAATATAAAACAATGAAATAACCTACGTTGGCGTTAATAGCCATAATGAAGTACGCTCCACAAGACGATCATGTTGTAAAACCCTTATTAGCAAGTTAAAATGGAATTGACAAATCCTTAATTTAGTTAGAAAATAAAATGATTTGCAGTTTCTGTACAATTTACAGGTTTTCTTACCTAAGGTAGAAAAGCTTCATGTTTTAGCGCATTTATTTATTCTTGATCCCTTTTAGTGTATGATAATATAATAAAATGGTGATCGAATATACAACACTCAATAACCTTTTTTAAAGTCCAGACTGTGGATTGAATATAAACTAAAGTGATGTCTATAAGTTCTGTTAAACTTATTTTAACGGTTACGTTACGCAATCGAATAACAATTTGTTACCCCCAAACGTGTCGCCATTTTGTAAAAATATGTTTAACATTTCAATGTGAAAGTATTGATTATGTGTAAGTTTTGTTATGTTAATCTATTATTTTTAGATTGTTTTTTTTTACATATATAATTGTATATATTTTGCGACGTATCAAGGATCAATTTGTATAAATGCGTGTCTGTTTTACATAGTACAGATTTTCTATAAAATGTATAAACAGTTGATTTGAAATTTAACAAATGTTCTCTCTGATTATAATCTAACAATTCCAATCTAGTGTAGATTTCTTTTACGTATTTTCAATGATAATTTTATTAATATAAATTGAGCATAATTTATTTATAGAGAACGTGCACTTAATGTTTCATTTGTACGTCAAGGATATTGTAATATAAACGTTTACGATTAATTAACTATTGAGTTGGTCATTTAAGAAACATTTATTAGTCGCATTCGCACTCGAGTAGAATTTATTTTATGAACCTTTTTACTATTTATTTACTTTATTGCAGATTAAAAATAACTAAAATAATGCTATTAGGGCGTTTTTTAAAGAAACATGTAATCTGTCACTTAGTGACATTAAGTAATATAACACATGTCACATGGTACATTTTTGATTACTATCATTGGTTAAAATACAAAAACAAAATCACAGAATAGGCTATCAAATCGTGATAATTTAATCACCGCATGTTGACTGTCACATGATTTTAATGAACCAGAGTTTACTGTCAAAGTGACAAAAAGTTTCAAAGAAGTAAATAATTGTATTGATTATCTTGCAACTGTAATATTTACTATCAAAGTGACAGATCGTTTAAAATTGAAAACTTTAAAAAATATATTTTCCATTAACGTTCATTATATTCTCTTACGAAATATAACACGTGTTATGATTAATAATCGATGATAATCATAACGCTATTCTCGGTTTAACGAACAGATTCAGTAAGTGCTCCTCCCACGAGTTAGCGCCAAATTTAAATGGCACATTTCTATTGGTTAGCGGGGTTCACACAGCCACGAAAAATTTTGTGTTATATTAACCTATAAATGTCAAAGTAATTTGTCATTTAGCATTTGTTTTCATTCTTTATTTTGGTCAAAGCTTCTGCTCTAGTACTTTTCATTTTCAAAAATAGTATTTTTCAATACTAACTACAATTTCGTATTCTATTAGCAAATAATTACATTTATTATGGATCAACGAAATCTTTCACCCCCGAAAAAACTCCCGGCCAGGTATTTTTCCGTTGACGAAAAGGAGCGAATCTTAAACATTTTTAAAGTTTGTGTTGAAGAAAACCCGCACAACAACAAGACTGAAAATGTTGCATTTACAGCAAAAGCAGCAGGTAACATAATAACTTTATAAAAACATATTTTATTCATTACTTTATCATTTTAGGTATTACAAATAAAAGGGTGTACAACATCCTACTTGAGTACAAGCAAACACATCCTCCAACTGTACCACCGACAAAGAGCAATTTTTGACAACATTGACGACGAAACTAAGAGTAATCTTAGGCGTGTAGTCAATTCCTTCTTTGAACAAAACGATACACTTACTCTAAATAAAAAACTGGCCGCTATTGGTGAGCACGATGAGATGCCTCAATTAAAAAGGAGTACATTAAGAACCTTGTTGAATGAAATTGGATTTAAGTGAGTAAAGGAATAAATTATTTCTTAACATAAATTATACTTTATTTTGAAATACAGGGCTTTTCACGATTAGCGTTAATTAGACGTTTCTGGCAAACCAGACAACGGATCAACCTGAAAATTTCACAGTATGCATAAATTAATATGATTTACCTACACGCATAAACTATTTTAGATGATGCGGCGTTGCCGCTTCTACTATAAAGTAGCGACTACTTTGATTTTTCAAATGGAACACCCTGTATATAAAATCATATTATGATTTCCTATTCGTCAACAACTTCATGTACTATTTCCCTATACCTATCTATTACCGTTTAAGTGATATAAATTAATTTCGATTTTTTTTTACAAAATATGTACTTTTATAAACGCTGATAATCTTGAACTCTCTGGTACTAAGACGATCAAATTCGAAATGGAGTGGAGTGATACCATGAGGATCTTCACTTCGAGTCATATTTTTATTTGCCTCATACAGGGTCTTTAAAAAATGCAGATACTTTGTTCACCTGAAAAAAGGAGTGGAAGTCAATTTTTTCAAATGGAATACCCTGTATATTTACACATTTTTGAACTCTACATCCAACTTTAGATTGACTTTAATCAGATAATGCTATTTCGATTTCGAACCGTTTTCGAGGTAAACTGTTTCAAACAGAAACTGACGTAATTTCCTTGTATTCATCACTTATTTTTGAAATTTAACAGATTCCGTTCGATGTTCCTTCATCAGTCACAGATAATACAATGAGTAAATAAGTATTAAAATTCTCTTCAACCATCAAATGAAACTTCTCGAACAATAGTTTTATTAACGCTGACACACGAACTGAAAATAATTTCATGAATTAGTAAGTTAATTCAATTATCAGTGTATTTCAGAATATGTTCGAACACATCTCCACCTCTACTTAAACAAACATGTAATCTCTTCAAAAGATTTTCATGTGTAGCGCTTCTGATTAAGTCTGGAGTTAAACTATTGAAAGCAGTTCTAACTCTCGATTTCATATCTTCCATTGTTGTTACTGGGTTGGACTAAACCATATTTTTATTGAAACCCCACACAAAATAATCTATTGGATTGCCATCTGGTGTTCTAGGAGACCAAAGAAAAGGACCATTATTACCAATCCATCTGTCTTCGAAGATTTCAGTTAAAGCTTCGCCTACTGAACGAGAATTATGGGGTGGAGCACCATCCATTTGGTACCATACACGTTCTCTTCCTTGCCTATTATTTAAAATCATCTGAATTCCATTTCTCAGTAAATCTTCATATTTTGTTGCATTCAAATCATCATCATAATACTCGATATAAAAAATTGACTCATTCTTTATGGCACAAAATACATTAAATTGCCATCATTCTTGAAAACCCCTTTGGCGAACGACATGAGGATTTTCTGGCGCCCAATAATGACTGTTGTGTCTGTTGAAAATTCCATTTTTTGTAAACTTGACCTCATCTGTCCATATGATATTGTCAAGGAAATGTTCATCCTCTTGAGTCTTGACAAGTAACCATTCAAAGAATTCCACTCTACGAGGCAAATCAGTCTCTTTCAAATGTTGGACACAGTAGAATTTATAGGGATGCCATTTGTGCTTATTAAGAATGCGATAAATTGTCACGTAGGGTATACCTACCTCCCTTTCAGCCTCGTGTAGAGAAGCATTTGGAAATGCATTAAAAAATCCCAAAACTGTTATGCCATTGTCATCACCATCCACTGCAGGCTTTCTACGAATGATTTTTGGACGAAAGGTTCAATTCAACCTACAGTTTTGTAGTAGTCGATTTATCACATTATTATTCGGCTTCGGGAGTTGTGGATATCTTTCATGAAATACTCGGCATGTTCTACTTGCAATTCTATTGCACTCACCATGAATAATTAATAAATTCAAGATCTTCATTATTGTAACCTAATCTTGACATTTTTCTATTATAATTAGTATCACAATCAGTCAAAACCACCAACGAAAGTTTGGCGTTTCATAATTGGATCATTTATTTTTCCAAAGCACACTATTAAAAAATATTAATTTGCAATGTTGTACGGTAGAGACACTCAATACCTCAATGCATACAAATTGTAACTTTTTCTAAGGTACATATCAATTTCGAATTGATTGATTTGAGACTGTTGAAAAACTAAATCGAAAAGAAATTGTATTACGTAGTATAAAATAGATGTTAAATCTCAAAAATAAGTAATTAATACAAGGAAACCACGTCAGTTTCTGTTTGAAACAGTTTATCTCGAAAACGGTTCGAAATCGAAATAGCATTATCTGATTAAAGTCAATCTAAAATTGGATATAGAGCTCAAAAATGTGTAAATATACAAGGTGTTCCATTTGAAAAAATTGTGAAGATCCTCATGGTATCACTCCACTCCATTTCGAATTTGATCGTCTTAGTACCAGAGAGTTCAAGATTACCAGCGTTTATAAAAGTACGTTTTGTAAAAAAAAAAATTCTAAATTAATTTATACCTCTTAAACGGTAATAGATAGGTATAGGGAAATAGTACATGAAGTTGTTGACAAAGTAATATGATATTATATACAGGGTATTCCATTTGAAAAATCAAAGTAGTCGCTACTTTATAGTAGAAGCGGCAACGACACATCATCTAAAATATTTTAGACGTGTATATCATATTAATTTATGCATACTGTCAAATTTTCAGGTTGATCCGTTGTCTGGTTTGCCAGAAACGTCTAATTAACGCTCATCGTGAAAAGCCCTGTATAGGTATTCCAAGAGGTCAAGAAATAGTTTCCTTAAAGAAAAATCCGAGATAGTTGCGTGGAGGCGACGTTATCTACGACAAATTAAAAAATACGGAGAAGAAGGAAAAAAGGTATATCTCTTAGACGAGACTTCGGTTAATGCTGGCCATACAGTAAGCAAAGTATGGAAAGATTCAACCATCTTGACTTCGAGGCAAGTGTTTGTTAATGGATTAACAAGGGGGTTACAGGATCCATCGGGAAAAGGAAAACGCCTTATCGTTCTCCATATTGGTTCCGAGGACGGTTTCGTTGATGATGGTTTGCTGTTGTTCGAGTCCAAGAAATATGGCGATTATCATGAAGAAATGACAGCTGCTGTTTTTGAAGAATGGTTTCGCAACGTTCTTGCATGTTTAGAGAAAAACGCTGTTATAGTGTTAGATAACGCTTCCTATTATGGCATAAAAACCGACAAAAATCCAAATTCAGGATCAAAAAAAGCTGACATTCAGACATGGCTAACCAGAAAAGCCATTGATTACGAACCAGATATAATCAAAGACAAACTTCTCGACCTTGTGAAAAAAAGCTGCTATTGCTCCTAAATTAGTTGTCGATGAGATAACAAAAACACAGAATCATACGAATTAAACCCAATCGAACTGATATGGGCACAAATCAAGGGTGAAGTTACGAGGAACAATAAAACATTTAAAATCGCAGATGTGCACTAATTATTTTGCACCGCTGTTGCAAACGTAACGTCAGCTAATTGGAAAAATTCCATTAGACACGTGCAAAGCTTAAAATTCTACTCATTTACTATTTACCTGCCCGACTTATGGCCTTTTACAAACAAATAAATGAATGTTATTTTTCGATTTCCAAAATACGTGACCTGACAATTTGACTTGACTTCATATGAGATTTGACAGATTGGTAAACATTAACGAGTTATGTACAGCATGTCAACATTCCCATAGACTAAAGATGCCTGTTTTCAAACCGTATTAAAACCGATTCATGGGTGACAGAGAATTTTGATTCCTAAAAATGTGTGATTTTAAAATATTTGTATTTCTAAACATGTTTATTATTTGATTACTGTTAAAAATACATAATTATACATTTTAGGGACTACAATAATTCATATGCATACATTAAAGAACCGTTGAATTTAATTCAACCACTGTATTACCCAGAAAGTAATTTTTTGATGATTGTAAACAAGGCCTATGCGCAGTAGTAGCACGCGCCTACTAATTTGTAGGAGCATTTACTGAATCTGTTCGTTAAACGGTTATAGTTATATTATCCCCGAATATACATGCCAGGAAGGAAAGAATTGATTAACAAGCTCCTTTGAATAATTAGAAAAGTTTGACTCAGTTAACACCACACTCTCACAAACACTCATTCAATTCTAGTTGGAAGGTCCAAGGTTCTGGCTCTCTTAAGCCGGGGCTCATCTTCTTCGACTTCTCAACGAGGCCATTTGGATGAGTATTTAACCGATTGCGATATTGTACAGTATATCGCTGTATTTCTTCGTTGACTGAAGGTATACCGAGATCGCGACGTATAATCTCATTGGTACATATCATGATCCATCCACTATACAGCTATGGAAAAACATTATTGCGAGTCTCACTTATAAAAAGCTATAAAAGAACCCAATAAGCATTATATGAGTGTGAGAGAGACATAACTTTACCGATGTTGCCACTTGTACATATTTGCATGTAGGCACAAAATATGAACTACTTAAGTATTCTTCAATCTAGCTTCAACATTTCTAACAAAACCAAAACAATTAAGATGATGTTGAAAAGTTGCGTGTTCTTTGAAATTATTAACTAATACTTTACAGGTAAACATTAAATGATAATACCTCAAACATCGAAGTTTACTGTAATTGCGAATTTATGATATGGTTCGATTACTACTCGTAAGAAGAACCAAGAAGAAACTTACGAGAGCTACAAACAAGAACATTAACATTTACATTGATAGTATAACTTAAGTTTAAGGTTTCACTTTAGCATTATGATTCTTATTGAAAAACCAACTATTTTTAGAAATGAACAGAATACACTTTTTTCAAAAGACCTCCAGCTTGCACAAGGTAGTAACCTAATCTGTGATAAAATTCAGTTCGGGTGTTTTCTAACGTTTCTTGGGTGATGTTGTTTAAATAGTCTGTAATTTTGACGCGAAGTTCGTCCAAATTGTTAGCACGTTCATGTCTGTGCCCATAAATTTGGCGAGATACGTATCCCCAAACAAAGAAGTCGTTCGGCACGATATCAGGTGACCGAGGAGGATATTTAATAGTACCTTTTCCATTTATAATACGGTTAGGGAACGTAGTTTCCAAAAACTGTTGAACTCTTATTGCTGTATGAGCAGGACAGTCTTCTTGATAACAAATGTCATCAAAATTTATATTGAGGCGTTGAACAACTGGAACTATCTGGTTTCTCAACAGTTCTAAATATTTGTCCGCATTCAAGTTTCCGTTGATAAAAAATGGACCAACCATGGAATTGCCTAAAATTCCTGCCCACACATTAACTTTTTGGGGGTATTGTGTCCGGTAAGGAATACTAATGTGTTTGTTTCCCGAGAGTAACCAACAGCGCCGGACCGATTGTGATGGCCATGTAAGTTAAAAGAACACTCGTCGGTAAACAAAATATTTTTAATAAATATTTCGTTTTTATTAGCCCGATTCAACATATCTTCACAAAATTCCATACGCTTTTGATAATCTTCTGGAAAAATTTATTGTGTAGTTTGTGTAGTTTTCCTCTTCTTTTGAAATTACGTATGGGAAGGGTTGGAATACTTCAGTTGGGTGGTGAGCAAAGGCTTCTTGGTCTGTACGAGCCAAGTTTCCATTCTCAGTGCGAAGTGGTGGTTTATGTTGGAGAGGATATTTTTAGCTTACTGGTTAGTTTCCACAGCGAATGTTCAGTCGTTTCAGTTGGTGTCAAAGATTTTGAGTAATTCTTTATTGCCTGATTTTTTATGTCTAACAGAAGCCTTTTTAGTTCAGCAGTTACTAGGTTTAATCTTCGTTTGTCTGCTGGAAGTCTGGTTACTTGCCATCTTCTTTGGAATCTACGCTTTGTAGTAATTTTCTGTTTAACCATTGCAAGGCAGTCAGTGTTGACGACGTACCGTATTTTTTGTGGAGTAGATTTCCAGGAAGCTTGTTGAATAACATTAAAGTGCTCCACTGCTACAATCAGTTCATCCTCCATTTTTAAAGAAATGTCCAGTGATAGTGTTTCATCTTTTTTTTTCCTGAACAAGTTCCAATTTGTATATTTATTACTCAAAGTAGGTGCTCTTCTGGTAAGTACCACGTGCTTTCCTAAGGTTATTATCATTGGCGAGTGATCAGCATATAAGTCTAAACAAAACTCAATATTTAAGTAATTTGGATTATTCCCTTTTAGTATGGCAAAGTCAAGCACGTCAGGAAGCTTCGTTGGATCTGTGTATACAACCTTGTAATTCTGATCAGAAGTCCAAGAATTGTGTATACTACCTACCATGAGAATGCGGCAGAGCATACGTAGGATATAACAGTAGACCACTCAAACTGAGAATACATAAACATAAGAACAACGTCCATAAGGGCGAAACAGAAAAATCGCTGAACATGTCTGGAACGAAGACCACCGCATCCAATGATATAACATATAGATAGTGGCAAAGGACGAGAATAAAACTCGCCGGAAAATCAATGAAGCCATATACATCGCACTAGCAGAAAATCCAATAAGCCAAGCTAGTGTGGAAATGAAACCCATATTACTCAGTGGCTCGGCGGTAAAGGTGTCAGACTTGTAAGTGAAAGTTACCAAAGTTCGAATCTGAGAATTCAAGCGGTTGGGAAAAAATCATAACATATGAGTTCGACTCAAGTGCGAAAACAATCCTTCTCTGGACTAAGGCTGATGGCGGAAGCAGAGTCCGCTTCTGAAACGTCGCGCTATAACAGCAAAAACTGTGGAAAAAGGCCGATCAACCCAACTACTATGGTCAGATCTTTAACAAAATCGTCAATAGTACTTAGTTCCCATTTTAGTAAACACAAGACAATTTCATTCCTTCACCTGTCGACTACACTTTCGTCCCACATGCAAAATGTTGTAAAATTTTTTGCACGGCCTTTAATTGTGTAGTTAAAGGTCCAAAATTTGAATGAGTACAAAATTTGAGCGTTTGCCAAAGCGTACGTTTCGATAATACTTACAGTTATCGTCCTCAGTAGTAGTAAAATCTTTTACAACTGTTTAAGAATAAATTCGAAAAAGTGAAAACGCAAACATAAAAGCCTGCTGTTAATATAACAGTCTGATAAACGTATAAAGCTAACTATGCAGTACAATTTTAGTAAAGAATAACTAGATCCTTAATAAAATAAATGTTGTTAAACTGCCTTGAAGATGACAACTCAGAACACCCGCTAACGGTCGAAGGCTAACAGTTGAAAATGTCATAATCAAAGAGCAAATCTAACATAATTTAATCAAATTATGATGTAAGTGTAAAGTTGTGAAAAACAAAAAAGAATTTAAATTGATAAAAGCATTCACAAATCGAAACATGACATTTCAATTAAAAATCTAGCCAAATCTAACAAAGAAGTGAAAATACAATTTAGTACGTTTAATATAATTTTTAATTGTACATCTAATTTCAAGTACATGTTTAACACTTGTACTTGAAATTAGATTACAGCGCTGTGGTCATTTAATACCGGGTGTCCACTTATATTTTCCCCTATTTTAACTGCCTATAAGTTCTAAACCTAGACATACCAAAAGCTAAAATTCAAATTAAGACGTACCATTGTGTCTTTTTTTAAATTATAAGCTTCCAAAACTTATTTAAACTGAGATTTTCTTCTTGCTTATTGAAGTTATTAGGATGTTTATATATCTCAATAGCTTCATGTTGTACGAGTTTGTCTTGATAATATTTCCATATTATCCAATCGAAGGTCATTATGTAAATTATTTAAATCATGCTTAGCTACCGCAGATTTCTCTGGTTGACCTAATCTACAAAATCTCATATATTCTTTACATCTTGTATCAAAGCTACGTTTTGTAGTTCCATTGTATACTTTTCCACATGAACAAGATAACTTATACACTCCGGAAGATGAAACGTCTTTAGGATTTTTTCAATTCTATCTGTAACATTAGTTATAAAAGGAAGAAAAACTACCTACATAAAGCACTAGTTTTTCTTTATGGTTATGTCTAGCAGATGTAATAATATTATTAATATCATTAACTGAACATCCATGTGCTTGTAAGGATTTTGTTAAATATTTAGATTCATCTTTCAAAAATTCGTTTTGCTAGATCCGCTAGAGATTTAATTGCCCCAATTTTTTGACGGGGATGGTGGTTTGATAATTTATAAAGGCATCTATCAGTGTGTGTCGGCTTTCTGTAAACCTTAACAGATAGTAAATTATTAGTTTTAGATATTAGTGTGTCAAGAAAAGGAAACTTTCATTAGTTTCTTTTTCCATAGTAAACTGGATGCTAGTATGTGTACCATTTATAAATATTAAAAAATTCATGTACAGCTTCTTGTCCATTTTTCCAAATAACAAACGTGTCATCTACATATCTTTACGAAACGAAATGTTTTTTAGGTGCATTTTGTAACGCTAAAGTTTCAAATTTTTCCGTGTAAAAATGAGCTATAACAGGGATAAGAGGGTTACCCATTGCTATACCATCAAGTTTTTCATAGAAATTATTATTCCACTGAAAATAAGTCCTAGTGAGACAGTGCTGAAACAAAATTGATATATCCTTATGAAAAATATGATGAATATATTCAATAGTTTCTTTTAGAGAGACTTTTGTAAAAAGTGAAACAACATCAAAACTGACAATTATATCCCCCTCTTCAATTTTGAAATAATGTATTCTACTTTAATGTTATAGGCGTTCATACAGTTGCATTAATGATTTAATAGAATTTTCGATATTGAGAATTCTATTAAATCGTAACCTTTTGATGTTGCGCATGAAGTTAGGTATTGTAGCGTCCCCCAGGTACCCTGTCTTGAAAATTGTAATTTGAACTTATTTGCAATAATGCAACTTGAAGAATAAAACAATCGATAAGTGATTTATCTTGACTTGACTGATAATAATGTTACTACTACTCAAATTAATTGCTTGCCTTACTTTGACTTCCCTGGCAATAATTAAAACATTATATGTTTTTACAAGTCTGATAATTAATTACTCGCAAACCTCAAATCTGAACAAACGAAGTGGCCGTCTAGTGGCAGGTACGTTGTGCTATCTAAATTAGATAGGCTGGATGAGGTAAGTGTTGCATCATGAGGGACAGGTAAAAAAAAAATGAAACTACTCAAATTAAAATCAACGAGCTTGGCGCAGCGGTGGTTCAGCCCGTTAATATACTATTGTGGGCAAGAACCACCAATAAAATCCACTTTATTCACAAATAAGTAATTGCACAAGTACATTAATAAATCAAATAACACAAAAACAAAAAACAAAGAAAGGGTTAAATATATAACAGAACACCATTAAATCAGGTTAAAGTGCGTACAAAATTATAACATTTATAGAAAATGAATTAAAAAAAACAGTTTAGTTACACAACAACACAATAATAAAAAAAACCGATGTAGTCACACGCAAAATTGGGTCATAAATAATCAAAATAAAAATCATAATAAAAATCGTATTACCAAACATGTGACCCTTTAAAACCAATCATGCCGGTCTTTAAGTAAATAAGCACATAAAACGTTAAAGCAAATTACGGTACATATAAAATACAACAACAGTAAAATTGCACAGGGGATAATAAGGTAAAGGCAAGGACGAAAGAAAACAGACAAGGAATTTACACGTACCCAATTGTTTAGTGACCACTAAAGCACAGAACACATAAGTCAAATTACAATAAATCACATCCAAAGAGAAATAAGCTCGCAGGAAAATAATTCTACTTAAACACACTGAAACAAGAACCCATTAAAACAAAGCCATACAAGGGTAAGTTATAAATAGGTCCCAATATCGTGACTGATATATAAGTTTCAGTGCGTTAAAAAAATACAAGTGCTCCTCTCTCTGGTTACACATTCATCTATACAACAAGTAAAAACAATAGAAATAAAAATTTGAGGTGTTTAATGGTCTGGCCCCTACTTGGCAATTGATTTTTACAATTAGTAACCAAAGCGGTATCAGGTACCCGTTCACAATTTGAGGATTATGTATGTTTTGTTTAGGTATCTGTTTCCATTGTCTGCTTCTATTAATTGTATTTTTCGTATATATCCATAGTGAATATGCATTTAAACAAACAAACAATATAGTTAAAAAAAAATAAAAACTTAAAAAAATTTCGTATAAAGTTTTCTTTGCTCGATATTTTAGGTTAGAAACAAGATATCGAGATGCGGTTTTCGCGAGCTTGTTTAGGCATCACTTAGCTACTTGTTCATGAAAAAATGTCATGCCAATGCATTTAATTTTTTTGCGAAAATTAACCGTTTCTGTCGGAGTGTCCAACAAAGCCCTCTAGCGACGACATGCGAAACTAACAAAACTTCAATTATTTTGACATTTGTAGCTCAAGAAAAGCTCTTTTCAACGCGCCCACGTTTGTTAAAATAGGCTTATCCGTTTCGAAGATAGAGGGGGTTATTTAATGAAACCTTTGAATATCCCCACCACTTTATTTTTATAGATACGTGCCAAACAAAAAAAGTTCAGATTATCCTCGACTTCAAAGATCACTTATTTTTTTATTGGGTTAATATAGCAGAATTAACAGAAACATAACTTGTTTAGATTCAAGATTGCACTTACGCCCCCTAGCGGCCATTTCAGAAACATGAAAATATTTTCCAGATTTTTGTGTTGGCCATTTTAGTAATAACTTTTTTTTCCGCAAGCCTCTACGATGTATAGTTTCCCAGATACAGTATCTCGCATTCTTAGTTGGCCACCCCGTACAATGATATCAAGTAAATATTTTTTTGTAATTTGCTTTCATTTTGATTTTTAACACAAAATCTCGAGGTGGAATTTTTTCATGATCCTTTACATCGCATAGTATACGGAAATGTAAAAAAGGGGGTAAAAACAATATGCTGCCTTTGTAAGGTCAGATAATTAATTTAATCACTCCCATACGTACACGATTTACCTATTATAAAATTATCAATACCGATCCGGTTACACTAACATTTGTGCTAAATGTAGATACTTCGTTGTTATGTAATAGTTTCATTTAATCATTAAATCACTTAGCTATCTTCATAGTTTTCATTTATTAGTGGTTCATATTATTATTGTCACGGACAAGGCTAACTTAATCCCATTACGTCTTGCTAAAGCCTTGGCGCCCTTCTCACTTCTCATCGTCTCCGGTGTAAAGCCAAACTTAATAGTATATACCATTGGTATACGATAAAAAAAGGGGAATAATAAAATCTCATCATTTACACGAACCTAAACGAAGGCTGAAAATCAAGTATCCCATGGGTTACCATTTGTTTTTCGAAACAAAAGGTTATATAATTTAAGGGTTTACGTATGGATACTGGGATTTTTACATTATTTGTCACTATTTATTTTATTTTTGTTTAATACGCATATAAAAATTAAAGTTTCAGATTTGCATCAAAGGACACACTCACTGATCGTTACGTTTGTTTCAATTTTGAGATAGGAGTTAACGATTTTGTGGTTAAAAATTAATAGACTTAATTATTATTTTTCCAAAATGGGTGATATTTATTTCAGAATTTTTTATGACAGATATAAATATTAGTTCATATTTATACAAGGGTAAATTCGGAAGTATCCAACAACGTCTTGCCACCGTGATTTTATGAGCATACATGCTTCAATAAATAATTTTCAGGCAACGTATGTGCTTCAAAATTTTCTTAAGGTTTGGGCTATTTTGTTTTTTTATTATATTTAAGGTTCTCGATAGATAGGCAACACATCAAACCCCCATAAGAGCAATGTTACAAACGTTCTAACTTTTTATATTATTATGAAGTTATCTGAAAGGAAGATATGATGCAGAGAGTCTTACTTGCTTTTAATTCTCTAACACCCGACCAAATTTCCAGAATTACAAGACATAACTTAATGAAAAGGATTCATAAATGTTTAGAAGATGGTGCTAATTTTGACCACTTATTATAACATTTTATTTGTTTAATATTACATTTAGTTATTTTTGTTTGTAAGTTATCTAATTAAATTAATGCAAAATACCTAGTCAACGTTTTTAATGATATCCACAATTAATAATCCTTTCAGGCTATTGGTTACTTTTCAGAATTAATAACTTATGCAAAAATAACAAAATATCAATAATGGAAATCATGGCCTACCCTTTACTAATGTTGAAATAATTAAGTGTTGTTATGTTTTAACTAAGATAATGAAATATCTCAAAAGTGGTTGGATTTAGGTATAGGGAATACTGATACCAAACGAATTGGCTTAAAAAATACAGCAGAAAATGTAATAAAATACAGGGTGTTCTATTTAAAGTAAGCAAGTAATAAATGATTTAAATTGTGCATGTTGGCGGCTAAGTTTAAAACACCCTGTATGAAATATCAATCAGATAGATATATGGAGTTAACGGGCAAGCGCTTGTTGTTTATTGGTTGCAATTTCACGTCACTAGCTTCGTTATCAATGGAGATATCGTTGTTCAATGTGGACTAGGATTTTTTCAAAATTTCAAAAAAAATCGAAATATCTCAAAAATACTTCATTTTCGGTATAGGACATTGTGCACAAATTCTATCTAGAATTTCATGTAGAATTCGAAAATAAAATAAAAAATATTAGGTTCCATTTAAAATAACAAAGTTGACGTTTACTTCCGGTATAACGGGAAGTGCCACACTCAGGACAATTTTATATTTGAACTCAACGTCATCTAAAACCTATAGCTTCGTAATTTCAGATTTTTAACATAACTGTATCCGCCATTACTTTTAATCAAAACTCTTCGCGCCACACCCTGTATATCTTTCTTCAAATTTTCAATTTTGCTATCGATAGGACCATTTTCAACTTTGCGGTACGCTAACGCTTTCACAACTGCATTACGGAAACGGCCTAAGTTGAAGGATTGCATATAATCTCTTCGCCTTTTTGGATATCGACTGTCTTTACTAAGATCCGACATTCTATTTTTCTTATATAAAATGACGGGCCGTACGGGCAAGTTTGTGTTAAATGTTTGTATACACTACTGTCTCCGTCACCAATCATTTGGCCATAAATTAGGTTATGTCGTGAAATTGATTCTGCAAATCGTTCGCAAATAATACCAGATTCCATTGCAGTGGAAGTCTTAGTCCAGTTCCGGAAACATTTGTGATCATACACGTGATGGCCTCTGGCACACAAACAGCAATATTTGTTTTTTACACCCATATACAAAATCGTTTTGGTTTAGCTCCGATTATGGATGCCTGAAAAAACCCTTTATAATCTTTCCCCCAAGCTCCGTCTGCTATCACTGATATAATTGGAATGTTACTCTCATTTTTTTCTTCTGCGAATTCAGCTTCTTCCTTTGCAGCTTTGCTCAATAATTGTTGGTTTAAATTATGCACCGAGGATAAAATGCTGTTCCTTTTAGTATTTCTGATATGACATCTATACCAAAAAAGGAACAACCAAAACCAACGTGTTTTAGTGATTTCAACACGTTTAAGAAATAGTTTATATCTGTGATCCTGCGGCCTGATAAATTGTGTTTCTGAGTGACATCTGATTCTGTATCGGTTTCTAACAATAATGAAGCATCTGAGCTGTCTTCATCAAAAGAAAAATAAAATTGGTCTTCGGGTTCAGTATCTGCGTCTGTCACCATTTCTTGACAATTATTAGTATCGGACACCAAAAAGTATTCGTCATCATTATGATGTAAGCTGATGCTACAAGGTACGTTTTCCGAACGAGGGTGGATGCAAGCTTCTGTTGAAATCTTACCCAATGCCCTATAAAATGAATTTATCAATAAAAAAAATCTACCTTATAATTTTTTTTTACATATTCTGTCATTTCAAAACTAACAAAAAAGAATTTCGGGCCACTTGCATGGATTTGCTAATAGTGAAACGTACATAATTTTTTTATTTATGATAATTACAGTACATTTTAATAAATTATAACAATGGGAATATTTCAATAAAATAAGATTGTATATAGGTACTTACGCTTATTTCGCCCTTTTTAATATCACACTCCTACTTCTTCTTGAAACACTTATACTTTTTCTTGCTTTAGGCATTTTTAGACACAATCACAAATTCACAACTGGTGTTTAATCGATGAGTATCGTTTGCAAAATGCTTGTACACTGATAGCAATCCCGTAATTGTCTACACTTTATTAGTATATTTGATATTTACCAATTTTCTGCACCTAATTATATTAGCTATATCTCCTTAAATTTAACATTGGGTAATGAACTAATTAGAAAATAATAGGAATTTGTTGTTATACAATTTATTTAAATAACACTGTTGATTACGTGTAATTAAATAAAATGATAGAGTTGAGTACTTATATAATAAAATAAAGTCGAGCCGGCGAGAGGTATCTTATGACTCATCTTATAGAACAGCATGGTTTAAGATTTTAAAAACGTATGTCTTTATTGGTTCATATAGTTAGTAATTTTGAATACTAACAAAACATCGTCAATGTTTCTAGGTTATGTTGAAAGTCACGCTGTCAAATTTAAATAAAATTGTTGTTCGAATATCTCGGGATTTAGCACGCTAAAGGTCTTAAAACTCCCCATTCACTCGTATAAATAAAGTCGAATTTCGTTTAAGGTCTGTTCGCACTTATTCTGGCATGCAAAGTCCACCGAGTGTGGGTAGTCCTATGATACAAATATATTGTGCAACTGTAAACGATTATCAGAACCGAGACCGGGTCAAAAAAATTTCGTTTTGGATCTGTTTTACAAATTAATTGTATCAATAATTTTCAATAAGAAACGAATTAGCTAGCAGTAGGCAGTGCCTGAATGAAGTGCGAAAAGTTTGGTTAATTGCGGAGGATCGTTTTTAGCCAACAGATCTCACTGCGTCAATAGAGTCAACACTGTAATTTGGTTATCGAAGCCACTTATAAATAACTGATTTTGTCATAAATAAATACACTGTATTGGATGTTAAAAATGAGATTTAGTTAATAATATAACCGACTTTAAAAATCTCAGTTTACAGTTTGTCAATATATATATATATATATATATATATATATATATATATATATATATATATATATATATATATATATATATATATATATATAATGAATGTAAACCTAAGTACAGCTACAGAGGTATATGTTAAATATAATAATTCTTTACAATTTTATAAAGTAACTAAGATTCTAATTTTTGCTTTAAACTCAAATATTGGACATCTTATAATTAAAAGTGAGCACCTTCACTTTCACTATCATCTTCACTCGCCTCTCCGACATTGATTGCTAGAGGTTTTACCATTTCCTCAGCTCTTTTTTTAACGTCCCACCACTGGCTCATTTCCTTTTCAGCATGTAAAATACACTTGTTCCACAGTTCTCCAGTTACTTGGTTTAATGAATCCTTCCATAGCGATAAAACATTCTCGTCCCTGAAGCCCTGTCTTCCAACGTTTTCGTGGTAATACTGTTTACAATTTTCGCATATTAACTCAATAGGATTGAATTGGCAGTGATACGGAGGTAAACGTAAAATTTGATGTCCCCATTGATAAGCGATTTCATCAATTGCATATATTTTTGGAACTTTTAAATCCTTGGCAATTTGTAATAATTCCACTTTCACCATATCACTCGAATGAGGAATGTTGTATTTTCTTAAAAATTGAAGAAGATCTTCTTTCTTCCAACTACTTGAAGGCAATTTTTCTACTAATGTAGAATGATAACTGGCATTGTCAAGAATTATCAATCTTGGTTTTTCTAAATTTGGTAAAAGCTGTTCTTGAAACAATTTTGGAAATAAATCAGCGTTCATATTATCGTGGTAGTCTGCTGTCTTACTTTTACCGGAAAATACCAATGATGAATTAGGTATAAAACCATCCTTGTTGCCAGTACTCAGTACGATAAAACTAATATTTATTCGGTTAAAAATATTTTTAACAAATCGGACTATTTTAATTACCGTTTCCCTTCTCCTAGCGGTTTGTTTTTTGTGCTTTTCAAATCATTGCCATGCCATGATTTTCTACGCTTCCTCGACTAAAAGTCCACGTCTCATCCCAAAAGGCAGGATCGTAACTAATTTCACAACTTTTATTAGCAAAATATTTTCGCAAAAATGTTGCTCGAGCACCAGCAATATGAACCTGCTCCATTAAACGCCTTCTTTCATCGTCAACTTTGAATTCAAAACCAATGTTGTGTAACAATTGTTTCAAACTCGTTTTACTGAAGGTAAATATTTTATCTTCTTTAAGTTCAGTTTGGAGTTTTTCGATAGTGATATGGAGCCTAAAATTAAACAGTGATTAACTCCATTTCAACAATAATTTCTGAATTATTTACCAGTTGCATGCATGATGTAAATTTTTCGTTTCAAATCATCTTTCACGTATTCGTCGACATCCTCTGACTTCGACTTCAAACGCAACCTATGTTGTTGCGGTGAATCCGGCGCCGATTTCCCAGATTCTAAAGCGAGAGCCAGTCCGAGTTACGGAAATGCCGCATGCGGGAACAGTTCGCTGCAACATAATATTACATAAATATAAATTTAAATAGTGAAAATTATTAGCGTACCTGGATAATGAAAGTTAAAGGTAAACTTGGCCCCCCGTTATCGCGTTCCATCTCTAAATAATGCAGTATATTCATTAACATTACTTGAATTTGGCTTTTCAAAGATTTACCTTTTAATGACATCATTATTTGCTGCAAAATAAATAAATGCATTCAATCAATTGGAAATACATTTTGCATTATAAACTTACCTCGTAATAGTGAATATTAGTAATAATAGTTTTGAAAAAAACTGTTGTTTACAAATGCAATGGAAACTAATAAATTACGAAGCGAAAGATAAATTATTATAACTACAAAACACGGTGCGATTATACGGAACGAAATATGAAGAATAATTTGAGGTTAAATAGCCAAGAAGACATCTGACATCGTCATGCGCTTTGATTTTACAATCGTCATACGTTTTTAAGCTCTGCATTTAAAATATATAGCAGACGTATAAATTATAACCCGTCTTTCTTTAAGTGGGAACTTCGCACTAAGATAAAGGGAAATTGATGAATTTCACATTAATAATTATATCCCCATTCTCGAGCCCGCCATGAGACACCTCTCCCCGGCGCTACTATAAAAGTGACATTAGTTTTAAAATTTTTTATAAAAAATTAAAAAAATTCAATTTTATTGCAAGTTACTTTAGTGTTCATGTCTTCTGTAAATTAGTGAAAAAATAATAAAAGGATTGGCATAAATTATTCTGAATATTGATTTAATTAAGTATTCAGGTAAAACTTTGAAAAACTTTCACTCCGCTACACTAGAGAACGCTGCGATCGATTTATATTTCCTCAAGCTATCTAGAGGGCCCTTAAGGACTTTCAAGATTGAAGTAACGTGTTACTTGCATGTGTTTGTTGTTCTGGGTTATGGTGGATTTGTAAAGATTATTCGGACGAAGTTAAGGTACTTTGAAACGGCATTGTACATGGATGTTTAAGATTGAATTGTTTATAATATTAGTAGAGTGCTCCGTCGCATAAATTATGACTTCCGTGGCGGTTTTGGTGTCACAAGCTGAAATTTACAAACAAATGAAAGGTCATGACATACTGATTCTAAATGTCAAGGCCGTCCAAAATCGGTCCATGCATTAGGGCATAAAACACGAAAAACGAGTTAAGCACGTGTACGGAAAAAAGATAAACCTGGAATTTTTTCGTATATAGATCACAATTTTCTTTATTCAGTGAAAGTTACAAATAATTGTCAAACGTTGCAAATTACATTGGGCCTTACGGAAGAATTAAACTTAACCCATTGCCTGCCATGAGCCCCGTTTGAGGATTTTGTGTTACAAAGAGTATGGGTTGGCAACACTTACTTATAGGCACGTAACACCTGTTTACTGACACTATTAGACTGTTTCACGTTATATTGATGCACATTAGAAGTTATGCCTTTCTGTTATAGTTTTTGCCCATACTCGCCTGATGTCACCCAATGACTTTATGTTCAAAAACATCAAAAATAAAGTGCGTGGTAAGCGTTTTTCCTCACTTGGAGAGGCCGTTAAAGCTTTTAAAGTACATGTTTTGGAGTGGCAAAAATGTTTTAAAGAGATTGGTTTTACCGAATGCAAAAGTGTATTAAGGGAGGATATTTTGAAAAGCAATAAAATTTTTTTACGTAACATAATTTGTGCATTTTTTACATATGTAACGCTAAACGTAATAGATGCATTAAGGAAATGGCGAATAAAAAAAATTTGGTTCCATTTACTAATAACCTACTCGTCATCTGAGCACTCAGAATCACTTTGTTCTCGTATACCTGCTGAGTGTGATGCGGTCAGTGGATTTTTGGAAACGGCGGCAATGTGGTAAAAAAATGGGTAAAAGTTTTCCTTTTTCACTAACATACCATCCGAATTCTGTAATGGAGGGTAATGCTGGGCGAGGTACATATACGTGTAGCCATATTTTGGTTTGGAAACACACACTTAAAACAGTGTTGCCTCAGTGCATCTTCTGTCGGTGGCAACTTATGGACTGGTGCAGCAGCAGCCATAACTCCACACATTTAAGTAGTGACTGCATGCCAGATATACTTTCCAACACGTCTTCTTTCCGAACCCTCCAAACTGACTCGTAATATCACAACCCGTTAGAGCATGGAATGCTGGTAAATTACTGGAAATATTTTCATCTATATTGATGTCGTGGATTGGAGTGTACCTTAAGTTGTCCCTTTTGCCAACTTTCATCCACAGTTCAAGAATAAGATGTTTTTGAAGTGCACTAACAGACCTAGTACGTCTGTATCGTTACACTCAACAATACACCGGGTATATCCGGCCATTTTAGCGGACAACACATGCAAAATATCGTATCGGCTTCTTCGTGATCCGAAGTAAGGAATTGGCACGAAATTTTCTAATTAACCAGGTTTTAACATTTTCGAACCCACCACTTGTAGCAAACTGGATCTATCTAGTTTGAGAATGGGTAATTAATTGTTCAGATAAAAAATTTGTCAATTGTTTTTTATTAAATACAGAATTAATGAATAAGTACCATTGCCGAGGCGCAGCGTAGTGTCCGGATTATCTATTATTCTGCGAATACCAACTGTTTGACCTCTTTTCAACCGAGTAACGGTTTTTATTGAATTTTCTCTGTAGTTATCAAAAACCACATCCAGTCTCTTTGCACTGAATCTGTTATTAAACACAATTTGGGAAAAAATGTCTGCATATTCTTTAACCGTTTTGCAATTCACTGATTTTCCCAAGATTTGTACTTGAGTTTCTTGTTTCTGTGAGGATGCTGCTTTTATTTTGTACCCGTGGAATAGATCTTTTCCTTTGGTATAGTTGGCTAGTTGGCGGTGAAAGTTGCCTGCGTGGTGGCCCTGTTTGGGTACCTTGAAAGGTAGGCGACTTGTCAAGTGATTCTTCCAAAAATTCGAACTGTGAATTGAACAAAACGGTTTTCAACGAGTTGTCCGGGTATGTAACAATTATCATTTTCTACGCATCGTGTAACTTCTTTCTGGGCGATGGTATTTCTGAGTCTTAGCACATCTTTATAAGAAATAGAATGCCTGCATGAGTGCAAGGATTCAACAATTTTTTTCGATCTGGTCTCTTGGTGAATCATGATTCCTAGACCTACATGTTTAGGAGTTAACGTTTGCCCCTTAAAACGGCTATAAATAATATCTTGACAAATACTCACAATTGAATTATTCTCCCCACTATCTCCAGTTATACATTTTATGATCCAAATTAAACTCTGAGGTATGTATTGTTTATAATCTTCAATGCTAAGATTCTTTAAGTCAATAAAATCCGGTATTTTTTCAAGTTCCTCTCGAATACCACTGAATATTTTATCCATTTGTGCTAATTCAGAGGGGCCTATGAGTATCAATTGCGAAACAGAGGCATCATCAGCATTATCGATACATTGCTGGAGACTTTCTGTCTTTCCAAATTTTGGTAGAAGGATAGATGATTTGTTCACTGGTCTCGATTTAACAATTTCTATTTGTTCTAAATGTTTTCTCAACTCCTCTATGAAAACACGTTTTGATGTCAACCCATTTAATTGAAGATATTTATTATATATCTCAGACAAAGTAAATGCCTTCCCCTTTGTGATGCCTTCATTTACCTTAGTTAGCACACTATCAAATGGTCCGTCTTCTGCGTCCTTGGTTCTTTTAATTGTTAACTTTTTCGAAGAATCAGATGTTTTTCGATATTTTCTCAGATGTCTGTTTAAGCAACTCACGTGATATTTAACTTCCTTGGCAATCAAATCGTTGAATCCTATTCTCTTTAAAACATGTGCATTTATACCTGCTATGCACTTTATTTTTTGTTCAATGTTCATGGACATTGCTTTTGACAAGCGTTTTTCGGGTAAACGTTTCTGACAAATTACGCACCTGTTAATATTAAATGAACTTCCCCGCAATTATTTACCTACTGTAGGGGGTGGTGTTGAAGTTAAACCTCGTTCAAGGAATTGGTCTTGTCTTGAATTTTTTTTACGTAAAGCATCAATGTTTTTCTTGCTTGTGTACGTTAAATAGCTTGACTTATGCCAATACCATATACTTATATTACCGAGTTTGATGTGTTTAATTATTTTGTGAATTTGTGGATCGGAAGTTTTTGTTATGCCGTCTCTAATTTTTGTGCATTCTATGAATGTGAGTGCAGTTTTATTAGTAACACTTAAAGATGCACCTTCTCTTTTGCAAATAATACATATTGGACGGAGCTTACCTTTCAATTTTAACAAACCTTCAAGATTGCTTTCATCACTTGTTAGCTTAACTTAACCTTCACGACATTCCCTTGTGGGGTATGCAAAACAATCCCTGCCTCTTATTTATTTTTCATTCACAATCTTTTTCCATAATTTCCTATCGCCGCATACCTCACTAGCTTCCGCAAGATTCATACATTGTCTCTGGCTGCCCTTTTATTTCTAAAACTCCTTATCTTTCTTTTCTTTATCATAGATTCTACTACATTCAGCCAAGTTTTACGCGGCCTACCAGACCCGGCCTTTCCCCTAACCTCACTCACATATATTTGTTTCGTTAATCTTGCGTTGTTCATTCTCTCAATGTGACCAAACGAACGTAATTTACTACTTTTATATCTATCCATCATCGTCTTTTTCTCACCACACTCCGTCATTATGCATTCATTTTTTATATTGTCCCTTCTCGTTTTACCACATGCGCTTCTCAGGAATCTCATACCCACGGCATTTATTTTTCTTTCGTGCTTTTTTAACATACCCATGTCTCACTTCCATACAGTACCGACGGGACGAATACGCCATTATAGATTGCTCGTTTCGCATCTAGGCTCATGCTTTCATTTTTCATTATTGTCCACATTCTTCCAATCACTTTCCTTCCAGCATTTACCCTTTGTCCAATCTGGCCCTCCATTGTACCATCTGCAGTAAACATTCTACCGAGATATACCAGCTCGTCCACTTGCTCCACAATTTCATCTTGCAGAGTAAATACTCTACTCTCCTTTCCACCTTTTCGATTGAACACCACAATCTTAGTTTTGTTCACGTTTACCTTTAGGTCCATGCTCTCACAGACTGTATCAAACTTCCTCAGCGCGGTTTGCAGCTCATCCGCACTGTCACTTAATAAGACTGTGTCATCTGCATACACCAGAAGTCATATCTTTACGTCACCAACCATTACGCCATTTGTATCTGTACATTTATCGATGTATGCATTGAACAACCACGGTGACATCACACAGCCTTGTCGCACTCCTTGCTCAATATTAAAGTATTCACTCACACCTCCTATCACCCTAACACATGCCCGACTACCGTTGTATACTGCCCTTATTCCATTTATTAGACCTTTATTTACGCCATATTCATTTAATATTTCCCACAGCTTCTCCCTATTCACTCTGTCATATGCTTTCTCCAAATACGTTCTAAAATAGACGATTGTGAACAAAAAGAACAATGCATTCTATTCAATTATATTTCGATAAGGTTACAAAGCACTCCTTCTTTAACCCTTTAACGAGCACAACCCTGAGGTTTGTATTATGGAAAATTTAATTAGATAGTCACATTAGGTGGGTTTTAAAGATACTAAAACAGGTATAATTTTTTTCAAAATTTTGCTAGTATTATGAAAAATGGATGGTACATATACGTACCAGTAAACGTTCCAGCAAAAAAAAAACATAAATTGTTAGTGCACTGGTACAAATGTGTACCATATATTTGTTGCAGGTTTTTTTTTTGTTGTAACTCCAGAAATAGACGATATATTTGAAAAAAACAAAAAAAAAATTTATTGCACACATTACTACATATGACAGACACAAAGAAAGTACCTACATTACTTATAATTAACTTGGAACATATAATCATTCAGTCATTTCTATGAAATGGTATAAACCATTCAATGCACAAAGCCACATTACATTCAACACATATTACTTTAGACCTTTGCTGTTTCTTGGTTGTACTACAGTGGCAACATCCAACTGCCAATGTTTGGCATATGTTTACCCACGCTATTTAACCTCATAGAATTATAAACTGTTGATCTGCCTCCAGGCTGATTGTTTTTTCTGCCACGACCAAACTTGGAAACTGGTCCAGGCTTACTTCTTCTCGAATAAGATCCAATTAGTTCATTTGCGAGTATAGATCTGAATTCCAAGTGGCTCACTGGCTTTCTTTTGTTATCTAATTGCTTCATTATTGTTTTGTATATTATATAGCTATTAACTACACAAGCGTCCAAGCAATAATAAAAAATCCGCATCCAACATCGTCGACTCTTCCAAGATATGCTATAGGACGACAAAAGTTGGTCAAAGTGGTCGACTCCTCCCATGTATTTATTATAGTCTGATATCGAATCTGGGCATTGTACTGATTCCATATTTCCTGATTTTTGAGTACTCAGTACATTTACTGTTTTTAAAGGACTATGCATGGTACTTACTACACAAACTGACTTTTTCCTCGATCTTTCCACTTCGATATTGCAATTTCTCCATCTATGACACCATCGTACTCTCCAGTTTTCATTTGATTGTCCGGCTTTAGAAGTGTCTTTGGAAAAATTTTCCGTATTTGTCGAATAGTGGCACAAGCGAAAAAATTTCGTTTCAGTAATTTTTTTTGCTAGTGCGATCAACGAAAAAAAGTTATCGAAAAATAAACAATATCCTAAACCTTCGAATGCCGTAGAGAGTTTGTTTACTGCCCTCTCACACAAGGATAAACTCTTATTAGCATTATTTTCAGCTCCTTCATATAATGCCATCCCCAAGCAGTACCCTGTTACAGCGCATGCTATCACCCATACTTTGAAACCGCGCTTTATAGGTTTCATAGACATGTACTGTTTTAGAGTACTGCGGCCTTTATGTTTTACCATTGACTCGTCCATGGAAAGGTATCTAGACGGAGAAAATAGTATTTGAAACCTTTTTGTAACATAATCCAAAAATGGGCGAATTTTATAAAGCGTGTCGTATCCATCGTGCCCTTTCTGTGGCATACAAGAATTATCATTTAGATGCAATAGCCGAATTATTTTTAAAAATCTGTTCAGGGGCATAACCTGTTGTATCCGAGGTACGTCTATATTGCAGAAAAATGCGGCTTACTACTGTCAAGAAAATTTGTTTTGGGCTTGATATGTCAAATTATTTTTGCCCCGATACACTAAAGTGTCTATTGAAATTACTCTGAGCAAATTGTTGCGGCATTGTTTTTGAGCGTGTCTTCATCTTCAGAACTGTTAGATGAGTCACTATCACTTTCATCAAGAGGTGTCCGAGGTTGTAGTTCATCTTCTCCCATGGATGATACTGCTTTGTCTATCAAATCCATCTCTTCTACTTCAAGGTCACCATCAGTTGTTGACTGAGCACCAATTTCTGATGAAGATCGTGAAGTCATATTTCTTGGTACTAGTGAACTCAAAGGTAGATTATCATCTGCATCAGAATCAGCGCCAGCTGCACTATTCATAGCCATGTTATCATCTAACTCATCTATGTTATTGATGAGATAATCCACATCAGCAGAGTTTCCTAAATTGAAAAAGCGTTTTTTATACATCTGAAACAATAATGTTTTGACAATTATAATCAAATTTAGATAAATCCCAAATACAGAGTGATTGAGAACTGTTACGCAAACTTTGAGTATATATTCTTGTAGGTAACCTAAGCTCCGGTAACAACAAAAATTGAGGGTTTTGTCAATAAATAAAACAGTAAAAAATTATTTTTTTACGAAGGACGACTTTGAAGCTAATCAAATCATATCAGGTGTAATGAACACAAATATCACACACAGCTACACTGAACGTCTTATTAGTCGCATATTGTCGGAAATCCATGACGTAGAGTATAGGTTGTACGACAGTGATTTCACGACCTAAAATTAAATTGCAGTGGACCAGACACCATAGGCTTACCATATTTATGATTTTTCAAATATTTTTATTAATACCTTTATTCACTTTTATATATATATATATATATATATATATATATATATATATATATATATATATATATATATATATATATATATATTGGTACCATTATGTCCATTATTCTGTCGTGTGTTTCCTAAAACTTTGCGTAAGAAATTCTGACTTACCCTGTAATTCACTTTTACTTCTAAAAATGGTCGGTGGTACAATAAGGTACCACATTTTTTAAGAAAAAATTACATCTTCGCGGAAATCAAGGTCACTAATAAAACATTGTATAATTTCATTTTACGTATCGGTGATTATAGATTTGAAGAATTAAATGTGTAACTTTTATGGCATACGAATTATTAACAGTTTTATACAACACATTCTAACCTCATATTCGAAAACGGTGGTTATTTAGGGAATATTAACTATGCATCTAAATAAAAACACGAACGTAGTATACTAGTGTAAAAATTGACATGTACCTCTTTTTCTGATATTAAATCTTCATAATATTCGTAAAAAACTTCAAATTTACACGAAATCACAACAGCACACTGCAGTCAACTTTTAAATGCACAACGGTACATATGCGAATTTTTGACGAAAATTACATTTTTATTAATCAGATGGCGCTGATTTAATATAGGGTATACACTCGTACCAGTAACCGTTTCTGGGATGCAAATATATGTTAAGGTTGATATTTCGTTGCTGTTCGACCATATTAGCTAGTGGTTAATGTATGTACCAGAGACTGTTAAAGGGTTAAGTAAAGCAGACCCTTGAAACCCTTCCTAACTAATAAATTGTAACAGGCTCATTCTTATGAATACACTTAAAAATAAACCATACCACAGTAACAGGTAATAGTAAAGGTATGTGAAATGGTGTATAGACATAATTTTTAATAAGTTCTTACAATAAAATAACTTCACAGATAAAAAGTTTCGCACATTTCTATGCAGGGATAGTGTTGCATGATGTAAGAGCGAAATGGAGCTACGGGAAACGTAGAGATGGATGCTATTCACCGAAGTGAAAGCGCGAAGCCTCTAGTAAGAAAAAAGTTCGTTATTTTACTTTTAATTTCATATTTAGTTTAATATTACAGATAAAATTATAATTACAAGTATAACAACGTAAAGATAAACGGCGAACGAAACTTTTTTAAGAGTATTTGTTTTTATTTAAGCTTCCGTTTGTTAGATAATACGGTATAAACGCAAAAGTTTATCAAAATTTGTAAAATTTTTACGGGTTCTGAATTGAGATAATCGCGTTTTAAGTTTAATTCTTCCGTAAGGCCCAATGTAATTTGCAACGTTTGACAATTATTTGTAACTTTCACTGTACAGGGTGGCCTACTAAGAATGCGAGCTACTGTATCTGGAAAACTATACATCGTAGAGGCTTGCGCAAAAAAAAGTTATGACTAAAACGGCCAATACAAAAACCTGGAAAATATTTTCATGTTTCTGAAATGGCCGCTAGGGGGCGTAACTGCAATCTTGAATCTAAAAAGGTGATGTTTCTGTGAATTCTGCTATATTAACCTAATAAAAAAATAACTGATCTTTGAAGTCGAGGATAATCTGAACTTTTTTTGTTTGGCACTTTTTGACGTATCTATAAAAATAAAGTGGTGGGGGGTATTCAAAGGTTTCCTTAAATCATCCCCCGTATCTTTGAAACGGCTAAGCTTAGGCGCGTTAAAAAGAGCTTATCTTGGGCTACAAATGTTAAAATAATTGAAGTTTTGTTAGTCTCACTTGTCGTCACTAGAGGACTTTGTTCGACATTCCGACAGAAACGGTTAATTTTCGCAAAAAAATTGAATGCAATGGTAAAATTTTTTTTTGTGAACAAGTAGCTAAATGATGCCTAAACAAGCTCGCGAAAACCGCTTCTCGATATCTTGTTCCAAACCTAAAATATCGACCAAAGAATATGAAAATCCCTTAATTTTTTTTTTAACTATTTTTCTGGAATTGTTTCTATTATGTAAGTTGTGACCCTAAAAAGGACCGATTTAAAGAGGGAAGGTTTTTAATGCCCCCGTAAATGCTCGAAATGCTGACCATCATGCTCTATGCCTTGCTGAAGCCTTTCATGACTAGACAAAACTGCAGCTTCAATTTCGGTTCTCGGTATGTTACGTACTGCGTTACGAATCCGGTTTTTCATATCTTCTCTAGCAGTAGGTTGAGTCCGAAACACTATAATAAAAAAATATTGTAGTGATGTAGGTTTTAGAAAATTTAAGTGTTCTAATAAAGTTCAAGCTTAATAAAAACTCATACGGTGATGTAACTTGAACCAGATAATTAATAAATAAGGAAGTTGGGCAAAGTTTTCCCTAAATACAAATTATTTAACAAATTGAAATACTAACCTTTCACCACTAATTATATGCCGTCTCGTCCACAATCGGTAGATTAAATATAGGGTGGGTTCTACTATATTGACTTGTTAACACACATGAAATGCGGCTTGTTTCTCTCCTGCTTAATTATTTTCCTTTCTCTAATTAATAAAAAACAATGTAAAAAGTTATAAAAAAAATATATAATTAAATGAATTCTCGAGCGCCATGTTATCTTTGTCAAGGAATAACAAAACCTAAATAATGAACAATAAAAACTTTCTATAAATATCAAAATTAACAATGTGCAATTAAGTTTATTTACCCAATATATGGATGGTTAAGGAGAGGAAAGAAAAAGGTTTTAAAACTAAGCTTAAAAAATAAAAAATTCACCACATAAATACCTCAGTATAATGATTTTCTTATAGACAGCTTCCAGTGTTTAATTCTGGATGCGGAACGGTCAACCAGTATGAAAGCGTTTCTACATCTTCCGTGCGTATTCTTGTAACGACGCGATCAACTAGGTATTTGAAGGAATTTTCAATCCACTAAACTTATTGTATTCTTGATGTTTTATTTTATTAAAATTGCATTTTAAGACGATATTATTTGAATGAAGAGAAACTTGCGTAAATAAGTAACTTAAGAGCCATTTGAGATTAAAAATATAGTGACTTATAAAAGTACCATATCAAAGTAAGTAAAATATAAGTATGAGTAAGTAAGTAAGTAAATAAGTGCCTTAAGTGAGTATAAGGGAATAATATAAGTACTATAATGAGTGTACGTGAGTGCCTGGAAAGAGCAAATGCTTAAGCTTAAAATATAATGAATTAAAAAATAGCTTACCACCAAAATTCTGATGGCACCAAATATAAAAATTAAGTAAAAACCATTATAACAATGTCTTCTGCTTTAACATTTAGCAGCAAGTGAAGAAAAAAATAGAGGCTTTCAGAATTGCTTCTGTAAGTGCCCCCCCTCAAGAAGTTGTCACGCATTGCGCGAAATACAATGATCGGAGTCCAATTTTTAAAAGAAAGGGAACTATAACTATTTATGTAATATTACACCCAAAATATATGTTCTAGGAAATGCAATTTAAGTTGCCTTTCTCAATTTTACATGTAAATAATTAAAAACTCCTTTAATTTTACGCCAAATAAATTAATGATCTTAGATTAAAGCATTTTTTAATACAACCACAAAAAAAGGTTGTTACAACACGATGTGCTTTAAGCGCCCCCATAAATCAAAGTCGAGGTAAGTTAAGTCTGGCGATCGCGGAGGTCATGGAAACAGATTTCCTCTTCCAATCCACTGCATTAATATGCTCTCGCACATTAATATCAAAATGTGCTGGGCAACCATCCAACTGCACAAATAATTTTTGCCTTGTTTCCAACAACAACGGTAATTGATTGGCCAAAAAGTCAAGAAATACATTGCCATTTAGGGGTTGCTTGCAAAATATGGCCCAATAATTCTGCCTCGTCCTTGGCGCTGAACTTCACACAACCAATGGGGATTTTCTGCAGACCAACAATGCATATTGTGCAGATTGACTCTCCCGTCACTACTGAAGGTGGCTTCATTAGTCCAAAGAATTTGAAATAAAAATTCTCTATTTTCGCGTATCATGCCTAACATCCAAGGGCATTAGTCTAACCTTCGATCAAAATCTTCCTCTTTCAAGGCCTGATGCAAAACGACATGATATGGATGCATTCTTAAAGTAATTAAAAAAAGTTTATACGAATACCTATATATTTTGAAGGCCATTAGAACTCACCTATGGCCCTTCAAAATATTTTGAACCGTTGTCCGTGATATGCCCAACTCAGTGGATAATGCTCTTGTGCTAACATGAGGATTTCCTTCAATATAGCCCAGTACACGGTTAATATTTTCTTATGTTCTTCCAATTCCTTGCCGTTGAAACGTAGGCCGGAAACTACCATTGGCTCGTAAGCTCGCCACTAATCGGGGAAAAACTCTTACATCGCAAGGACGCCGATTTGGATATCGAGCCGCGTAAACTTTTTTAGCTACTGCGGCATTCTGAAGACATTTAAAATAAACCGCAAGCATATCAACAGCTTCATTATTCGTAAAACGCATTTTGAAAGCACAAAAATTGCTCAAAGTAACGCGAAAGTATTGACAACTATTGACAATTTGAGGATTATATATGTTTTGTTTAGGTATCTGTTTCCATGGCCTGCTTCTATTAATTGTATTTTTCTTATATATCCATAGTGAATATGCATTTAAACAAACAAAAAATAGGCCTTTCATATAACTTTTAGCATTGCTTACTTGCCCATAGTAATTTCAAAAAGGGTGATTTTATTCTGGTGAATAAATTTACAAACATTTAAAGTCGCAATTTCTAGGTAACCTATTCACAGCGGAAATTGAAGCTGCAGTTTTGTCTACCCATAAGAGACCTCAGCAATGCACAGAGTGATGGTCAGCATTTCAAGTATTTATGGAGGATTAAAAACCTTCCTCCTTTAAATCGGTCCTTTTTAGGGCTACAACTTACATAATAGAAACAGTTTAAGGGATTTTCGTATAAACTTTTCTTTGGCCGATATTTTAGGTTAGGAACAAGATATCGAGATGCGGTTTTCACGAGCTTGTTTAGGCATCATTTAGCTACTTGTTCATGAAAAAAAGTCATACTAATGTATTTAATTTTTTTGCAAAAATTAACCGTTTCTGTCGGAATTTCGAACAAAGCCCTCTAGCGACGACATGTGAAACTAACAACACTTCAATTATTTTAATATTTGTAGCCCAAGAATAGCTCTTTTCAACACGCCCAAGTTTGTTAAAATCGGATTAGCCGTTTCGAAGATACGGGGGGTGATTTAAGGAAACCTTTGAAAACCCCCCACCACTTTATTTTTATAGATACGTTAAAAAGTGTCAAACAAAAAAAGTTCAGATTATCCTCGACTTCAAAGATCAGTTATTTTCTTATTAGGTTGATATAGCAGAATTCACAGAAACATCACCTTTTTAGATTCAAGATTGCAGTTACGCCCCCTAGCGGCCATTTCAGAAACATGAAAATATTTTCCAGGTTTTTGTATTGGCCGTTTTAGTAATAACTTTTTTTTTCGAAAGCCTCTACAATGTACAGTTTCCCAGATACAGTACCTCGCATTCTTAGTTGGCCACCCCGTACATTTTAAAAAATGGTCAATTGCGCCGATGGGTTTGCAGTGCGATATAAAATTCTTAGTTAGCCACCCTATACAAAAAAAGTTGTGATCTATATACGAAAAAATTACAAGTTTTTTCTTCTTTCCGTACATGTCCTTAACTCGTTTTTCGTGTTTTATGCCCTAATGCATGGGCCGATTTTGGACGGCCTTGACATCTAGAATCAATATGTCATGACCTTTCATTTTGTGAACCAAAACTCCCACGGAGGTCGTTTCTAGGCGACTTTCCTTCCAAGGAGCACTCTACTATATTATCGAGCTTGCTACAATTCTGTTTCACAATCAAATGGGATTAATTTAAGAACTCTTTTAGGAGAAAAATTTTAGATTGTGGTGGAGCCCAAGACTATTTTTCCGGATTGAAAGTTATTTAATGATAAGTGTAAGATGTTTGAATTTAAATTTCAGCCATTTTACGTCTTATCTCGAACCCGCGAATTTTCATTTCAGTTAGCTTGGCAACCCGCTTTCCTTTGTAAGCCTTTACGACCTCTAGTGCGGTTTGATAGTGTGACATCACCCTTGCACACTCTTCTCAATTTTTCTAAAATAAATAGGGGAGAACGTTTTTCTAATGCTTCCGTTTTCCAACCAACATAAAAGTGGTAACTGTAGGGAAGTATTTTTTATAGAAGTATACCAACCAGTTACATAATAGTATAACGTTAAAATTGGCTTAATTACTCAACTTGTGTGTCAAATTAATTAATTTGTATTAAGTAAAATGTTTCATGGTACAAATGGTATTGTACGTAGAAACGCATGGCGTTGTACCTTGAAACAGTAAATTACAGACTATACATAAGTCCTATGAAGTATTTATTAACGTTTATTATAAAAGCACAAAATACAGAAATATATTTTATTTCATTTTATATTATAATCTTTAAAATCAACTTGGAACCATAACTGTTCAGCTAGTCTTTCAGAACCTGTCATTGGAACTGGCGGAGGTAGTTTCATAACCAAGTCTCATCGACATCATATATTTGGTCAGATTCATTAACAAACTTACTGCTGCCGCTACTAACCCGCTTGTAACATTCAATTTTAAACTCGCCGTTGGTTACCTCCTTTGAGATAATTTTTCCAATGTAGTACTCTGTCAAACTCTTTTTCTTAGGGAACTGAACGAGAACATAATCACCCACAGTGTATGACCTCGAAATAAATTGTTCTTCTTCTTCAAAATTGGCGATTTCTTCGATCAATACATCGGAATCACTGTCATCGTTTAACAAAACTTCCCCTGATTCATCATCGGAATCGCTATCAAAAATTTTTCGCTTCACTTTCCTGCTTGCCTTTTACTTAGTTTGTTCCTTTGAGCTGGAAGACTTTCCTTGTTTTCGCTGTTTTATTTCTTCCAATTCTGGCGTATCCGTAACAATACGAGTGTCTCCTGGTTTTCTACCTTTTCTTGAATTCTTCCTGGGCGCAGCCTTTGGGTATGGACAAACTAGCTCCGGAGATATAAAACTAGAATTATTTGAAATAGGAGGCGTCCGTTCTCGGCAGGACGGTCCCGGAATTGCCTCTGAATGTGGACGGGTATCGCAATTGCTAGTTGGTGGAACACCAGAAGGAAGTTCTAATTCATTAGGTCGATCTGTAACATATGATACCATGCAGTCTTGCTCCGAAAAAACGCCGCGATCGAAGGGATAAATTCCTGGCTTTTTAAATCCACTAACAATATTAGTAGTAGTAAATGCTCGAGGGTAAGCTTGCCCTAAAGCTTCAGCAATGCAATAAATTGTAAATGTTTTGCCCGGATTGTTTCTCAACCATGCATCAATAGATTGGCCATAAAATGTTTGCAAGGGTCCATACACAGAAAGGTCCAAGTGTTGCAACCTATGAGACGTGTGCGGGGGAAATGTTAGTATAACAATACCTTATGTATGTATACGTATATTCGACAGCTTCGACAGACAAGTGGGTTTCGTGATTGTCCATAAGGAGTAGTACGCGTTGGTCTCTTGAAGGTTTCACGTGAGAGGCAAAATTTTTAAAAATTCCAGAAAAAGGGCTTCAGTACTCCATCCAGAGGGATGTGCACCTCCAATGGTTCCGGGAGGAGCACCACTAACCATAAAGTCTTTGAAATTGACCCTGGGCTGAAGTTACACTTCCAACCTGTTTTTCCCCTTTCGGAGCCACAATTTTAGTTGGTTTTTGAACCGTCGTTAATGCAGTTTCGTCTGTGTTCCAAATTCGTTCTGGCGGTATTGGTCCAAACCGGTGATGAACATCTTCTAGATTGTTGAAAAATTTATTTACGTTGTTTTCATTAAAACTAGTGGATCTTGACAGAGTAGCTTCCGGTTTCCTCACTGAAAGTACATTGTTGTGACGTTTCATAAACCAGCACATCCATTCTTCTCCCGCAATCTTATTTTTATTTCAGGTAGGGGGTACACTTCTATTATTTGCCTTTGCGAACTTGTAAGCTAGCTCACGAACACACTTTTTACTGAGGCCAATATTTTTTTATATAATGTACCAAGCTTGTTTCTTCTGCTTCAGTAAATACCTTCTTTACGTCAAGTTTTATGGAATATGTAAATACTTGTCTGTCAGACTCTTTAAATTTTTTAGATGTCTGGATAAAGTTGCCAGTGAAACTTTAAATACTTTGCATGCTTCCCTTAATGAAATGCCATTTTCAGACATAACAGCTTCAACAGCTCATTCTAGTGAAGCCTGTATTTTTTTTTCCAGTTTACTTCTAGGCATGATTCTGTAACAAAAAATATTTACAATTTTTTGTACTGAAAACAAAAATCATGTGATTGAATCAGCCGATACTTGGTGGAACTCCATAACTATGTACGAGTGTTTCATCACACTGTGGCTTCATCAGAAAATGTATTTTTAAAACTTAACACACCTCCTCTACACTGTGTTAAAATAAATTTTCGGATGAAGCTACAGTGTGGTGAAACATATATTAAATAGTTATTAACATAAAGTGGAATTTAAAATTAAAAGTGTTTTAATTTTCTCGTACATACAAAAATCATGATCGTAATTTATCACGTCTTGTACCTTGGAACACGTTCCATGGTTCACGAGGTCGCTTTGTATCAAGGTACAATAGGATACATTTCAGTAAACAAGTGGTATTTTGTCCACGGCGGTTAAAGATTAACAACAAAATATTTAAAAATACTTACCAGAATATACTGTTAAAGTGCTCATAAAAAACTTGTCGCCTTACTCTCACTAGTAGAAATTATTAACGATAATTTAAACCTTAAATAATTTACTTTTTACGCCATAAATTTTGGTCGTGTACTATCGAACACTGAGGTTAGAGCAAATGGCGTGTTTCTGCGACAGATGAACGTTTGGTACAGTGTTGCCAAAATGTAATGAATTACTCAGGACTGATGACGATATTTCAGATAATATTAATTTCGTTGCAAGGTACACTATACTCAAGGTACAACACTCCCCTACGTGAAACCCTGTTACTTCATGATATACGGGGTGTCTCAACGATAGAGTAAAGTAAGTTTATGCTTAACTAGAATTATTTGTGTAAATATTGTATGGACCATGGGGTAGAGGTAAGAAGTGTGCATTTTTTTTAAATATTGGAAGTTATACAGGGTATGCCAGAAAAGCAGGACGTGAAAAAGTATAATTTTTTTAAATAGAACACCCCGTATTTGATTTTAGTTTTTAATTCTACGTGTCCATACAAATATATTTTGTCATACAAAAGATTGGCTGAAAATTTTTAGTTCTTGAGATATTCGCGTTTAAAGATTATTATGGTCATTTTCGTGGGGTTGATGAATGGGCAATTGTTCCGTTATTTCACAATAAAAAAAATTGATATTTCGTGTGAAAAATGAGTGATATTATACTAACGTTTGGACCGAGTAGTATTTCTAATTCTCTCAACAGGGTGTTTGTTATAACCATTCAAATTTGAAAATTCTCAAATTAAAAAAAAATCAGTTTTTTTTAATTGCACACCCTATATATTTTTATTTCATTTTATTCGGGATTAAAAAATCTATCATTTTTGTGAAATATATCCTATATCTATCTTTGATAGTTTTCGAGGAATTTTCTCACTAGCTACGTTACATACGATACTATAACATTATTGTGGATCGTGGTAGCCATGGAAAATAATGCGACGAAATAAAACAAACCACCTAAGCGAGAATATTAACAGTTTTTATTAATGAGAAATAGTAATTCAATAATTATTCAACATTGCGTCTTAGTAAATGCTCAAACAGACGGCCTTCTTGCTGAATACACATATTGAGCCTTTTTCTCATGTTCTGTCTCACTTCGGATAACATAAGAGGGGTCACTGTGCGACAAACTTCGCGAATTCTATTTTTCATGTCCTCCCTTGTTGTAGGTTTAATAATATACACCCGATCTTTTATGTATCCCCATAGGAAAAAATCCAGTGGAGTTAAATCGCATGACCTGGGTGGCCATAATATAAAGCCATTACGTCCTATCCATTTCTCCGGGTATTGCTGGTTCAAGAATTCCCTTACGTCCCGATAAAAATGTGGAGGTGCACCATCCTGTTGCACCCACATATTTAGCTGCGGCCCGTTAATGGATCATCAAAAAAATAGGGGCCGATAATTTGGTCATTAAGTATACCACACCACACATTTAGTGACCAATAATTTTGGTTTTGAACTTCTCGTAGCCAAAATGGATTATCAATGGCGTAATAGTGCATATTATGCCGATTTACAGCCCCATTACTTTTAAACGTCGCCTCATCGGAAAACATTATGGAGCACAAAAAGTTGTTATTTAATTGCAGCCGTTGATTAATGATATTGCAGAATTCAATTCGTCTTGCAAAATCCTCTTCTCGCAATTCTTGATGAAGCTCAATGTGATAGGGATGGTACTTATACTTCAGCGTTGTTCGATTCATGTTTGATTTGGAGGTATCACATATCGTCACTAATGTTCTAGAACTCACTTGGGGATTTTCTTTGAATATTTAATAATATTTCAAGTTCTTTTTCTTCATTAGCTGCCCTTTTATTAACAACTTTACGTTTGAAGTATTTAACACTACCGCTAGAATCAAATCTATCCATCAAATTTTCCAAGCCAACAGTAGTAGGTATTCGACGTTCAGGATATTTCATTTTGTAGATTCGTTGTGCCAATAAAGGGTTTTTTCAGCCTCGCCCAACACGTATATCATATCAATTAATTCATTTGTCGAATAATCCATAATTGATACAAGAATTGATAACAAGTTAAATGCGAAAACGACAAATTTAATATGTGTTTATTTTGACAAGTAGGAAACCTTTGTATCTTAGTAACGCAATTATTATTTTCCATGGCTACCAAGATCCATGCAATGCAATGTTATCGAAAAGTGTGAAAAAATCGAAATTACTCGAAAACTATCAAAGATAGATATAGGATATATTTGACAAAAATGATAGATTTTTTAATCCCGAATAAAATGAAATAAAAATATATAGGGTGTGCAATTAAAAAAAACTGATTTTTTTTTAATTTGAGAATTTTCAAATTTGAATGGTTATAACAAACACCCTGTTGAGAAAATTAGAAATACTACTCGGTCTAAACGTTAGTATAATATCACTCATTTTTCACACGAAATATCAATTTTTTTATTGTGAAATAACGGAACAATTGCCCATTCATCAACCCCACGAAAATGACCATAATAATCTTTAAACGCGAATATCTCAAGAACTAAAACTTTCAGCCAATCTTTTGTATGACAAAATATGTTTGTATGGACACGTAGAATTCAAAACTAAAATCAAATACGGGTGTTCTATTTAAAAAATCATACTTTTCACGTCCTGCTTTTCTGGCACACCCTGTATAACTTCCAATATTTAAAAAAAATGCACACTTCTTACCTCTACCCCATGGTCCATACAATATTTACACAAATAATTCTAGTTAAGCATAAACTTACTTTACTCTATCGTTGGGGCACCCTGTACAAGTATAGTTTTAAAGTAAAAGATGGCATTTTAATTCGCCCAATTTAGATTCAAATTCTGCCTTTTAGAGTTATTTTGTTGCGTAATATCTTATTTGAATTTTTAGCAATCTTCAACAAATACAATAATTAAGTTCCTAATGCTTTTTTTAATCACCTCAATTAAGTTTAATACTTCACGGCCGTCTATAACAATATCTGCATATTTAATTCAATTAACGTAAGATTGTTGAAAACTTAATAAGTGTAATACAAATGTTATCCAATTTAGTTAGTATTATTTATATTTTACTAACTAAATTAAAATTAATACTATCCTTGTTTATTAATCTATATAAACAAGGATACTACTTATCAATTATTACATGCATAGCCACAATACATGCGGAAACGATAATTAAACAACTTTGATAACACGAATTTTTTTTTCTCATCGAATTCCAGTGTATTGTGATATTGGTAGACAGGCAGGCGTACTAGTAAATATTTCGTTTTATTAGAATATATTCACGGCCAACTTATGCGAATTTTGAATTTTTGCCAAAAGGTTTACATAATTAAACACAATCCGAAATTAAAACGTTTAAAATCCCATAAAATCTAAACAATTCGGCTGAAACTTCGTAAAACAGTTAGTAAAGAAAGCAGGCGTAATTGTGTGCCATTATGATTTGAGAAGTATCATTAAAAAATATTACGCGCGTTACGTTTACGATTTCACTTTAATCGAATTAGCGTTGAAATACTGTAATGTAAAAAATTAATTGAAAAAAATTGTTTCAGTAACGATGGGTGGACCTGAAGAGGAGAGAGGAGCGAAATTAGCTAAGTGACGAAACGTGGAGTGCTGGTCCTAGTCAGCCATGCTCATCAAAGAGTATCGAATACCACTTCCACTTACCGTGGAAGAATACCGCATCGCACAACTTTATATGATAGCTGTAAGTTATGTTTTCTAATAATTATTGATCTCTATTGTTTTGCTTTTAGAAAAAGAGTCGTGAGGAGAGCAGTGGAGCTGGAAGTGGTGTAGAATTTTTAGTTAACGAACCGTATAGCGATGGGCCTGGCGGACGTGGACAATACACTCATAAAATATATCACATTGGAAGTCATCTTCCTGGTACGTATAAGTCATCATCGCAAATTGAAATGCATAACGAAGGTTTTGGCATAAATTAGAAATAAGTAATTTATTTGCGTCATAACTTAAATATAGTTTTGCATGGATAATGGTGTGAAATATGGATATTTGATATATCCTGCTTACTGTAAAATTTATTTTAGTGATTAATGTGAAAAAACACGACTACGATCTTGATTATTTGCCAAATTGGTCATACCTTGTCCATTTACACTAGGTGTATGTTTTCCTGTGCCTGTAATGCTTTATATTATTTGGCATCCTGATATAAACATAGGAATATTTGATTAAATAGATAACTTTAGTTTCGGGTAAACGATGATTTGTAACAAAAGTCAATCCTGTATTAACCACCTCCTCCTCACACCAACCCTTATGTGAAACATTTCAAATTAGAAAGATAGTCGAGTGACCCCGTATTTGAAGGATCTTTCAATTCTATATCTAATTCTGTGACAATAAAAGACAATAAGCAACATTTTAATATTTTATTTATTTAATTCCATACAAGAAGGTAAAATTAAACAGAAAACGTCCGTTTATCAAATCACCTGCAAATTATCTAAAGCTGCATCTCGTAAACGGTAGATTTCAAACATATGCTAGAAAAATTATCACGTGTAGTGCAATTTGGCTTAGAATTTTTCTTTTTTTAATATAAATCTGTTTTGAAAGACTAGCTTGTCGTGAATATTATTTTTGGTTATTGCAGTTTCGTTAAAAGAAAGTAGATTTGTTTTTGAGTATTAATTATTTTATGGCTGTAAAAGATTTTAAAAAGCGTAATTGTATAGTATGTTAACTACTTTATAGTCTTCCAGTTTGTTTATAAGTAAAATTTTAATGTAAGTCATTGAAGTTTTAATTGAACTGTTTTGGGTTGTTATTGAGAAAAGGATGTTTGTTACCTCCATTCTAGCTAATCAGTTTTTAGTTGACACACGTGTGGCTTGAAGTGTATTTTTCTCGTGAGAAACGTCCAGTATGAAAGATTTTAATAGTAGTGATGAAATGGCGTAAAGGGTTTTGTTATGATGGTTAGTTAGGTGGGTTTAGGGAGTAAGTATACAGAGCTGCTTGTGGGAGTTTAAGAGTGGTGTGATGTAGTAGTCCGTTCGCGCAAAATACCTACTAGTAACCCGGTGATTACCTGAAGTTATCATGAGTAAGTTAGCCTTTCACTGCCTGTGGATTTATGGCTAGGATTCAAGCACCCCAGATAGATTTTGTGTTGGTGTTTCGTCAAGTTCATTAACATTCTTGTGTCCTTCGTGTTTATTTTAGTGCTTCTCGCTCGTTTAGATTTGTTCATGCTCGTAGCGGATTTAAATATTTATATAAGTATGGTATTTTGATATCTTGTCTTTGAAATATCTCGCACCGTAGTGTTAATCATTAAAGTATACCCACAGCTGTTTGAAAATAGACAATAAATTGCTTGTGTGTAAAAATTTGTTAAAGTATATTGTATAAACGAAGAGTTACGTGTATAGAAGTTGGATTTGTGTTTGGACTAAATTCGAGTGAATTAGTTCCCCCCCCCCCCTCCGTAACTGAAAGTTTTGTTCATTGCTGGGTTCAGTTAAAAGAAATAATTGGAGATTCAACTGTTTATTGCTCCGTATCAATTAAAACGAGATTATTTCAGCAAGGGTAATTTTATTCCCGTGCCCTGTTGCTGTGATTTGGAAAGAAAAAATCGTTCGAAAGTTTGTAAACTGCGAGGTAATTAATAAAACTGTGTTTATTATTTTTCTGTTGTGTACGAGGGGTCGTTTTTATATTCTCGGACAAGGCATAAGAGTAGATTAGAACCACAGAAATTTATTTTTCAATATAGGCCCCTTTCTTTTCAATACAAGTATTACATCGTTTCAATAACATCTTTAACCCATTATAAAAATATTCTTTCATCATCGTCCCTAAATTTTCTTCCCCTTAGTGTTCTTTTGAGATCTGGAAACAAAAAATAGTCACTGGGGGCTAAATCTGGACTATAAGTGTATGATCAATTTCTACAAAGCTACATTTAGCAACGGCAGATTTTGAAAGTCTTGACTTATGGGCTGGTGTATTATTATGAAGCAGCAGGACACTTCGCGTTAGTTTTCCGCGTCTTTTCACTTTAATGACATCTCTGAAGCGATGCATTAAGTTTGCATAATACTCTCCTGTGATTGTACCACCCTTCTTCAGATAATCAATCATTAAAATTCCTTGGCAATCCCAAAAAACAGTTGCCATTATCTTTCCTGCAGAAGGGGCGACTTTAAACTCCTAACATGTCACTGAATCGACTCTTGTTTCGACCAAGGATCAAAATTATGGGCCCAAGTTTCATATCCGGTGATAAGTCGATTGATAATTAAATCTGCTTCGTCCCGGCAACGCGCCAAAAACTCTTCATACTTCTTCATTCGAGTAAGCATTTGAAAAGGCGTAAGCATTCGTGGAACCCATCTCGTATTGACCTTTGTCATGCCAAGGTAATCGTGTAAAATTCTGAAATCTGTGGTTTCTGAGACTCCTAATAGAGATGCTAATTGTCGCTTCTTTAATCTTGCATCTTCCAATACCAAACAATTCTTCACACTTCTTCATTCGAGTAAGCATTTGAAAAGGTGTAAGCATTCGTAGAACCCATCTCGCACTGACCTTTGTCATGCCAATGTAATCGTGTAAAATTCTGAAAACTGTGGTTTCTGAAACTCCTAATAACGACGCTCATTGTCGCTTCTTTAATCTTGCATCTTCCAATACCAAACACTTGGTTTTTTCAATAACATCCGAAGTGATCATGTCAACAGGTAGACCTGGACGGGGTTCATCATCTAGTGATTCTCGGCCATGTTTAAACAATTTTGACCATTTACATATAGTCGAATTTGAAGGGCAATTATTCCCGTATACAATCAACATTTCTTCACGAATAACTTTTGGAGATTTTCCTTGTTTTGTAAAAAACTTTATAACATCTCGATATTCAAGTTTGTCCATTTTGAAACGTTACAACACAAACTGATAGATATTAGAACTAATAATGCTGCAATTGTTTTGTAAATTGTCAAATACGTTACCATGGCATATGTGTTTCAAAATCAATAAAATGAAAAATTACATTAACATTGTAAATTGCCTAGTCCGGGAATATAAAAACGACCCCTCGTATGTATGTTTTGAAGCAGGTGAACAGCATTTGTGATTGTCTTTTGAGCAGACATCCTTCAGGTATGACGCACTTTCATTGTTAAGAAGTTCTAGCTACAGAAGCGCTTTCCGCTTGTTTATCTTATGGTTATCATTTTTTATTTTCCGTATTTGTGTTTGAGAAGTGTGTTGGAAGTATATTTCAAAATTTAAGTTACTGGAACGATTTGCTTTAATCAAAATTTGGATTTGAGATGCATTAGTTTGATCTTGTAAAAATTATTATATAATTGGAAATTTTAATTAACGATATACATGCAAACGTATGTATAAACTTTATATTTAAACCAATTGTTCCAAATATTTATTTATAATATAGGAGTATTATTCTTCTAAATTGTTTAGAGTTTATTTATTTTCCCCCCAACTCGCAGTGATTAAAATTATTTGACGATTACGACATTTCAGAAACCAAATTTACTTATGAGAGTTTTTCCTCTTGTTCAGTATTAATTTTCGAAATTTCACTGCTTTGCTGTGACGAAGCGTGAGGTATTGTTTATTGTATTAAATTTTACGCTGTTATTTTAAGATAAAGATTGTTGTGTATAGAGATTCATTGATAAGTTAACCTGAAGTAAAATAAAATGTGAGTAATTGAGTTTTATGACCCTTACAATTGGTCTTGCCGCACGGTTACGTTATTTTTTTATTGCTTGCGAATATTTTGAAGCTTCTTTAGATAACACTAGTCCAAGAGCACTTTTCTTGATCGATCTGGTTAATTTTACGAAAGGTAAGTAAGTTTCTGTTTGTTTTAAACATTGCTGTGGAATGCAAGCGTTTATTTCTGTTCTAATTAATCCCATATTCTTGATTTTAAACAAACTGGTGTTCTCTGATGTATGACTTTCCGTGATACATACTTTTCCTGATCGATCTGGTTAATTCTACGAAAGGTAAGCAAGTTTCTGTTTGTTTTAAACATTGCTGTGGAATAGAAGCGTTTATTATTGTGCTAATCAATCCCATATTCTTGATTTTAAACCTGATTAGATTTATTACATTCTATTCACCCTGCACGAAAAACAACATTTACCCCCACCCCCTTCTACTGAGCGTTCGGCATCCTTCACTTATCTGTTACGCAAATCGCCTTGCATTTTCACCCATAATAAAATGTCGATTGGAGTTAAATCGGGGGATTTGGGTGGCCATTCTATAGGACCTCTTCTACTAATCCACCGACATGCAAGATATTATTGGGGAATATCCGCCCTAGTGCTACGTAATGAGACACCCCTCACGTTGCGATAGAGCGTCTAACTCGATGATGATGTTAATGCTTGGCATAACTTGATTTATCAGCAAATTTAAAATGTTCCTCACTATTTAAGCTTCGTTCCAAAAAAAAAATGGTCCCATAATATGTTTACCCAGAATTCCTGCCTAAACACTTAATTTTTCGGAATATTGGGTGTAAATTTGACGATTGACTTACCCAATCAGATAAAAATAAATTTATCCGAGAAACAGATGTTGTACAACAAACCTGATTTGTATTAACGCGTTCCTAAAGAAAAAAAATTCGATTCGTCAGTCAAAATAATCTTCGTTTAATTCATGAATCATTTTCATTCTATAGGAGTGGAATTTGTACCGATGAAAAATTCTGAATACATTTGTACGACTCACGCTTGACTCAACCTAGGGCAACTTTGTCAAAAACTATATGTTTTCCATCAAGGCAGCGTGGCTTAAAACTGCAACATTAATGACCTCAATATTGACTATTCCTGCCCATTCATGTTTTTTTGTTATTAATGTTATCAGTTTCCATGTATTTATTTAACAATTACAAAATGTTCTCATTTAAAACACGAACAGCGTCTCTTTTCCATGTTCGTAAATACAAACAAAGTACTTCAATCCGCTCTTGAAGTGTATTAGACTATTTTCAATACAATAAAAGAGAAAACAAATTAATAACTTGAGTTTAAACAGAACAAATAGTAACATTCTAATAATAAATTGAAGCTGACAATCAATATTTCAGAATAATTTGGACACAAGCTTTACAAAATTTAAAAAAAGTTAAAAAAACTCAATCATGTATAAGAACACTCTCGATTAAGTCACCTTTCAACCAAACAAAATTTAATCAATGTCGGTTTACACAGATACGCAGATACACAGATGTACTGATACGCACATACGCGGATACGCACACATGCACACGTACACACGTACACACTTACATACGTACGCACGTGCACACGTACGCGCGTACTCACGCACACATGTACGCACGTACGTACGTACACCCGTACACAAGTACGCACGTACACACGTACACACGTACGTGCACACACGTACACACACGTACTAACAGGTATAAACACACACATACGTATACACACGTACACACACACGTACATACACATACACACACGTATACACGTTATTTTCATTATTTTTCAAATTTCGTAGTCTTTGATAAGCAATGTAAGTAAATTTTCAATTAGAACCAAACAGTTTGTGTTGGGAAATTTCCTCTGTTGCAAAAATACGGGATAGTTGCTGATAAACTTCATTGTAAACGTGTAAAGTTCAAAATCCTTAACAAAAGTCCGAGTACGATGAGTTTTTGTTACAAATTAGGCCTATTTTTACCCAGTTTCTTTTGGCACATTACTTCCTTTCCACCCTGTATATTAAGGGTACCTTTCAAGGCAGAACTAATGTTACTGTGAAAATATGTTTTTTTAATTTTACCAATTATAGTATATATAATATAAGGTCTTTTCGCCTGGGTACCACTGGGCAGCAAAAGTCAACACTATTGAAACATTCATTTTATTACAAATATAGCAACATTACTTTTTTTTGTGATAATCAGCAAAACAGTTCTTCTTTTCACTCAGACAAAGAGAGACATCACATTTGGAGCTGCACATCCCCCATCGCCTGGATGTTCCGTGAACAGGCGTGCTCAGCTTCACACAATCTTCTCTCTATTGGGACAACCTTTTTGAAGCTGCTGATTGTTACTTCAACAGTTGGTCTTCCACGTTTTCGCCCCTGTGCTTCCGACACCGACCAGACCGTTGATTACTGCCACTCGGAAAGTTTTTAGATCCATCGTTGCATTCGCACATCTTTCAGAATAGATGATGTAAGAATTGACCAGATCCACGAAATGAAAAATAATTCGGCGGTACCATTTTTTGCTCTTACGGCAGATCTCTATGTCGATTTCAGCTGGTCAGCTTTATCTACATAGCCCATATGCGAATTATAATCTTTACAATTTGTGGGCATTTCATTCGCTCCTTGACACCGTCTCGTTTTTTCCTATCTACTTCTCCAACAATATCAACAGAGTGAAAATTGCTTGCTAACATTACCACCCTCCGGTACATCCACTTTATAAAAGCAATACCATCATCCGGAGTTCTTGAATCAGAGTCACCTCGGTTCATACCCTTGTAAGCTACCAAATCTGTGGGTATTCCGGAACGATTTTTTCGGATAGTACCGCAGGCGTAAACACGTTCCTTTTTCAACTTCCTTAGAAGGGGTAAAGACGTAAAAATTGTCAAAATATACCCTATGGAACTTTCCAACGAGGAATCTTGTCGTATCCGTTACGGTCTTAGCCCCCAAATTTTTCTTCGGTGAATAGACTGTAGATTTGGAACTGGTCAATGTCTCCACTCGAAGATGCCGTGATTCAGATTGTGTACCCACGTTTGATGGGTTTATTGGTCGTGTATTGCTGTAGGAAGGACCTGCCTTTGAAAAGAATCATCGGCTCATCGATGGAAATATTTTCATTAGAAGCATAATAATTAGCAAAAGTTGCTGATAACTTTGTCAATAAGGGCCGCACTTTGTGTAATTTATCGCAACCAGGTTCTTCCCGTGTTGCCTGTTGAGCATTGTTGTAGATTACCCAAGAGCCAATCAAAACGAGTTCTAGGAATAATGCTGCACATACAGCTATCACGAATTTCCGGATTGCTTGTTACCAATAGTCGCGATAACTAGGCAATTTCTTTAAGCTCGTCAACATATTTATTTCAAAAAATTCCTTTATCTCATTCAAATCAGTGGACAAGAAAAATCTTATCTTCATTTATAATGCTGCGGAGTTCATCGCAGAATGAATTATCAGAGTCCATATTGTCCAGTATCCATGTGAACATTTACTGCAATATCTGCATCGGCACCCTCCATCCGAACATCAGGGTCTTCGAGGTCCTCGTAATCACCATCTGATTCCTCGGCATTATAGGATTCATTATCAGATGGTCCGATAATTATCGGTCATCCGCTCCAGATCTAAGTAACTGAATTTCCGATCTAAAATTTTGAGAAAAAAATAGACTAGATATTTTGCAGCCTGGTGGTTTCAATCTGAACCACCTAAAATTTATAGTATATACTGACTTCCATAAAAATTGCAACACATAGAATTTGTTGAACGATTTTATTGAAATTTTCGTCTACGATGCCTTTCATTAGAACAAACAAACGATTAACATTTGAATAAAATCTAGCTAGTAGTTTTTAACAATAAATTTGAAGAAATAAACCAATCAGTGTGTAATTAACTGTCAATTTTGCAAAATTTCGTTCTGAACTTGAGAACAATGCCAAGAGTACGTCAATATCAACATTTTTCCCAATTGACTGATTTTGAACGTGGCCGTATTATTGGCATGAGAGAGGCCGGACTTTCGCTAAGAGAAATTGCTCGTCGTGTAAACCGACATGTTACAACGGTATTGGGATGTTGGTCCAAATGGTCCGAGGAAGGGGGAACGTCGCCCTGGGTGTGGACGTCCCCGCAGAAATATAGATCGCGAAGGACGTCGTTCAAGACTTTTGGCCACAAGAGACAGGTTTTCAACAACTCGATCGATTTCAAATGATTGGATGAGAGGTGTAGAACCCAGAATGTCAATGTCATCTGTTTATCGCCGGATAAGGTCTTATGGGCTGCGTTCATATAGTCCATTTTTATGTCTTCCTCTTACACCACTTCACCGTCTACGCAGGCTAGAATGGATCAACGAAAAAGCGAATTGGGCGCAAGAATCGCATCGAATTCTGTTTAGTGACGAGTCCCCATTTTGCTTGTGGGCCCACGATGGTCGTAAGAGGGTCACACGGATGCGTGGAGAACGTATACAGCCCTCACACAAGGAGTAACGATCTGGGGTACAACATGTTACGGTAGCAGACCACCCTTGGTCTTCATTGATGGCAACTTAAACCCCACTGGTTATATTGCCAATGTGCTAGAACCCGTTGCGCTTCCATATCTTCAGAGGCTGGAAAATCCCATTTTACAACTGGATAATGCGCGCACTCATACGACAAGGGCTACAACACGTTTTTTGGAAGAAGCTAACATTGCCGTCCTCCCATGGCCTGTTTGGTCGCCTGATTTGTCGCCCATTGAACATGTATGGGATGAGGTCGGCAGGCGACTGGGTAATTTATCACACCTTCCAGATAACTTACACGATCTCCGGCTACGGATTCAAGAAGCTTAGGTTGATATACCACTTGATTGATAGCATGCCACGCCGTCTAAATGAGTGCATTACAAATAGTGGTGCAGCAACTCATTATTGAAAAAAACATTTTTAGTTTTTGTTCTTTTGTTTTCAAATTTTAATCGTTTATTTGTTCTAATGAAAGACATCGTTGGCGAAAATTTCAATAAAATCGTTCAATAAATTCTAGGTGTTGCAATTTTTATGGAAGTCAGTATATGTTGAATGCTGTGATGAAAATTTTATAATCTATGTCTGCAATGGTAAAAAGTAGAGTAGAATACAAAAATATCACTTACCAGCCATAATTGTTAATAAACATGGATCAACAACAATTCACAGAATGTAAACACGAAATGCTGAATGTACAGGTGACACTCCAGTCAACACAAATTATAGTGGTCTCTGTAATGTATATTTCTAACTGGTGCGACTACTGGCCGTTAAATGGCGCCAAAGCGCATCATATAATACGGTGGTATGCTTGAAAACCACTATATGAAACCACTAAGCAGTATACAGGGTGGGTGTCTACTGCGTGGACGGAGGATTGCTCCTTATCTATTATAGATATCAAAACCAATTTTGGCGTGGCAATACACGTTCATTGCACCTACATTCTAAAAGTATTTAGGTATATACAGGGTGATTGACAAAAATATGCCAACCCAAACCTGTTTTTTTAATGGAACGCCCTGTATATATTTGTCATTTTTGGATTCACTGTTACATTTAGAATAAAAGTATAGAAATCTGTACCTGTATCACTAACCGTTCTGCAGATCTCGTCACTTTAGTCCACCAAAATAGAGTTAACTTTGGTTACGAGCGTGGTCACCACGATTTTTGTAAATCTGTTTATACCACCGACTATTAATAATAGTCTACTAACAAACAAACTGGGAAATTTTTGAAAACATGTAAAACTATACAGAATGATTAACTTACGCGAAATGTAATTTTTCTCAATTTTTCAAATGCACACAAATCACATTTCGATTCTCCGTGAAAAGTAGATGCTAATTGATAATAGGTTTCATAGCCATATTGAGATATTGACGCTTTTACGTACAAATATTCTAAAATTCAAATTTACTACAGAATTCAACAAAACAAATCAGGTAGGCTAGCCGCTCGTAATAAAGAGGAACAATTGCATCTATTATTTGGACGTTTGTATAATCATTAAAATATTGTTTCATTAGTTTGTGTGTTTTGGATTGTCGTTTTATCAATTTTTGTATAAAATGAATTTTTCCAAAGTTTCAAGTTTTTATAGAAAATCCGCAGATTACCACCAGTGAGCTAAGTACACACCTAAATAGAAATACAGTTCGCAGCAAATTGCATCCTTATCATATCGAGCGACATCAAGCTTTAAGTGAAAGAGATCTTCAAAATCGTGAATCTTTCTGCCAATTGGTAACTACTAAAGTAAATGAAGAACCCAATTTTGTTAATAACATTTTATTTCACAATAACGACAGCATTAATACGCATAACTTATCATTACTATTCAGACACTAATCCACACATCTTAAGAGTTGTTGATCACCAGCATCGATGGTCAGTTAATGCGTGGGGTGGTATAATCAATTTTAATGTAGTTGGACCTTTTTTCTTTGATGGGAGTCTTACTCGGGAAAGATATTTACAGTTTTTGGAAAATGATTTACCCGAGCTTTTGGAAAATATCGAGGTAGATAATATTCGTGCGATGTGGTTTCAACTGGATGGCGCCTCTCCACACTATGCTATCAACGTTAGCCAATATCTCAATAGAAATTATCCGATGAGGTGGATAGGACGAGGTGGTGTGCAAAACTGGCCAGTCAGATCACCGGGTCTTACGCCCCTTGATTTTTGTTTGGGGCTACGTTAACGAAATAGTTTACCAACATCCTACCACCACAAGCGAAAATGTGAAAATAGAATTAGAGCTGCGTTTCAATCCATTTCGTCTCTAATGTTATTGCGGGTGAATCTTTCGTTTACTAAGCGAATTGCAAAGTGTTTAGCTGGGCATGGTCAGCATTTTGAACATTTAATTTGAATTTATGGTTTTATTCGTTTATGTTTACTCGTTCAACTTATTTGTAGGTGTAGAGAATTATTTTATTGTTTAGTTATTAATCAAGTTTTCCTATCATTTAAAGAATTTATTTGCCATTCGTATTTTCGTATTTGATTCGGATTTTGTTTTATTTCTTCTGTATATGTCAATATTTTCAAATAATGCGTCAATATCTAGAGAAGGGTTCGTCTTATGGCTACCAAACCTATCATCAATTAGTATCTACTTTGCACGGGGAATCGAAATGTGAAAAGATGTACAGGGTGTTGCGTTAGAAAAACTTGAGAAAAATTACATTTCGCGTAAGTTAATCACTCTGTCTAGTGTTAACGTGTTTTCGAAAAATTTCCCAGTTTGTTAGTAAACTATTATTAATAGTCGGTGGTATAAACAGATTTACAAGATCGTGGTGACAACGCTCGCATGTGGTTCCAAAGTTAACTCTATTTTGGTACTAAAGTGACGATATCTGCAGAACGGTTAGTGGAACAGATACTAATTTCTATACTTTTATTCTAAATGTAACAGTGAATCCAAAAAATGCAAAATACACAGGGTGTTCCATAAAAAAAATAGGTTTGGGTTGGTATATTTTTGTCAATCACCCTGTATATGCCTGTAGGTCCAATGATCGTGTATTACCGCATCAAAATTGGTTTTGATATCTCTAACAGTTAAAGGAGCAATCCTCCGTCCACGTAGTAGACACCCATCCTGTATATGCATTCCGAGATTAAATATACCATAATTCATCCCGAAGTTTAAAATCCCAGATGCGAAATGGCGCGTGATTCTTCATTAGGGATCTAGTTAGATATCTAGATTGATTTGTTGTTCACATTAGGAGTTAAAAGTTATTTTTTAATCCCTAGAGACTAAAAGTGATACTTCCGTCCGTAGAAACAGAGACTGAAACAATAAACCTCGAAATGACGAAAAAATTATTATTAAAATTATTTCATTTCTTTTAATTTCCAAATTGTAGGTTGTTCCACAGTAGATATTTTGGACTTTATACAACGATTTTGTACGACTCATTAATAATCGATAAATAACATATAGTGAATAATATAACCGTTATTTAACAATCGTAGATAAATTACAATAGCTTTTTTCGTGTTTTATTTAATCACGGTTGTTGCTTTTTCAATTGAAAAAAGTCTACTTTTCTTTATACATCAAAATTCCTTGAATATTGTTATATTCCTTGTTATTTTTCAAGTAAAGTGGTACTTGTCGCTTAACTATTTATAGTAGCTCTTGAGACATACACTATTCTGTGAATAGCAGTTAATTATTTCGACACAATTGTGTTTAGAACAAAGATTGTCTCATTATTCGTATGGTGAGTGGTTAACAGACTTATCTAATCATTTGTATATGTGTAAAAGACGACATTTGCTAATGATCCCAGACATTTTCTTAAACAAGAAAACATATTTCGCTTTATTCCTGACCTAGTACAACGTTGTAACATATTCTTTTACTCGAAACACCAAATTTCATTTTTACACTCAATTGTCTCCTTTCGTCTACATTTTTCCATATTATTTTTTTTTAATATTCAGTTTAGCGATGGGTTGGTTCAATTTGAAACAGTTTTTCCACACATCATCTTTATTGAGTTTATTACTCACAAACTTTTGAAGGGTTCAGCACATTTGCCAGATTCTTCATACACGTTTTTAGTTAGTATTCCCCAATTTGTTACGAGTTTCTTTACAGAGTTTTAATTATCTTGTATTCTCGATCTTTTCTTGAAGCAAAATGGTGTCTAAATTCACTAATTGGTAGCGTGTCGCTAAATTACCCATAGAAATTAAATACGTGACCACGTTTTTATCCGTGTGAAGATAAATGAGACTAATCACACACAACGAAACAACGATTGTGTAATTAATTTATTTCAAACGTATGAGTAATAAATTTTACTTAACCACATGTTTATTTCAACCAGTTTAAAACTTGACAATTATAATCGTATGCTTAATTTTGTGTATTATGCAAATTATGACAATTACAGGTAATTATAACCTGCTCGCTAACATTGAAATGAATGTTAATGTAGTCAGTATTTCAAGTGCTATTTACAAAACTCAATTTTCATCATTGTTCTATGAGCCTTTTGACCTCGGACACAACACAAAATATAAAAATAAACGATCTATAATAAAAATGTTTAGCTTTTAATAGGATAATCGTGTAATAATATAAATATTTACAAACTGTGATAATTACACGAATTGCTTACTATTGAATCTTATTTTATCTTTTTTAATACTGATTCAAAATTGTATAGATCATAAAAACTGGAAAGATAAATATTCCGTTTACCCTAACAACGTAAAGGCTAAGATGAAAATACTATATATGACCCAACATTAACCCTTAACTGCTGACATGGAGTCTATCAGACTCCGCCCACTGTACTTTGATCTGTAACGCCCACTTAAATGCATTTACAAGTGCCTGGCTCTCAGTACCTGCTTAACTTTCAGTCTAGTTTGACGCCTTAAAAAGACATTATTGTACATTTTGGGTTTCGAGTTATAGTCGTTAAGGAGTCTGGGAGACCATGTCAGTGTGTGTGTAATATAATTGATCATGGCTAGTTCTTCACGGTCCGTGAATATTTTAGATCAAAATTTCGAGGAAATTTGTAATCAATGGTATGACGAGCCGAATAGACGAGAGTGTTATACTCAGTGAACATGACTCTTGTAGTGAGTAAGAACTAAATTCTGAAGAGGACGATTTTCAGCAAGAAATTGATTCTGAAAACAATTTGGAAGAAGAATGTGCTTCAGGTAAAAATTGAAAAGTAACAAAAAGGCTTATTTTTACGGAAAAAAATCGATATAAATGGGGTAAAATAGAGCCAATCCGAAATGTACGAACTCCGCAACATAATATTATGCATTTGCCAGTGGCATGTCGTATTGACCAAAATAATGCTTCCACCTATTTTCAAATGCAGTAATATAAAAGAAAAAATAAACCAGAATTAGCAAATATAGATAAAGTGGAATTCAAAGCGTTGCTCTATACATCCATATTCAAATCGAATGATGAAGATGTACGTAGTCTTTTCGTTGCAAATGGTAAAGGAAGAGATGTTTTCAGGGCAGTTATGTCAGTGCAACGATTTTTAGCAATTCTAACTGCTCTACGATTTGACAATCCTGAAGACAGGGATAAATGAAAAAAGATTCATGCTGGCGCTGCAATACATGAATTTTTCGAAATGTTTATTCGAAATACACAAAACTCTTATGTTCTTGGTGAATCTGGATGTGTAGATGAGATGCTTGTGGGATTTCGCGCATTTAAAATGTTTATACCTAATAAACCTTGTAAATACGGCCTAAAAATAATGTGTTTATGTGATGCGCGGACAAGTTATTTGTACAACGCTTACCTCTATGTCGGAAAAGATTCAGATAGTTTCAATCTAGACAACAATGAAAAGAAACTTGCAAAGCCATCCCAAGCTGTCATACGTCTGACAAAACCCTTATATGGCTCCAACAGAAATATAACAGCCGATAATTGGTTTTCTTCTGTAGAGTTAGCAGAATACTTATTGAAGATAAACCTAACTTATGTAGGAACGCTGAAGAAAAACAAAACGCAATTTCTTCCTCAAAACAAAGACCAGTAGCTGAAACGCTCTATGGTTTTACACATGTAATGACCCTATTATCATATGTGCCGAAAAAATAAAGCCGTTTTACTGATTTCTTCCATGCACCACAGCAAAACCGAAGATCCTGATACTGGAAAACCTGAAATGATTGCTTGGTACAATCTTACAAAGGGTGGAGTAGATTCGATGGATGAGAAGTGTGCAAAATATAGTTGCAGTCGTCGAACAAAAGATGGCCTTTAGCTATTTTTACAGAGTTATCGATATTTGCAGTGCCCATTCGTACATTACATATGCTTCTTTTCACGGTAATCCTGATACTAGATTTACATTTGTTGAGAAAGTTGCCGATGAGTTAGTTAAATCTCATATGATTAGACGGCTTTCAAACCTAAACAAAGATGTACGAAATATCATCCATCGAATTCAAGATATCCCTTACCTGAGCAAATAGAAGATAAGTTGGAAATTCGTAAATATTGTTATATATGTCCTGCTAAATTAAAAGAAGAACTGCTTACATGTGCTTTAGCTGTAAAAACCAATATGCCTGCACTGCTCTAGAAAATGTTGTCTACAATGCTGCAACTTTGATAAACAGGTTAATATGGTTACTCAACTTTATATACTGCACGAATTTTATTTTATAATACTAGACCTATATTTTTGTTTTTGAATTAGTTTCAACTTTGTTTATTACATTTTTGCCCAACAGAAACTAATTCCCGATACATTTTTGCTCAATTTTAATTGTATAAGAAATACCTTTTTTTAAATGTTTTATTGTAGATACCTTCCGTTTTTGCTCAAATGATTCAAAAAAATTATATTATTTAAATTTTTGTTGTAAACATGTTTCTTCTTAAGCAATAAACTTTGTTGTCTTTATATGTGAACTCTTAATTTTTATAAAATTAAGGAAAAAATGGCTTCTCCCTTTGTGGAGTACTCTAGACTCCATGTTAGCGTTATAGTCATACAATCTGATGTCAGCAGTTAAGGGTTAAGGTGACCATTTGTGTAAAAAAGAAATACGGGACGACGCTTCACCCGAAGAGCCCGATGGATACCAAATACTTCACCTACATGAAACCTATATATATATATATATATATATATATATATATATATATATATATATATATATATATACAGGTTTTTCCACGTAGGCGTTCGTTAGAAGTTTATGTGGTTAGAAACAATTTAGAAATCTGAATTTTTTGACTTAAGGGTTATTTAAGATTCTCTTTCATTATAAAATATCTTCAAGGTCAGGTTACTTCCGGTTATGCCGGAAGTCGCCACTAACTTCCTTATTTTAAATGGAACACCCTGTATATTATTTTATTTTTGGATTCTTGACAAAATTTTAGGATATAAGGGCTTCCTATAGAAGATGTAACCCTATTTTCAACACTGCTTGTCTTACTTATTTTTGACTTATGGAAAGTGCTTCTGGAGTAGACAGAAGCATAAGAACTATACTTTTGAAATACTCATTGACAATTGATTTATTGCATACATGGTGTTCAAAATTTGATAAACTATTAAACAATTTTCAAAGTTGAAAAACTTTGTTAATTCAAATGTGACACCCTGTATATTATTGGATGAATAGATGCAGCATTTATTTATGCATCGTTTGGCTATAACATTACCTATACCTATTATCGACAATTTTCCTGTTAATTAATATTTTCTACTTTAATGTGATTTTTGACAGAAACTGAAATGTTTTCAAAATAAAATGAACTTAATTCAAACTAATCAAATTCTATTTTATTAAAACAATGAAATAAAACAAGAAGATAACGAAATTGAGAGCATAATAACAAATGGAAAACATAAAACAATTATTTGAACATAACTAGAAGAAAAGTGATAAAAAAGATAAAATGAATCATTACAAATGTTCCACATGACCGCCAATTTGATTTAAGCATTTTATAACTCTATCATATACTCCTTGCGAAATAGATCGCCGAATTTCGTGTGGACACATACAATTGAATGCATTGTGAACACGATTTAGCAATTCCTCTCTAGTTTGAACTGGCCTAGAGTACACTAATACTTTTATACGACCCCAGAGGTAAAAGTCCAGCGGCGTGAAATCGGGTGATCTCGGTGGTCAGTTCCAAGGTCCTTGTGGGCCAATCCACCGATCTTCAAACATCAATGTCAACTGTTGGTGTACAGCTATAGTGGAATGTGCGGGAGCACCATCCAGCTGATACCAACTGTTTGCCCTGTCACATGCAGGTAGAGTATTTAGAAAATCCATAACATCCACGGAGAATTTCAAGGTATCTCGCCCTATTCAAATTTTCATCGTACACTTGATATGCCACTCTATTATCCATAAATAAACAAAAAACGTTAAAACTAAATTGGAACTGGTGATTACGTTCTCTTGTTACATGAGGATTATCTTGTGCCCACTAGTGATTATTTCGGCGATTGAAAATTCCTTCTCTATTGAATTTTGATTCATCGGTCCAAATAATGTTGTGAAGAAATCTCGGATATTCGGTCATTTGTACAAGAATAAATTCACAAAAGTTAACTCGTCGTGCCTGATCACCAAGATGTAATCCTTGCACAGTTATTACCGAAAAAGGATGCATTTTATACTTCTTTAATATTCTGTGGATTGATGTTTGTGAAATATCCAAATCCAGTGCAGCTGCTGTAATTGAAGTTCTTGGATAAGCGTGAAAATAAGCTAACACGTTCACCTCGTTAACTTCATTATCTATTACTGGCTTTAAATGCGTTTGAGTTGCCCTTATACTTCCATTGCAATAAATCGAGTTTCAATTCTTGCAAATTTTCCAGGTGTCATTAATGGTAGGTGTGGATACCGTTCGTTAAACAACCTGCATGTTCGCCTAACAATTCGTCCACATTCACCATGCGTGTAAAACAAATTTAATAAATCATTGTTAGAATATTCTTGAATACATTCCAAAAATACTTAAAAAATTACAAAATCACTTAAATTGTACTGATTTGACATTAAATCAACATTGTTTTAATGCGTGTCAAAATCAAGGCTCACTAGATTGCAGTTTTGGAATTTTCTCGACTTTTATAAAAGATACGGAGTTATACCAGTTATAAAATGCTTAAATCAAATTGGCGGTCATGTGGAACATTTGTAATGATTCATTTTATCTTTTTTATCACTTTTCTTCTAGTTATGTTCAAACAATTGTTTTATGTTTTTCATTTGTTATTATGCTCTCAATTTTGTTATCTTCTTGTTTTATTTCATTGTTTTAATAAAATAGAATTGGTGTAGTTTGAATTAAGTTCATTTTATTTTTGAAAAACATTTCAGTTTCTGTCAAAAATCACATTAAAGTAGAAAATATTAATTAACAAGAACATTGTCGATAATAGGTGTAGGTAATGTTATAGCCAAACGATGCATAACTAAATGCTGCATCTATTCATCCAATAATATACAGGGTGTCACATTTGAATTAACAAAGTTTTTCAACTTTGAAAATTGTTCAATAGTTCATCAAATTTTGAACACCATGTATGTAATAAATCAATTGTCAATGAGTATTTCAAAAGTATAGTTCTTATGCTTCTGTCTACTCCAGAAGCACTTTCCATCAGTCAAAAATAAGTAAGACAGGCAGTGTTGAAAATAGGGTTACATCTTTCAAAATTTTTGAAAAAATCAAGATATCTAATAAACAGTTGAAAAAAGGTATAGGAAACTCTTATAAGACTTATCCTAAAATTTTGTCAAGAATCCAAAAATAAAATAATATACAGGGTGTTCCATTTAAAATAAGGAAGTTAGTGGCGACTTCCGGTATAACAGGAAGTAACATGACCTTGAAAATATTTTAGAATGAAAGAAAATCTTAAATAACCCTTAAGTCCAAAAATTCAGATTTCTAAATTGTTTCTAACCACATGAACTTCTAACGAACGCCTACCGTGGAAAACCCTGTATATATATATATATATATATATATATATATATATAATAATTAAATTATTTTGATTGCATCTGTTTGATAATAGTTTGTACCCGTTCGTACCACATTTTTTACCTTTTGTACCTCAAGGTGTTCAAATTTAACCGGGGGTTAAAAAATGTTAGCACCCCACTTGAATATTTTTTGTCGTTCATGACAGTATTCGAGAGAGGATCGTTTGTACCTAATTGTGCCATTTCTACTTTTGTTTGTACCTCAAGGGGTTGGTTTATACCTAATTTCCAAATTTTTTTAAAGGGGCAACTTTTACGTTAATAGAGATTTTCAAAATCAGGAAGCAGATACTGTTTCGTTTTGGTTTGTACCACTCTTTTTCCGTCGTATTTCGAGGGGTGCAAATTTAACCAAAGTTATTTTGATATTCAACAGCGTTTCCTTAACATACACGTGCCGAACATAAAGTAAAATATTAATTATTAATGAAAAACGGAAAAATTGTAAATTTTCTGATATTTAGTGAATTTTCTCTAATATGTGGGTCCAAGTATTCACTCGTTATTACGGGTTGCTGAAGAACTCAAATTTAATATTTTTGTTCGCTTGGCTGTGTTTTGTATATACACTGTGTCTCTTGAATTTCTGGACATAGGGAATTCCCATGTTAAAATAAACTATTGTAAATATTGGCTCCCCTAATTATTTTACAATAAAATGTCAAATGTAAAACTTCTTAAGGAAAAAAGGCTGTTTCTTATGTTACAATTGCATTTACATTTGGTTCATCCGTTTTCGAGAAATTTAGGAAAAACTTAAGGGCTTTTTCGTAACTGGTCAAGGTTGCTTTCCTTTAGACAGACAATGCTAACAATAATTATTAATTGTCATTGTAAATCATTCATTGTTCAAAACAATTCATTCATCATTAAAACAGATTATTACTTTTTAAAGAAAAATTTGTTTATAAAAATGAATTATTACACCATTGAAGAAAAAGTAAAATTTATTGAATGGCATTACTCTGGCAATTCAGAGATCAGAGATTTGTACTCGGCTAGTTATCAAAACCGGCAAATTCCAAGTGCAGAAACAATTTCAAAAATTGTCAACTTATTCAAATCTACCGGTAACGTTAATAAGCCATGTAATTGTCAAGATATTAAGCCTCTGGGGCAAAATGACCGAGATTTGGATGTGTTACTTAATGTTGTTGAAGATAAGAATAAAAGTGTCAGACAAATTGGGTGCAGTTTAGGAACATCTCACAGTACCGCCCATCGAATTTTGAAGCGACAAACTCCAGTGTTCAAGTCTTTCAAGTATAGCTTGCAGCAGGAAATTTTTGATGAAGATAAACTCATGAGAATGGAGTTCTGCGAAAGATTAGTAGAGTTATCAAACATGGATAGAAACTTTCTAAGTCGTATTTTATTCACCGACGAATGTTCTTTTTCAACTCATGGTATTCATAACCGCCAAAATTTTCGTTACTGGAATACTGAAAATTTGCATTTATCAATAAAGAGTAGAAGTCAATATCGCAACACAATTAATGTATGGATTGGCATCTGGGCCATAGATTAATAGGTCCTTTCTTTATTGATGGTACGTTGACTGGAGAGCGTTATCTTCAGCTGCTTCAAGAAGAAATTGGCCCAGCGCTGTTAGACTTGAACCTGGAGGAAGACATTTGGTACCAGCACGATGGGTGTCCAGCACACAATAGTGTAATCGTACGTGAGTTTCTAGACTTCACGTTTCCCGGCTGTTGGATAGGTTGAGGTGGTACCATAAACTGGCCAGCACGCTCCCCTGATTTGGCTCCCTGTGACTTTTTCCTGGGGTTATTTAAAAAACAAATTATACAACAGTGAAAACTCGTTTAACAGTCTGATCGACTTAAAAGAAGCAATCTTAGCAAACAGCCACGAAGTCTCCCAGGACATGCTCGCAAACGTTCGGCGAGAGTTCTATGATCGACTTGGATATTGTTTAGCTGCAAACGGAGATTTATTTGAAAACTTGATCAAATAGTAGAAATGATGATTTTTTGTTATTTATTTTCCAATTTTCATAATTAATTTGTTTATTTAGAATATCATCTTCTTGTTTATAACAGACTTATTTTACTTGTGCTCCTTATTGTATTTATCCTGACACTTACATGGCTTATTAACGTTACCGGTTACGAAAAAGCCCTTAAGTTTCTCCTAATTTTCTCGAAAACGGATGAACCAAATGTAAATGCAATTGTAACATAAGAAGCAGCCTTTTTTCCTTAAGAAGTTTTACATTTGACATTTTACTGTAAAATAATTAGGGGAGCCAATATTTACAATAGTTTATTTTAACATGGGAATTCCCTATGTCCAGAAATTCAAGAGACACAGTGTATAGTAAAACCTTATTCCTTATTCTAATTTAATTTGTATTCGTTCATCTGACTTAAGCTGGAATTTTAAAAATTTATAAATATTCACCAGCATTATATTTCTGAAGAAGGGAATAGTCGTCAATTGCCACAATTTCCCGAAACGTACGTAAAATATATACAACTTCATCATACAATTTGTTAGGGTATTTTGAACACCCTCTATACGTATTGCGTAATTTTGTTTGTAGTTTTATTCACTTAGTTAGATTCCGTATATGTATATATTTTTTTTCGTTGTCAAATTGAGTTTTATAGATAAATTGGTGTTACGCGTGTAGCGACCTTTAGGAAAGGTGTGTGGCGAGCTTTAGATTGTTTTGTTTGTGAATTATTATTCCGTAATTTAGGTTGTTTTCCTTATTATTTCCCGTTTATAGAAGTTTGAGTAACGTTTATTTGTAAATAGTTGTATATGAGTGTAAATAGGGTTTATTTCGTTTGATTTCCGTAAAATATAGTAGAAAGTTTTGTAAAATTTAAAGAAAGAGTGTAGATTTATATGTATATGATGTCATATTGGCGACATAAAGACGAGTAGTTATAGTTGTTCAGTTTATTATTGAGTATGTTGGTTTTAAGTCATAGAGATTGAATGTGGGCCTTATTGTTCGTACTTTAAGGAAAACAGAGATATTTTGCACGTTAAGTCTGCTGACGTTTGAACTTTTAAAAGTTCTCGAGCCCTGACGGATGGAAACGAAGTTTTTGTTTAGGGTATCAAATCTTCCCCTTCCGTTTTTTTAATTGGTGGAATTAAATTAGATAAGATTTTTTTGTGAGTAGTGGGATGCAAAATCAAAGATGGATTTTTGGTAATAATTTGCTGGATTCTGAAACTGATCGCGCTCTCATGTACTAGTACGGTGCCGCTTGTTGTTACGCTTTAAGGGGTGGTTTAGAACGTTGATATTTTGGACCTTGTGGTGTTTAACGAACGAACTTTTTGTGTAGTAAGGGTAGTTTAAGTACTTCTGAAGAAGACCTGTAAAGGGATTTTATTAAAACTGTTCATCATCAAAGGATTATACCTAGTGCCGATTTCGATTTTACGTAAAGTTACCTAGAGGACATCGTCGTGTTTTATTAGTGCTTCAGTGACCTCTTTGGTTTATATCGCTTTTGCGGATTTTAACATTAACGTTCTTGTAGTGCCTCTTAATTACCGTACAAAGCGTGTTTAAGGATAAAGAAACTTTCGCAATATTTAAAATTATAGTTATTTAAAACAAATTATTAACATTTTGGATTATTAGTGGAAATAAAACCAGTTAAAAGATATAAGTTAACAAGAAAGTTGAACGCTCAAATTATTAGTATTTTAAAAGAAGTTTTTAATTAATGCAGTAACATTTTAACGAGATTCAATCAAGGAATCGTTTGTGTATAAAAGAACAATAGTCAACATTTCATTCATCATTTTGCCAGACCAGGAAGATTTCATTTCCGTTATAGCAGTAACCGACCACCTTTTTCAATTGTTGTAACACAGGAGTGGTGTAATTCTAGACTAGGTAACATAATATTGTTTTTTTTTATTGAATACTTTCAAGAATTTTGTGTTTCGAATTATTCTTTTTGTGTTAAAGAAGGTTTGAAAGCGGTGTGTTTTTTTTGTTAAATTAAGTTGTTGTTTTAACTTTATTCAGTGTAATTAATTATCGTTCTGACGCTCCGCCTTCACCCTTTGTTATTTATTTTAGTATTAAAGGGCAATTGACCCTGTAGTAGTGTGGGTATATAGTCCACGAAATATAGATATATAGGGTAAAAACCATTTAGAACGGCGTTAAGCAGCATTCTGATCAGACATCCTGTCGCCCATTAAGCTTTTGTTTTTTTTTCTTTGTTTATACGCATTATCGTATGTTTATATTTATATTATTTTTTTATTATTTTATTATAGCTTTGTTAGGTTTTATAAATGTGTTTTAATTCTGTGGAAACCCTTTTGTGTTACATAAAAGTTCTTTTTGCAAATTGCAAGTTACCGGTAATTTAGTTTTAACGTAACGAAGTTAGTTTTTTTGGTTGTTTTATTGAGTAATAGCGTTATTAATATTTAGTGTTTTATTTGATTTTTTTTAGTTGAGTATTAATTCATTTAGAGTGCATTCTATAGATTTTTTTTTGTTTTGTTTTGATTATGATTTAATGCCTAATTATTTACACTGAGGTGTATTAACGTAACTTTATTGAGTGTTTATCACGCTTTTATTTGACAAGCGTGTAGTGCTATTTTGAAGCCCTATTTCAGGTGGTTTGCTGAGTTGCTGTCCAGCACACCTGGAATTGATTGCGGATAGGTAAGCGTATGTTTTTTGTATGATTAGACACGCTATGTACTCGTAATTTTGGCACGACGACCCTTATTTTGACTACCAAACACTCTGGCGCCCTTAACCGAACTGATTTTGTCTTCATCCCCTATTTTGACTTACGCACGATTACTATTCTGGATATGCAAAATTTTTCAACATCTGACCTACACCCATACGCTGGCTAGTCGGGGAAAAAGGGCCAATTTATCTGTAATCCCGTTCTACCACCCGTTTATACCGTTACAAATTACTTGTTGGTTATTAACCTCTTCAACAAAACAAGAGAACTGTTCTTAACCATGAAACTACCACACTATTAAACACAACTGAACTTTTTTTGTTTGGCACTTTTTGACGTATCTATAAAAATAAAGTGGTGGGGGTTATTCTACGGTTTCCTTAAATCACTCCCCGTATCTTCGAAACGGCTTATCCGATTTTAACAAATTTGAGCGCGTTGGAAAGAGCTTTTCTTGGGCTACAAATGTTAATATAATTGAAGTTTTGTTAGTTTCACATGTCGTCGCTAGAGAGCTTTGTTCGACATTCCGACAGAAACGGTTAATCTTCGTAAAAAAATTAAATGCATTGGTATGACTTTTATTCATGAACAAGTAGCTAAATGATGCCTAAACAAGCTCGCGAAAACCCCATCTCAATATCTTGTTCCTAACCTAAAATATCCGCCAAAGAAAATTTCATACGAAAATACCTTAAATTTTTATTTTTTTTAACTCTATTTTTCTGGAATTGTTTCTATTATGTAAGTTGTGGCCCTAAAAAGGACCGATTTAAAGTAGGAAGGTTTTTAATGCCCCCGTAAATGCTCGAAATGCTGACCATCACTCTGTGCATTGCTGAGGCCTCTTATGGGTAGACAAAACTGCAGCTTCAATTTCGGCTCTGAAAAGGTTACTTAGAAATTGTGATTTTAAATGTTTGTAAATTATTCACCAGAATAAAATCACCCTTTTTGAAATTACTACGGGCAAGTAAGCAATGCTAAAAGTTATACGAAAGGCCTATTTTTTGTTTGTTTAAATGCATATTCACTATGGATATATACGAAAAATACAATTAATAGAAGCAGGCAATGGAAACAGATACCTAAACAAAACATACATAATCCTCAAATTGTCAATAGTTTTCGATACTTTCGCGTTACTTTGAGCAATTTTTGTGCTTTCAAAATGCGTTTTACGAATAATGAAGCTGTTCATATGCTTACGGTTTATTTTGAATGTCTTCAGAATGCCGCAGCAGCTAAAAGAGTTGACGCGGCTCGATATACAATTCGGCGTCCTTGCGATGTAAAGTTTTTCCCCGATTAGTGGCGAGCTTACGAGCCAATGGTAGTTTTGAGCCTACGTTTCAACGGCAAAGAATTGGAAGAACACAAGAAAATATTAACCGTGTACTGGGCTATATTGAAGGAAATCCTCATGTTAGCACAAGATCATTATTCACAGAGCTGGGCATATCACGGATAACGGTTCAAAATATTTTGAAGGGCCATAGGTAAGTTCTGATGGCCATCAAAATATATAGGTATTCGTATAAACTTTTTTTAATTACTTTAAGAACCACCCATATCATGTCGTTTTGCATCAGGCCTTGAAAGAGAGTCAATCTGCACAATATGCATTATTCGTCTGCAGAAAATCCCCATTGGTTGTGTGAAGTTCAGCGCCAAGGACGTTAGAGTTTCACTGTATGGTGTGGTATACTGGGAGGCAGAATTATTGGTCCATATTTTTTCGAGCAACCCCTAAATGGCAATGTATTTCTTGACTTTTTGGCCAATCAATTACCGTTGTTGTTGGAAGATGTGCCTCTGGAAACAAGGCAAAAATTGTTTGTGCAGTTGGATGGTTGCCCAGCACATTTTGATATTAATGTGCGAGAGCGTATTAATGCAGTATTTCAACAGCGGTGGATTGCAAGAGGAAGTCTGTTTCCATGGTCTCCGCGATCGCCAGACTTAACTTGCCTCTATTTTTATTTATGGGGGCGCTTAAAGGACATCGTGTTTCGGACTCAACTTACTACTAGAGAAGTATGAAAAACTGGATTCGTAACGCATTTACGGGGGTATTAAAAACCTTCCTCCTTTAAATCTGTCCTTTTTAGGGCCACAACTTAGATAATAGGAACAATTCCAGAAAAATATAGTTAAAAAAAATAAAAATTTAAGGGATTTACTTGTTCATGAAAAAAAGTCATACCAATGCATTTAATTTTTTGCGAAAATTAACCGTTTCTGTCGGAATGTCGTACAATGCCCTCTAGCGACGGCATGTGAAACTAACAAAACTTCAATTATTTTAACATTTGTAGCCCAAGCTTGTTAAAATCGGATTAGCCGTTTCGAAGATACAGGGGGTGATTTAAGGAAACCTTTGAATAACCCCCCCACCACTTTATTTTTATAGATACGTCAAAAAGTGCCAAACAAAAAAGTTCAGATTATCCTCGACTTCAAAGATCAGTTATTTTTTTATTAGGTTACTATAGCAGAATTCACAGAAACATCACTTTTTTAGATTCAAGATCGCAGTTACGCCCCCTAGCGGCCATTTCAGAAACATGAAAATATTTTCCTGGTTTTTGTATTGGTCGTTTTAGTAATAACTTTTTTTTTCGCAAGCCTCTATGATGTATAGTTTCCCAGATACAGTACCTCGCATTCTTAGTTGGGGTACATATATTAGAGCATTTATCATATAAAATAAATTTATTTATATATCACTATCAAATCCAATTCCAAATAAAAGTTTAAAATTATTTTCCAGAAATGAAATGATTGTAACCCATTTTTCCTTTTATATAAACTGCACCGTTATTTGAAATAATGTACCATTATAAATCTTGACTATTCAAATTCTTAAAAATAATTCTGAACAACGATATACAAACTTAATTTAAAAAAGTCATACTTTTTGTAGAATATCAATTATAGAACAGGTTCCTCTGAATTGACTAACCGCCAATTTTGATGATACTAAATTATGTAACATTTGTTTGTAATTGTATAATTATACATTTACAAGGATCAACATATGTATTTTTATTCGTTTCGAGTCCAAAGTTAAATTTTAAAATATTAAAATGAAAGATAAGAGAGTATTGATTCATTTCATTCATTCATTTACAGATCTTGAACTATACAGGGACCGCCATAAAGTTGGACACATATGGGAAAAATTTTGATTATTGAAATTTCTGAAAAACTCTGTTCTGTATATCTGACAACAAAAACATCCATTGTGACATTTGTCACGTGGCCATAGATTTGGCGGGAATTTTGAAAAATGTTAACTGTGATGCCGAAAAATGGGTCAAATTGACAAGATATCGAAAAATTGTATTAAGAAAATGTATTTAGCATGCAACAAAGACACCATATGCCAATTTTCAACCAAATCAGAAAAAAATCAGAAATACCATTTATTCCCTTTGCTTTTATTACGAAACATCATAAAATGTTGTTTTACCTTGAAATAGTTGTAATAACATAAATTACATAATTTTCGGTCAAAATTAATCAAATAATCGTAAAATAGACAATTTGTGAGAGGAAAATTTAAAAAATACGATTTAGCGTGGTCACTGGTTGTGTTCATGCCCTGTATATTGAAGCGCATGAGTTGTTCTAATATTTTTAACCGTTCGACTTATAAGGATGAAAATTATTGCTCTTTAAAGTGCATAGTTTAAGATACCTAAAATTTATGTTACTAAAACTATTTCCAGGTAAAACAAGATTTTCGTAATGGTATTTTTTTTCTGATTTGGTTGAAAATTGCTATATGGGGCCTTTGTTGTATTCTAAATACATTTTGTTAATAGAATTTTTCGATATCTTGTCAATTTTACTCATTTTTCGTGCATCACAGTTAACATTTTTCAAAATTCCCGCTAAATCTATCCTCACGTGACAAATGTCACAATGGATTTTTTGGTTGTCAGACATGCAGAAACGAACCACCAATAGAGTTTTTCAGAAATTTCAATAATAAAAATTTTTCCCATATTATGTGTTCCACTTTATGGCGGTCCCTATAGATAATTAAGTTGCCACAATTTACATTGCAAATTAGCCATAATTTAAGATATCCAGGTACAAATTAATCAGTGTTTAGACAGCTTAAAGTACATAGATATGTATTATTTAAATGTTTAAATAGTTTTCTTCAGTAGTGAAGTTGAACACTGAACGTCTCTTATTCAAGTGACTAATCTCCTTCCAATCTCTCTGTTGACGACTGCGCAAGATTGGACTGAGTTTATTTTTATTACTTCACCCGCAGAGGTATTCTTGTCAAGTAGACCCAGTTAATAAAATTCAATTTCAAAATTATGCTTTGTCATTAAAAGTCCTTTTAAAGTTCTTACAGTAAGACTAGTTTTTTCGCTGGTCCAAATTTTATTCATGTCATATGTTTCTTTCCGTGGCGACGTATCCCGGTAAACACATGCACAATTCAGTAATTTTTAATGTGGTGTTGTGTGGTATATCTTCACCCTTGACCCATTGTTTGTCAATAGAAACAGAAAGCTCTTTCCACTCTTTTATTTTTTGACGTTGTATATATTTTGTAAAAAATGATAAATTACTTAATGTAGATCTTTATACATGCATTTTATTTACCCGTAAGTTATGCTTGTGAATCTTCAAAGTGTTGAGTCCATTTATTCAAATTGGCTATACAAGTAGTATAAAACATGGTCTCTACAGTGTTAAATTGAGTTACGGCTAGGTCTTCTCCTTCATTTACCAAACCTACTAGCATAGTAGTAGTAAGGGGGGGGGGGGAGTGAATAGTCTACCCCGCGCAGGGCGTAACGGTGTAGTTTTTAATTCCAGCCCCTAGAGGGTGTGGACCCGTATCTTAATTGTTGGCTTCTTTTCAGGCGCCATTTTCAGCCCCTACTTATTTATTATCCTCACCCCCTAATTAGGGCCCTTTTGGCAGTATTGAGTCCATTATTACTGAAATCGAGTTCTATCAAAACATCTAGGTTATTACCAGTAATAAAAAGATAAATCACTTTTTTAATAATTTATGGTAATACTATTTTTAAGATTACATAAAACGCATCTCATGTATCAATGGCTGCATTATCATCATCCTCCTTACCTAAATCAATCTCAATCAAATACATACGTAGATTTTTAATTACAAACCAATTTTTAGTCCTAAAGTAATATAGAAATAAATTCATGATAAAGTACTTAACGGTTTTCCCCAATCATTAATATAAACTAACTATATTCTGGATTTCCCCAGATATGTAACCATAATAACATCCTTTCACTTGGATGGAAAAATACCTCTCTTAATAGAGTTATTAAGAATATTCTCTAATACATTTTCAATCTTCAACAAGTACTGGAAATATTACAAAGGATGAAAAGTATTCGATCTACTTAAAGTGCAGTTAATCAGACCATTGTTATTAAATTTCTGTTTTATCGCTATAATAAGAGCTGTAGAAAAGAAGTCAGCAATACAATTTGCTATGAGCTGCTCATCTTTGATTACTTCACCGTTAGAATGCAATGCTGTCTTATAATTTTTTTAGGATAACTACTCAACTTCTTTTATATACGTTCATAACGAAAACTGGCAACATTGTAAAAACAAAAACAATAATTTATGTGAGAATGGCGTTTCAAAATTCATGTCACATCGAGATTAATAGACTTAAATACACGTTAACTTCCAAAGCCGTCCGCCTCTATAAGATATCAATAATACAGTGGAAACATTTTCATTCATATTTAATTCATCTTTAGGCTTACCTTGCGTTATATTTAAGAAACTTTATAAAGAAAAGTTATGTAAAATTAAATTTTCTTTAAAAAGTACGTCTACACTTTTTCTTATAAAATTAATCGTTATTCAGATATAAATTGGAATAAACACTTAAATTCTACCTTAGGAATTTTTTTGCCGCTAAATTACGCATCGTGTCAAAAAATTTCATGGAATATAATTAATCGATATGTTTTAGGTCTATATCTAGGTATTTTTATATCTTTGAAATATGCAGCTGTTTTAGAAATATATGATGAAAACCAACAACTGACCCTAATAAACCTCCCCTGTCCGCCGCTGGATTTCTCCCAAAATCTAACCAACCCCAGGAGAAATGAAATGAGGCCTAAATATAAAATTTCAAGTGCGTACGTTTTATGGTTCTCAATTTTTCGTGGATACTAGCATGCATCCACACACACGCGCGCGTGCGCTCACACACAAACGCACATGTACACACGCACCCGCATCCAGATACACGCACGCACCCCCCCACACCCCCCACACACACACACTCTCACACTCACACACTCACACACACATTTACAGTCACTAAGACACACACTTACACCCACCCACACGAACACACTCCCATACTCACCTACACTCTCGCCCAGACTCTCCCATCCACACGCACACCCTCGCCTACACCCACCAACTCGCTTATAGATATTTTTTAGACTCAGGGATCTGTAAAACGGATATTTCCGGTGTTATTTCAATATTGAATTTGTAAAAGTTCAAAGTTATACATGGATTTACGATAGTGGTATGGAGTTTTAATGTTTCGCTTATTACGAAAGTTTTGTTTTAAAGATACAATGGCACATACTGCCCAAATTCTTCCGAAAAATATGATTTTGTTTCAGAACTGTCTTACCACTACTTATTTCCAGTTGATTTACCTAAAAACGATTTTGATGTAGATAAGCTGGTTCGTGCTTTATGCATTTGTGTATGCGCGCGCGCATATGTTTTAGCGGATTTTTATTTATTAAATCCGAAGAACAATTGTAACTGGGGTACTTTAACCCAGCACAATGTACAAAGTGCTAACGAGCAAATTAGACCACTTGGATTGCGTGGTCAGAATATAGATTATTTGAACTAGATTAGTGTAAACCTTTAATAGTACTGCGCCCTGAACTTTTTAAAATAATACTAGCGAGTCTGAAAGGGGCATTGAAGAGGAAAATCTGAAAGAGAAAGAACATGCACAGAGAAAGAAATATAAATCAGACCAAACAATATGTTTATTCAATAAAGATAGGTGTAATTCAAAATGTGAATTAGAGGATTGATTTAAGCTCTAAAATAAAATTGCCAGTGGCCAGAGAATACATGGCTGACAATTTTAACGCTTACACAATATTTATAATCCAAGAACTGTTTCTTTTGCTAAATTAATTTTACACATTTTCACCTTACGTGAAATAAAAGACAGTAAACTAGTTTGAGCCTGTATTAAATCAAATTGTACACCCTATAAAACGATTCTAACCTTTATTGAATGCACTTAACTATTTCATTTTTAACTGTGTTTTAATTCCATTAAGTAAATTTTTGTCCCTTTTTCAATAATTCTGTTTCCGAAATTTACCTCAAAAGAAAGTGTCTTCAGTTCTTACTTCCGATGGTTTAAGTTTAGATATATCCCAAAATTAATCGGCTGCGTTTAATTATATAAAGCAAAGAGAATATCTTAGGTATGCATTAATGAGTGAATGGTTTTAAAGCTCTTATCAATAAAATTACCCGTACTACATGGCGTTTATGTAGTTATTTAATAACAATTTCTAAGGCGTCATTTTTATTGTATGTAGTAATAGGTAAATGAACTTGTATGAAGATGAGTTGAATAATAATTTATCCTAGTAACATAATTTTGAAGAGAAAAAATATACCTAATATAGATGACGTAACTTGAACTATGGTGTAAGTAAGATTTCAGCTAAGGCCAAATTTTTGTAACAATAATTTAATTTTGCAACTGGCTCATTTTTTACCGCACTTTACACGTCTTGATTTATACAGGATATTGATTTGATAGTTTTGGGAGTTATAGAAAACGTAGTCGGGACTGGGCTTTGTTTTTAAAGAAAATGCAGTTATTTTGTGTTTTTGAATGTAATAATGAACGACGAGGTAAAAGGCGAATGAAACTAAACTTAATAAATTATCATTCTGATTCTGGCTGCGAGATACGAGAATTAGTGGCGCCCACGTTATTGGTTATAATAATAAACCTTGCTCCTACCCAGCCGTCTTCAGTAAGCTGCAAAGTTATGTAAACTCATATATTGCTTAAATTTTGACATTCTAGTACTCTAAAAATTTGCTCAAAATCATATTATTAATGTTTAATAAATTCAAGACCTGAACATTGGGCGCTAATCGTAATGATTAGAAGTATCAATCGGTAACATAAAAATGGCTACTTACTATTGATGCTATAATAGAGAATGCGTTCTGCATGTTACGCAATCAATTCATGCCCTGTACTCTCACATTATACCAGAATTTTTAACTCTTGAAGGCCTTAACGTTGGGCGCCAATTATGTCGCCCAATATTTGCACGATCATGCAAACCCAAACTAGTATACTCGAAACATATTTTTATTATTCCTTATTTAATTTACATTTTGATTAAACTTGGTGTGAGGTGGTGTAACTATTTTCATCTATAGGTCCCTGTAGTTTATTAAAAACGGGAAATATTACTTATTCATTTACTCATTTTATTGCAACCATCATTTATACTTGTTAAGTGGAAGAATTTATGTACATTTTCTCTCACTAAGAATACTTATCTTGTTTCTCTATTATAGGGTGGCTTAAAGGAATTCTCCCAAAAACAGCGTTAATGGTAGACGAAGAAGCCTGGAATGCATATCCTTACACTAAAACAAGATACACATGTCCATTTGTAGAAAAATTTTATTTAGAAATCGAAACTTATTATTTTGGCGATAATGGACATCAAGAAAACGTATTTAAATTAAATGGAAGTGATCTTCGAAATAGAATAGTTGGTATGATAACACTTGACTCAACCACTTACGCCTTCATAAAATTAATAACTTTACAGATTTAATAGATGTAGTAAAAGATCAACTTTATGGAACTGATTATATTAAAGATGAAGATCCAAAACTCTTCATATCGGATAGAACAGGACGTGGTCCTCTGGACGAAACGTGGTTGGAGGACTATTGGCAGGAGGTGCGTGTTGGTGTTATTTGTACAATATGCAACTTTTGATTTTAGGTACAAGGAAAACCTCAACCTTTACCAAACGGAAAATCACTTATGTGTGCTTATAAATTGTGTAGGGTTGAATTTCGATATTGGGGCATGCAAACTAAAATTGAACGATTTATCCACGATGTTGGTAAGTACATATTATGTTAAGGATACAGTTTACAAGTGAGATTTCAGCTCTTAGAAAAACAATGGTGAGGGCTCATCGGCAAGCTTGGGCGTGGCAAGATGAATGGTTTGGGTTAACTATGGAAAATATTAGGGAACTTGAGAGACAAACACAATTAGCGCTGAAGCGGAAAATGGCGCAAGCAAATGGCGAGGAATTTGGTAAGACAACGGGCATTAATCATCCCCCATTTAACCAAACGGCGTTTACAGATGAAGATAATCTTACCATATCTACCTCACAAGATTCCTCAGCGGCTAAATCCTTAGCAGCCACTCTCGGTAGTATCGAAAAAAATGAAGATGTGCCTGGAATACGATTAACTAAAAATACTTCAAACATTCCTATTGTTCAAACCGATAATGGATCAGATGTCGATTTATCACCAGATGAACCAAATAATGAAATGAATTTATCCCTCCAACGGTAACTGTAACATCTTTGTAACATAATTATAACTTTTAGTTTGTGCAGAAGTGAAGATAGGTGGCAATCTCGCGGTTTACATTCGCCCGGATCTTCATCAATTAAAAGTTTTGATTTACAAATGGCTAATTGGCGGATTGAAAGTCTTGGTAGAGATTCAGATTCTGCATCTGATGAAGAATTTTTCGACTGCCAAGGTTTGTGGTGTTTACTGATTTCGCTAGATATCTTAATTAACCTTGTTGGTTGAAGATATGGGAGAATCGTCTTCGCTATCAAAATGGAGTTCTCTGGATTTGTTGACGGAGGAGGAATTGAGTCCTCCTAATGTTGCTCCAGATAAACACGGAGGTTGGTTATATGCATGTTAAGTGTAGATTTTGCACAATCATGTACTTACAAGTCTTGCTTATAACTGATGTAACTAGGACGTTCAATCAAATATGTTTTTGTTGAAACATTTTAAGCTTTATTACAACGCACTGTATGGTATACTTAAGAAGACGGATACCTTGATTTGATATCTGAATGTAAAGAAAACAATTTTTCGATAAACTATTCTTTAATTTTGTGGGTGTGTGCACATGCGTGCATTTATGAGTGAGAGCGATGGTATGTGCGTGTGATAAGTGCACATAATTTTTATTCGTATATCAACTGAAAAGTTTTTTGAAGATTTGCCAATCTCTATGTTTTTCCAAAAACACACATTTACGAAAAAAAACATATCGCCCATACTTTTTGGCTTAGTAGCCCCATCTATATTGCAAATACTTTATATGTATAATTACACCTATAATTGCACCCTTGCGCTTCTGAAACACTAATACTAGTGGTTTTGTGTTTCCCCAACCACACTATTTTTGGCTGTTTTTACTCTATATTTGTTACTGTATCGCTCCACCCACTTGACGCCCTTTAATTGTAAAATTAGTGTATACAAAATACTTTTCGGCGTAGTAGCACCATCTACATAGTCAAATATTACAAGATAGTTTATAATTATATCTGTATGTAGATGGGTGGGTGTTTATGTGGGTAGGCGGGTGACTGGGTGGGCGGGAGCGCGCGTGGGCGGGGGCGTCGCCGCGAGACCCCCTGCGCGAGTAAAAGTGAGTGAGTACGAGTCAGCCTGAGTGAGCACAAGTGAGTGTGAGTGTGAATGAGTGTGAGTTAGTATGAGTGAGTGTGAGTGAGTGTGAGTGTGAGTGAGTGTGAGCGTGTGTGAGTGAGTGTGAGTGCGAGTGAGTGAGTGTAAGTGTGTGTGAGTGTGAGTGAGCGTCAGTGAGTATGAGTAAGTGTGAGTGAGTGTGAGTAATTGTGAGTGAGTGAGCGTCGGTGAGCGTGAGTGAGTGAGCGTGAGTGAGTGAGTCTGTATGAGTGTGACTATGAGTGAGTGTGAGTGTGTGTGTGTGTGTCAGAGTGGCGGTGTGTGTGCCTGCGCGCGTGCTTGTGTGTGTGCGTGCGTATGTAAGAGAGTGTGAAAGTGTGTGCGTGTAAGCGTTAGTGTTTGTGTGTTGTGTGTGTGCGTGCGTGCGTGCGTGTATGCATGTGTTTTTGCGAGCATATGCGCCTGCGTATGTGTATGCATATGTGTAGGCGCTCGTGTGTGGGTATATGTGGGTATTTGTGTGGATACTCGTGTGGGCGGGTACGAGAGCAGAAACAAATTTGAAATTATAAAATTGAATAGTATGAAAGTATGTGGTCATGTGCCTATGTAGGATATTTTGTAACACATCTTAAATGAGGAAAAAATGTATCACTGTGTTAAACATTTTTACCCATCTACCACGAAATGACAAAAATGTGCGAGTGTGTGTGTGTGTGTGTGTGTGTGTGTGTGTGCGTGTGCGTGCGCGTGCGCGCGTGTGTGTGTGTGTGTGTGTATTTGTGTGTGTGTGTTTGTGTTTGTGTGTGTGTGTGTGTGTGTGTGTGTGTGTGTGCGTGTGTGCGTGTGTTCGTGCGTGCGTGCGTGTGTGTGTGTGTGGTAGCGCGCGCGTGCGTGCGTGTATGCGTGCGTGCGTGCGTGCCTAATCGTGAATGCGCCAGTGACTGAAAGCGTGCGTGCGTGTGTATGTGTGCAACCGTTTACATTCGCGCGCTTGTGTGCTCGCGTATGTGAGTGCGTGTGAATGTGTGGTTATGTGCGCGTTTGTGTGGATGCCCGTGTGCGCGTGCGTGTGAGCATAAACAGATTTAAACTGATAAAATTGGTTTTTATTGAATTTTTATTCGAATATAAATAAAAGTTTATATAGGATATTTTTGAAAATATTGAAATATCCTGGAAGTTGAAATCTATCGGGTTTTATAGTTTGGGTTTTTGCGCACTAAAAATATATATTTACCGGTTTATTGACTTGAATTAGTGATCGATTATTTGGAAAAAATTCAGAAAATTCAGAGACATTTTGGGAATATATTTCAATGTCTAGTTTGTTCCAAAACACACCTTTACAAAAAATATATGTATCCTTAACATCTAAAGACTAATACAAAGATAGATTTTGACTGAACATCTAATCAACTCCTTAACCGCCTGGTTTTTCAGAAAAGCCGGATGTACGTGTCGGCAGTCTGGTCGGCGGGCTGGGGATGGTTGTGCGCGTGCGTATGTGCATGCGTAAGAGCGTTCGTACGCGCAAACCTGTGCGTGAGTCCACGCGTGTCTTGGTATAAATAAGTTTGAAATTATAAAATTGGTTCCTGCTGGATTTTTATTCGTATAGAAGTTGGGAGAATGTTATCAACTACGTGTTTATATACGATATTTTTCAAACGAACAATTGCTCAAAATATCACGGAAAACTGCTGGAAATTGAAAATTAGCGGGTTGTATTGTTGATGATATTTGACGCACTAAAAATCAATAAAGTAAAATGGAAATTTGAAACTTTTTTTTTTGTCACTTGACAATTAATTAGAGCGCTACCATTTACTTCCAACACTTTTCCTGCAGTCTTCAGTATTTATTGCTTGTTGTCTTCATCACGATTATTTTCTTCTGTTTCACTATAATTATTTTCATGTATTGAAATATCATACTCTGTGTCATCGTCGAGTTGTAAACTAGCATTACTATCTGACCTATCGTCAGTTATTTTAACGGACTTATTGGCTTTATGTCTGTGCTTCTGTTTCTTTACTTGTTTCTCCCTTCTCTTTAATTCATCTTCTATCATTCTCTGTCTGTCTTCTGCAGCGGTTATTGTTCCTGAAATTTTCTTCTGAGTCTACTTTTTGTCTTATTGTTTCTCTTTCTTGGTGTTTTAATACGGACATTAGGTACAGTTCCAACTTTTTAGTTGGACTAATATTTTGTAATTCCTGAGGTTTTGGAGAAGATGATGGTGAGGTTTGACTACATCCCACAAAATCGGGTCCTGAAATTTCATTTTCGCTCTTTCCACGGAAGTGCTGGGTTGCATTTGATCTTCTGCAGAACTCAGCCGTGTAGGTGAGATAGATTTTTGTAATATTCTGTCTTTATTTAAGGATAAATTCCAGGCCCTTCACAACAACCTATCGCATTAGTTTTTTTGAAAAACTAAGAAATAAAACCTTTGAATCCACTTTATTGATAGAAACTTTTTTAACACGTTACGCTATGCTGTCTTCGTCGGTTTGAAAACCCCAACATCTATTGGTTGTAGAAAGTGCGACGTATGTGAGAGCAAACACAACAGTTCAATGTTATGCTTGATAGCCATTTCAGTAAGTGGCAGTGTTATGTGGGAATTGTGGTCATCAAATATTAGTAGTATTGGTCCGTCTAAAGCAGTAGTAGATTTAACAAAAACATTTTCAAACCAATCTGCAAACTGTGGTGCCTCCATCCATCCAGATGGAGAACAGTTATACAAAGCATTCTCTTGTCCATTTTGGCACCATGTTGCATAAAGGTGCTGGCCTTTATAATTTACACATAGGGGCATGTATTCGCCAATAGCACTACAACATACTAGTACTGTGTAAGTGGCCTTAGTTACACTACCTGCAATTTTATGTGGATTATCTGAGCCTTTACGACATAGAATTGTCTGAATTCTAGCATCAGTTTGAAAGCCGGATCCGTCACAATTAAAAATAGTTTACGGTTTATTCGACAAATTCAGTCTTTTAACTGTACTTTTCGATTTTTCATAAAAGTCATTCGGTACTTGTAAAGTATACGTCTCTGCCCTATTTTTGGGCAATTCTGACGGATTTCCTGTTTCCAATGCCTTTCAAATGATGATGAATTTTATCAATGCATTCACCAACAATTTTTCTTCTTGTAAACACGGTGGAGCGACTAACTACTTTGCATTTTTAATTTTCCAAGTGGTTAATTAACGTTAACGGTTTATTCCATATAATTCGGTAGCTCTCGTGATACTTAATGTTCCATTTTTACTTCACTTATTGCATTATTCATAGATTCTTCACTATAGCTTTTATATTTTCAGCAAACTTAATGCTTATTTCCTTAACGAAAAAATTATTTACTAAACAATGAAACTTTTCAAAAGGGTAACATTGATACCTGTTAATCTTAACCTCAAATTGAAAAATGGTTTATTTGCAAATTACAGACAAACTAAGATACATAAATCTGTATTACAAAAATAACTTACGTTGATCGATTACAGAGAGCATCCCTTAGAATAAACCAAACTAAACAAAGTTTCTGTAGACGTAAAACAACAGCTACTCGTATTGCATAGATAAACACCTAATATAAAGTTTACTGAATGCATTCGAAATGTTTTAACCATCCCTTATGAGATGGCAGCGCTATAAACAATTTTTTAGACACCACAAATTATTTTCATAGAAATGCAAGTGGGCGGTAAATTTGAAAATATGTCATTGTTTCCCCTGTGTGAATGTTACCCCATTTTACCTTTCTTGGCCATCTGCTAATATGGATTATAGCCGGTGATTTGGAGAAAAAAGCTGAAAATTGTTTTGAGCTTTTTGGAAGATTTCTCAATTTCTATTTTTTCCAAAACACACCCATACAGATAAAAAACCATCAAGTGACCTTCATTGAAACCTATATTACGAAATATTACAAATCGGTTTATGTTTATTATTACACCTATACTGTAGTGTCCCAAGGTACCCTATCCTTAAAAGTTTAATTTGAAATTACCCTCAATAATTAAAAGAACTATAAAAACTTTAAGAGCGTAATATTTAACTTATTCGCAATAATGCAAATTCAAACAAAATCGCTAAGGGATGTACGTTGACTTTACTCACAGTAATGCTACTCTTATTCAAATTAATTGCTTGCCTTACATTGACTTTCCTGGCACAAATTATTAAAAGAAAACCTTGTTAGGGTAAGGTGCAAATAAATCATCACAAAGTGACCGGTAACCGACCCACAAGTTTGAGTGACTACGTTACAAACTACAGAATTCCTTTCTCAGCTTAGACGTACATCTATACAAAACAATAAGAACGGATTAACTTAACAGTAAAGGTGGAATTCGAGGTGGTTTTAATGTGATCTGGACTCGTGTCTGTATACCCCGGTATCGTTTATAATAATTAACTGGTGTTTATCGTGTCACGTTTGTCCACGAATTATATACTCCACATAGGCGAAAACATTAGTAAACAGTCACTGACAACGACACGGTAGTGTCTTACGGAGAGTCCTTTTATTTTAACAGACTTCAACCTAACGACCGTGCTTGCGGGATGGCGTATTGGCAATTAAATTACAACCCTTTGCTATCAAATGACAATTCTGTGCGATTTCATATCACGTAGGAATTAAATAGAAACTTCTTGCAAGGCGATACTTGATTTTTAATAGGTTGCATAGCCTTGTTGAATTGCTTGCTGCGAGCTTTAATCTACATTTAAATACCGACTTACTTTTGAATATAATCCTTTAATTAATCACCATTACTTAACGGGTTAAGGTACGCGGTTTAAACCCAAGACGGTAGCTATTGTTCATAGATACATTGTTTACACGCCCGTTTCACGAATTAAAGCCCGAACATTTACCGATGCGTGTATTTGAACGGCCACCTTAATTTTGAAAAACAAATTCGCGTTTTTAGTGTTTACTGAAATGGATATGATAAAATGTTTATAGCCACAACGGTTTACAATGATGGTTTGTCATCAGACATCAGAACGGTGCGACTCAATCGAACCTCCAGCTTCAACTAAATGTTTTTACTCCCAAATCCACGCCCGTTTTTAAAAGTTATAAAGAAAACAAGAAATATTACGTGGGAATAGTTTCACATTTATTACTAAAAGAAGTATTAATTGTTAAAATATGCACTCGTCCATACCAAACCCTATAGGTCTCGAATTTCCAAGTAACAAACAAAGACGGCTTGTGATTTGGTGTCTGTAAATCCCAGTATCATTTATATCAATTAACTGAGGTTTCATATCACGTAGTAATTAAATAGAAACTTCTTGCTAGTCAATAATCGATTGTTAATAGGTTACATAGGCTTGTTGAATTGCTTGCTGCGAGCTTTAATCTACATTGAAATACCGGCTTACGTTTGAATATAATCCTTTAATTAATCACTTAATCACCACTACTTAACGGGTTAAGATACGCGGTTTAAACCCAAGACGGTAGCCATTATTCAGAGATACATTGTTTACACGCCCGCTTCGCGGATTAAAACCCGAACATTTAGCGATACGTGTATTTGAATGACCACCTTAATTTTGAAAAACAAATCCACATTTTTAGTGTTTACTGAAATGGACGTGATAAAATGTTTATAGCCACAACGGTTTACAATGATGGTTTGTCATCAGACATAAGAACGGTGCCACTCAATCGAACCTCCAACTGCAACTAATGTTTTTACTCCCAAATCCACGCCCGTTTTTAAAAGTTATAAAAAAGCAATAAATATTACGTAGGAATATTTTTACATTTATTACTAAAAGAAGTATTAATTGTTAAAATATGCACTCGTCCATACCAAACCCTATAGGTCTCGAATTTCTAAGCAACAAACAAAGACGGGTTTTCATTCTGTGTGTATATCAATTTTAAACGATTCGTCACGGTCTTTCGGTAAAGCCAGTTTCGAGAGAACACCTGTTTTCTACTCCAACATATCTTTTTTTCAACCCTTAGTCAAATATCAGTTACATAAAGTAAAATATTCCCAAAAACATTAACAAATTACGACTTATTACCAAGATATTCGCGTAACAATTTCGTTTTGAAAATTTTTATTACGATAATAAAATTGTTTCGGTCCGCTTCCTACAATACTTACACTCATGCGCTTGTGAAATACGAATTCTTGCGGTTTTGAGTGTATTACATCTCACTATTTTTATCTTCTTTCACTCTTGTATGGCTCCACCCACTTGACATCTGATTGACGTCCATTATCCCTCTGGTTTCTCAGAACAAGCGAAGCGTGGCATTTATACTCACACAGATTAACGGAATGAATTTTTATTTATCATAAAAGTATAAAAAATAAAACAATTTTTTTATTTTAACTGGAATCTGGAAATGTTTTTTTGACGTTTGGCTTTTCCAACTTTACTGCTGACCGGTGCAGTGTGACCTGTCTCCTTCAATCAAGAGCAACGAATTGATATACCTCACTCATCAGTTTGACCAACTTAATTAGAGGTGATTAAACATGAAGCATCCATTAAATTAAAATTCGTCTAAATGATGTTGATCTAAAATAAGGTTAAGGTCAAGTGGGCAATATTGCCCTAAAATGACCAAGATCAAGAGTATTGGTCCGAAACAAAATGAAAATGATCCAGAGGTGACTGACATACCTTTAATCTTAAATAGTTTTCAAGGCTAAAATCTGACGACCAAATCAGATGTTTGATGGGAAGAACCATACAGTAAATGAAGGTGTCGTTAATCACATTTCTAGTGGTCGGGGTCACACGAGGAGGGGAAAATGCACAGTGGGAAATGCAATTGCAGATATGAGGGAGCATTGCTATTAATTATTATCTAACTTAATTGTCTAACAATTGAAATAAAAATTTCAAACAGTTTTTTGTGATTGTGCGTAAAATAGTAAAATATCGTTATTACTAACTATAATGTAACTGTTTTTAGATGATAGCATTTTTTCTGCTGCGTTCTTACAACGTGTCGCAAGTGAGAGGGGTGATCGTAAGGCCCTTCAGAGAGGGAAAGGAAGTTCGTTGGATACTTCGTGTCCCGACTCACCTTGTGCTTCACCAGCGCACTTACCATGTAGCACTACAGTTTTGGTTTTAGTTATGCATGCAGGAAGTGTTCTAGGTAGTGTATCAAGTGTTACTGACATTTCTAAAAAAATTGCAATTTTTAGATGCAAACGTTGAGTTAACTGCGAAAAAGTCTGATGTAGCAACATTCCGTGGTGCATTTGAATCGGTTATGCGTCAGCATTACCCAACATTAGTAGGCCATATTGCTGTGAAAGTAGTGTCTTGTCCTTCAATTTGTACAGAAAGTCTAGGCATTTTATCAAGTCTTAGTCCGTATAGTTTTGACGTTTCACCATCGAGTACCGATATCCCTCCAGTTACTCACGATTCCATTCCAATCGGTGCGATACCATTATTGTCTAGTTCAACTTCCGATTACCAAGAAGCTATAGCAAAGACTATTAATGGGGCCAATGCGGTTTACCAAGGTAATCGGTTTAGCCCTGTGAAGCATTAACTGATCAGAGTGATTGGTTTCAGAATTTTTGAAAAGTGATGAAGGTTTAGGATTTACGGGACAAGTGTGTTTAGTCGCAGATTCGGTTGGGTCTATTCTCACTTATGATGCTCTCTGCCGACCCACACGATATCACTCCAGACATGGTAGTGAAAATAGTATTCTTGACTCCGATATTCTTGTGGTCAAAGGTAATTACTGATAAAGACGTATTCAAATGCTAAAGTTATTTTTACTTAGATGAAGTGCAAATAAATGAATCAGGGCACCTAACAGCTCCTTCTCCACGCCGGAGATCGTCTTCAACTAGCGACCAATCCAGTTTACCCAAATTTGAGTTTGAAGTATCGGATTTCTTTATGTTTGGAAGCCCTTTGGCGTTGGTTCTTGCGTACAGGAAAATTTCTTCAGCCGATGAGAAGAACAGTAAGAGTAAGTTGCAAAATTGAACTTGTATACATTAATTGTTTTTAGATACCATCAATCGACCTAACTGCATTCAAGTGTATAATTTGTTCCATCCAACTGATCCAGTTGCGGCACGTCTGGAACCACTTTTATCTGCGAGGTTTTCAATTATGCCACCCATAAACGTGGCTCGTTACGCCAAATACCCCTTAGGCGACGGACAACCATATCACTTGCGTAAGTTTTTTTATTATGCGTTAAGAGTGAATATGAAATTTCCCTTCTAGTTGAGGTACTTCAGACAAATCCTCAGATGTTTAATGACTCACTAGGCATACAACCTAGACGATTATCTGAAGTTTCAATACAAAGTACCATTTCGGGAATTATCGATACTATTCCTTTACAGGCTGTTAATGCTTGTAAGTACTTAAGGTGTTGTGACGTCTTGTTATAGAATAGCTGGTAGATTTATTTTTCAAAAATGTATTTTTGTTTTTTTTGTTAAGCTTGCAAGTTATTTATCAGCTTACTATTTTTTGCATTTATTTATATGGTTTTTTGAACGTTGTGTTAGTCATCCAATAACCAGGAGGATGATATGGGCTTATCCTACAAAACCTCGAAAGTTTTAAAGCGTTTTAACTTTCATAAATGTGTAATAAACTTTTTTTAACATTACTAACTTAAGAGGTTATGAGTTGTTACTGATCATAAAGCCTAATCTAACAGTCGATGTGCGTTAAAGAGGGCCTACTAACGTTGTACCGTGATCGTAAGGAGACGATTTTTTTTTTTCTTGAAATTCATGGTTGGTCTCCCTTACTAGATATTCTACCTACACCTCTCAATAGTATGAGTATGCTGAAAGCTGTCCGATTAATGGTCGTCAGCTCTATGGAGAGGCATAATGCCTGAAATGAGGCCAGATACATCTGAAAGCAAATTAACTAGAGGTCAATTGAACCTTAATTAAGCTGAAAATAAGTTAGGGCAAGTAGCTTAATAATAGACCTTGCGGTTGGAAATTTTGATGATTTAATTCTGTGAGGTTGAGGTTGTATGTGATTGAACTTTAACAATGCAGATTCTAGAGTCAATTCTAAAAAGTTAAAGCGGTTGCAATGTGAACTAGGGGTCATTCAATTTCAACGTTGAATATTGGCTTCGAAATAACCTGTTGGCTGAACTGATGTTCAATAAACTTTAATCTCGGAAAGCAGAAACTTTAAACAAGGTCAAGGCTGTCAGTAAACTTTAACAATGAAAATTTTGAACGTCAAATTCGAAATATTTAAAACCGCTCCAAACTCAACTAGAGGTCAATGACCATCAACCTTGAAAGTTTATAGAGTTCAACAAATTTTGACTTTGGGTATTTTGTGGGCTAAATTTCAGAAACTGTAAATGGGGTAGAATGTTTGCAATGAAAATTCTGAACGTCAAAGTAGAACTACTTCAAATTAAACTAGCGATCACAGGACCGTGAAAATTTAGGGTATTGACCTGGAAATTACTCGGAAGTTAACTACCCTTAGTATTGAATTTTTAGGAATTTGTATTTTGGGAACTTAAATTTTGGTCAAAATTGTAGGTCAATGAACTTTGACTATTTAGGCCATTCGCTTGAAAATAACTTTGCGCTAGAGTTAAATAAACTTTAACCTTGGAATTAATGTGTCAGATTCCAGGAACGACCAAGGAGGTCAAGGTTGGGGGTCACGGACTTTAGTACCAAGAATTTCGAAGTACTTAAACCGGCACCATGTTCTGCTAGAGGTAATTGAACATCAACCTGGAAAACAAAGTTTATTGCTTTGGAAATAACTGAGAAGTTTAATAACTTTAAAGTTCAAACTTTTTAAGTTTAAAACGTGGTCAAAGTTAGCGAAAATGATCTGAACTTTTTGGGTTTTGGGGTCAAATTCCAAGAACTATAAACGGGTCATGCTCTACCATAGGCCAACAAATTTCAACGTTGAATGTTTAGGTCATAAATTAATGAATTTAAGCAGTGAAAATTTTTAATGCCCAATCCAAGTACTTAACACAGAAAGAAGTTGAACTAAGTCAAGATTAGAGGTCAGTGTACTTTGAGGTCAAATCCCAAGAACTTAAAACGGATTTGAGGTGAACTAAAAGTCAATCAACTGCGTTGACGTGGAAATAACTTATAGGCAACTAGAGTTTAAAAAAATGCAACTTCGGAGATGTGTAGATCTAATTTCAAGAACTTTAAACAGTGTCAATGCTGAAGGTTGATAAACATTAACAGTGATATTCTGAAGGTCAAATTTGAAGTACTTGAATGGAACCTGGCACAATTAGAGGTTAACGGATATCAACCATGAACATTTTCGGGGGTTTAGATTTTCGGAACTTAAGATTTGGTCAAACTTGTAGGTCAATGAACTTTAACAAGATTTTGGAGTCGAATTTTAATAACTTTAAACGGCTCAAAAGTCAACTAGGGATCAATGAAATTCAAGGTCGTTGACTTGGAAATAACTGTCGCAACTACAGTTCGACACCTGAAAGTAACTGGGGTAATAACAGTTTAACAGACCTTAAGTTTGAAAATTTGTAAGGTTAAATTTAAATTTTGTGGGTTAAAGGAACTTTAAATGGAATCAAGGCTGTAGATCAAAGAACCTTGAAAATTCTGAACATCAAAGTAGAAATTTCAAATTCAACTAGAGGTCACCGAACCTTGAAAACTTAGGGTATTGACCTGGAAATAACTCAGAAGTTTAATAAATTTAACGTTGGAGTTTAAATTTCAGAAACTTAAAGCGAGGTCAGGTTGGAGCTCAGTGAACTTCAAGAAATGGAAATTTGAAAAGTGAAATTCTGACTTTTTACACTTCATATCCGAACTAGGTGGTAGATCGGCGACAGAATCTAAAGCATTACATTTCGGTAACGAAGGTCTGAAATTTTTATCATTGGAACTTTATACTTATCTACGGAACCAAAATCAATTAGAAGTCATTGGTCAAGGTTAGAGTTAGTGAATCAGTTTCAACGTTGAAAATTTTAGAGGTCATATTTCAAGAATTTGAGTTAGGTCCGAGCAGCTAGGTGTCAATAAATTCATCGCTGAAATATTCCGTCTAGCGCAACTAGAATTCAATCAATTTTATTCTTGTAAATTTTAGAAGTTAAATTTCATTTCATTAGACGAGGTTAAGGTTGGAAGTCTATGAATACTAAGAATTAAAATTTTGAGGTCAAATTCCAAGAACTTAAAATAGGTCCGAGGTCAATGTTCAATAAACTGTACCTTGGAAATTTGCAATGTCTAATTACAGGAAAAGTTAAGTATTTTTATCTAATTCACTTAATTTAATGGATTAGATAAGAATATTTAACAAGAGTATTTTGCACAGTCTATATATATATATATATATATATATATATATATATATATATATATATATATATATATATATATATATATATATATATATATATATATATATCATAACAAGTTGTAGGTTATTTTGGGATACAATCGGTGGAAACATGTGGTTAAAAAAAATCATTTGCTGATAACACTTCTATGTTTCGATTTATTTCAAATTATTTTCGAGAAGCTAAAATATGAAATAAGAAAATTACAAACATTAATAAAGTATTGCTACTTACAGAACAGCTTGATTAAACATTAACTGCAATGAATAATAGAAAGAAGAGTCTGTCAAATATAAAGGCAAAGTAAATCAACATTAATAAATTCTAAAATTATCTAAAACTGCCAAAAATCGTTACGTTGACATTGGCATTCTGTGTTATTCAGTTTACAACGTCATATTCAATCCAATTTAAACAATAAACAAACAAGTGTGCAACAAACTATAAACAAGGAGATGTCTTATTAATTGTGATACATGTTATGTTGCGAGCTATATTCTTATTTGTTATTAAAATTATTGCTTGTCTTATTTTTTAAGATAAAATTGTACGGCGTCATTATAAAGGTCGCTCTTTGTAATTTAAGTAGTGGGGTTTTATATCCCCCGCTTAGAACGAACTGCGTTGAGGCGTTGATTGAAATTTTTAGTCAATGGTTGAGGGCAGTGCGATCAGTTAAGTCAATGTAATCGCTATATGTTTTTAAGTTCCTGAAATTCAACATGAACCATTCAAATGATTATATATTTGTATTGACTTGTGTTTAAATTTACTTATATGCACAAATTAAAGGCATTATCAAACTGCACACGTATTAATTTCTAAACATGTTAAGTTAACAGAAAATTACAATCACAGGTCCAGTGTAAATATATTGTTATTTCATTGTGGATTAAAATGATATAAATAAGAGTAAATCATATTGAGGTTATCAATATTGTGTTTATTATTTAAAATGTTTTGTATTTTATTAATATAGTATGACTCTAAGAATAATCCTTTTTTATAGTTTGGTTTGACTCTATTTCTAGTATTTTGATTTCTTCAAAATTTGCTGTATGAGATGTGGTGTGACGGGAACGTAACCATTGGCTGGTTTGTCCTATATATGTAAGATTACATTGACATAGAATACTGTATACTATATTACTAAAAAGTTTTATCTTTTAGTTTAGTGAATAAGTTTCCTATAGATTTATCATATGACTTTGCTATGAAAATGTAAGGTTGTTTAGAAATTTTTGTGAAAGGTGGTGTTAACTGGTTAATAAAAGGCAGTGTTCTGTACTTAATCTCTTCAATTTTTTTTTGGTTTTTGAAAATTGAGTCGATGACTGAAAACAAGTTTATTTAATAATGGTTTAGGATATCCATTATTAAGAAATATCTTTATTAATTCTTTTTTATTTTTAACTAAAAATTCTGGTTCACAAATTTTTTCAATTCTATGTTTTAAGGTTAAAATAGTATTAACTTTGTGGTTAAAAGAATGGTTTGAATAAAAATTAATATACCGACCTGAATTCGTAAGTTTTCTATAATATATCAAAACCTTGTAAATTATCACCCTTTCTGTATACTAATGTATCTAAAAATGGAATTTTACAATCAGATTCTATTTCTACTGTACATTTTAAGTGAGAATTGGATGAGTTAAAGGGTTGCATTGTGATGTCAATCATATTTGCTGGTAATGAACAAGTAATATCATCTACGTACATACTTAACTAAGAAAACTTTACTTTTAATTCATGTTTTTATATACAGATTTTTGGCACCCCTATGGGTAGCCCTATATCCCCAATTCTAGCTCAAATTGTTATGCATTCTCTTTTAGATACGGTAGTCCCCACATTATCTTACAATATGGTTTTCTTAGTTAAATATGTAGATGATATTATTTGTTCATTACCAGCAAATATGATTGACATCACAATGCAATCCTTTAACTCATTCAATCCCCACTTAAAATTTACAGTAGAAATAGAATCCGATTGTAAAATTCCATTTTTAGATACGTTACTATACAGAAAGGGTGATACTTTACTAGGTTTTGATATAATATATATATATATATATATATATATATATATATATATATATATATATATATATATTTATATATACAAAAATTCAGGTCGGTATATTAATTTTTATTCAAACCATTTTTTTAATTAAAACATAGAATTGAAAAAATGAGTGAACTAGAATTTTTAGTTAAAAATAAAAAAGAATTAATAAAGATATTTCTTAATAATGGATATCCTGAACCATTATTAAATAAACTTATTTTCAGTCATCAGCTCAATTTTCAAAAACCAGAAAAAAGTGTAGAGATTAAATACAGAACCCTGTCTTTTATTAACCAGTTAACACCACTTTTAACATAGTTGACGTTGTCAACTGAATAACAGAATGCCAATGTCAACGTAACGATTTTTGGCAGTTTTAGATAATTTTAGAATTTATTAATGTTGATTTACTTTGCCTTTATATTTGACCGACTCTGCTTTGTATTATTAATTGTAGTTAACGTTTAATCAAGCTGTTCTGTAAGTAGCAATACTTTATTAATGTTTGTAATGTTCATATTTCATATTTTAGTTTCTTGAAAATGATTTTAAATAAATCGAAACGTAGAAGTGTTATCAGCAAATGATTTATTTTTAACTACATGTTTCGAACGATTGTATCCCAAAACAACTTACAACTTGTTATTCTAACATTTTCCGTTCGTTGTATTAGTTACACCACTTATAACTAAAGAACGGCTGGACAGATTTTCATGATTTTTGATTTGATGAATTTGCCTCCGCCCGAAATCGCAGAATAACTTTAAAAAAGAAAAAAATTAAAGATATATATATATATATATATATATATATATATATATATATATATATATATATATATATATATATATATATATATAAAGGGTGATTTAAAAAGCGCGCCGGTTTTGAATCGCTCGCCATTTTGTTGTTTGTTGCTTAGCAACATAGTTGTTTATAAAATTGACAATATTCCGATTTCATTCTGTGTGTCAAAATGGAACGCTTTTCTACTGAACAACGTGTGTTAATCGTGAAAACGTTTTATCAAAATGGAGAAAGTTTTGCAGAAACTGTCCGTCGACTTCGTGGGATTTTCGGGCCTAATGAAGCTCCGAATGAATCAACAGTGCGCAGACTTATGACAGAGTTTATTGAAACAGGATCAACACTCAACATTAAAAATTCAGGTCGTCCTAGATATGGCCGGTCTGTTGAAAACATTGCTGTTGTTCGTGATAGTATCAGTAATAGCCCACAAAAATCGGTTCGACGTCGTTCCCAACAATTGGGCATAAGGTATTCTTCACTGCGGCGAATTCTTGTGAAGGATCTTCATTACCATCCCTACAAAATCCAATTAACCCACGAACTTAAGGTGCCCGATCACCAAAGGAGACGAGAATTTGTTGACTGGGTTCTGAGAATACAACAGGAGGCCGACGGCTTTGCAAGTAAAATCATTTTCAGCCGTGAGGCCCACTTCCATTTAAATGGATTTGTCAATACGCAAAACTGCCGTATTTGGGGATCAGAAAATTCTCAATCGATTCATGAAAGAGAAATGCATCCGCAGAGAGTGACGGTTTGTTGTGAGTTTTGGGCGGGTGCTGTCATCGGTCCTTATTTTTTTGAAGATGAGGCAGGACAAACTGTAACAATTAATGGAGACTGATACCGTACGATGATAAGAGAATTTTTTGGACTCATATCGATGCAATGGACATTCAGTAGTTATGGTTTCAGCAAGATGGCGCCACATATCACACTTCCGCCGAAACCATTGCATTGCTGCTCCAGGATCGGCTCATCTCACTTCGTGGTGACCAGCAATGGCCACCACGGTCGTGTGATTTAACCCCATGCGATGTTTTTCTTTGGGGTTATGTCAAATCATTGGTTTATGTTAATAAACCCCGAGACATCCGCGAGTTAAAGGAAGAAATTCGACGAGTTATCAACGAAATCGACGTGCAAGCTTGTGAAGCTGTAATCAACAATTTCAGAGAGTTTTGGCATGCCAGCAAAGTAGAGGGGGACATATGCCCGATGTGATTTTCCATTCCTAAATTGGGAAGGTTTGATTAACAGCTTTATGTCTTTTGTAAATGGTTTTTTTAAAATAAACTTTGTTTTTTGTTATAATTAAAACCGGCGCGCTTTTTGAATCACCCTTTATATATATATATATATATATATATATATATATATATATATATATATATATATATAACGAAGTATAAATGTAGAGGGAGAGGGTGAAGGAGCGGGAGGTGGAGAGGGAGATGTGTTTTATATTTGAGCACAACAAGGCGCGCTGGGTACTGCTAGTAATTTATAATAATTTACGAATTTTTTTTAAACACCTTTAGTGTTTATAGGACCTCGCACACAAGTAATGGAAAAATGGCGACAGGTTAAATTTTCTGAAACTTTGGTATGTTGTTGTACTCGATTTAATAACCAAAAGTGTCAATGGGCCCAACTCAATCCTATGGCTATTTTTCGAGATACAGGTGAAAAATGCCTAGTTTTTCGGAATTTGTATTTTCAAACTTAAGAGCTAGACTACATTTCTGTTCCATAAATACATTTACTGCATATTTAAGTAATACATTAGTAACTACATACAATTCAAACTATTTATAACTACAGGGTGATTCACAAATATATGAAGGTAGTCTTTTGCAGAAACTCACTATTTTCAGTATAACTTCAGGGAACCATTTTTTCAAAAGGTACTATCCAATATGGTAATTTTACGATAAAATGTTGCACAACAAATATTTATTATACAGGGTGGTGTACAGAATGAGCCACAATATACAATTATTGATACCATTAATATATTTGTATATATAATACGAATGAATAATTTGTTATCTATAGATATAAAACAAAGTATAACTGTATTTATTTCAAATACGAGAGGGAGAGGGAGAATGTGTTTTTGTATTTGAGCGCAACAAAGCGCGCCGGGTACTGCTTATAAATTTAGATTACATATTACAAATTCCATGAACGCTGTTGTAGGCTAAAAGTTAATTAACCTTAACAATGTAAATTTTGAATGTCAAATTGTTGAAGTGCTTCAAACTAGACTAAGCTAAACTAGGTCAATGAATATGAGTAAAGGTCATTAAAGGTTTTGGAGGCCAAAGAAATTTAACACGTATCAGTCAACGTTTGAAGGTTTTCAAGATTGAAGAATTCCAAATATCCAAAACACTAACAACCGTTTACCACAATCGTTTTGACATTTGACACAAACGAGTAGACGCTTTACAGTCTCATCAAGATTTTTTACTGCAAACGTTTTGACGTTATCCTTTAACGTATAGACGTTTGCCACACACGTGTAGGTTATTGAGGTAGTTATAAAATCGTTATGGTCGGTGGTATCTGTTTTTATTATTTTGCTCTTTTCTCCAACTTTTAATTCACTTCGCTGGATTAAATCTTTTAGATCCGTTTTGATGAATAAAAACTTTGCACTTGCACTTAGATCAAGTAGACGCATCTTTTATTGTTATTGGTGGCAAGTCGTAACTTGTTGCATGTAACCTTAACGTAAATCTGTTTATAGATGCCATTCAACAAGCTATTTATATTTTACATTTTCAAATCAAGGGTTAGGTCAAGTAAAGTCTGGCGCTTGGTCTAGATTTCTGTAACTTTAAAAATATTTTGAGGTTCAAGTTTATTTACCTTCAGTTATCCTTGAAGCTTATTAACCTTCAATTGACCTTGTTCCAAGTTTTTGAAATTCGACCTTTAAAATGGTCAGCGTTAAAGTTAATTAACTCTGCCGTCGTTTTTCGAAAATTTACCTTTAAAATTGAAGGTCGTTGGCCTCTTGTTAAGTTACGGAATATAGAATTTTAACTTTAGAATTTTTAAGGTGAATCGTTACTATTTAGGCTTCTAGAATTAATCTAACATTTGAGTTCTAATTGACCTTGATCCATTTCCATCTTGACAGCTCAAGATTTCCAAGTTCAAAGTTTAGTGATCATTCGTTGATCTCATTCCACAATAGTAACCTTCAAAATTTACAAGGTTTGACCTTGTTTCTGATGTAACCAATCTTTAGCCCATTGACTTCTAGCCTATTTCAATGATCTCTTTCTAATGAACTGGTGACATTGAATTGAGGTTCCGGCATTCCTTTTTTTTGAGCAGGTTTGGCTCTCCTTCACGCATAGCGATTGTACTAAAACAATTGAATTTATTCTTTTTTTTTCTGTATTTTACATTATTAATGTGGTCAACTTAGAATTAGCATCCTTTAATATAAAACTAATTTTTAGTGCAACAAAAATGGTGGGGTGGTAAAAGATTGGATTATGCCTTGTACTGTCCCGAAGGCCTCTCAAATTTTCCAACGAACGCTTTACCACACCTATTCCATGCAAGTTACTGGGAAAGTTACGATGTCATTGCATTTATCTTAAGACAAGTTGCACGTCAGGAGTTAACCCCATTAACTGGAGTTGATGATCGCGAATTTTGCTTTAAACCCGGACAACCGAGAGAAAAATGGATTAGGAAACGTACGTCGGTCAAACTGAAGGTAAACAATTATTCTATTTTGACTTTGTTCAGATTAAAGTTTTTCTAGAACGTTGCGGCTAATCACCGTGCTAATGATGTGATTGTCCGCGAGGGTGCATCTCAAACTTTAATTGCGCGTTTTATGTATGGACCGATAGATATGATCACATTAGCGGGCGAAAAGGTTGATATACATATTATGAAAGATACTCCTGCAGGTGAGTGGGTGCAATTGTCCACGGAAGTTACGGATAAAACGGGAAGAATTACGTACACAATTCCTGATGGTAAATCACCTGGTTATGGATTATATCCTATAAAGGTAAGGTTGTGTGATGGAAGTTTGGAGTTATTTGGTTTTATTTTTAGATGGTGGTTCGAGGTGATCATACCTCCGTTGATTTCTTCTTAGTTGTTGTGCCCCCTAAAACTGAGTGCATTGTGTTTAGCATTGATGGTTCTTTTACTGCCAGTATGTCTGTAACTGGTCGTGATCCAAAAGTTAGAGCGGGAGCTGTCGACGTAGTTAGGTAATTACCTAGGATTGGTGCATCAGATGGTGTTACGTATTTCGTTTTACAGGCATTGGCAAGAACTGGGTTATCTCATTATTTATATTACTGGACGACCTGATATGCAGCAGCAGAAAGTGGTCTCATGGTTATCTCAACATAATTTTCCTCACGGTTTAGTGTCCTTCGCCGATGGTCTATCAACCGATCCTCTTGGTCACAAAGCTGCATACCTTAACAATCTTGTTCAGGTAATCACCCTTACACCTTACCAGATCTAATTCACCTACTTTTAATTAGAATCACGGGGTTACCATCCATTCGGCTTACGGCAGTAGTAAAGATATAAGCGTTTATACATCAATAGGTCTAAAACCTAAGCAAATCTACATTATTGGAAAAACTTCGAAAAAACAGCAAAACCAAGCAACTCTTTTAATAGATGGGTACGCTGCACATTTAGCAATATTAATGACACATGGTGGATCGCGGCCCGCTCAAGGGAATGCTCGTATGGTGATTCCAAGAGGATATTTTGGTCTACCGGGCCAAAGTTACTCAAGGAGGAGGAGGTGAGGTTTTATTATGATATTTAGTTCTACGTAATGTGATTGGTCTACACATTTTAAACAAGTGCAATTAAGTTACGCCAAATAATTATATATATATATATATATATATTAATTAAAACTTCTTCAAAGCTGTATTAATTAGACAATAAGGAGTTACGGATATGTTCAAATAACTTTAGTACAGGAGCTTACCCAGGTAGATTAAATAAATGATATATTAGTCCGAAAATCTTTAGTTTGTGTGATACAGGGCGTTGAACTTTTAGTTTTGTACATTTTTTAAGATAATTGGTTGAAATTTAGTACATGTCTTATCCTAAATAGTATCATTAAAACATACCTATAAACTACAGAATACATTTACTAGATGTTGCTTTTTTTGTGGTTGTGTCCCATTTTATGTCAAATGCGCGGTTTACACTGGAAAGTGGGATTGCGCTTTTTATTACCTGAATTTTTTTCTCACCGTTTACCAGTTATTTGCAAAGATGCTCCCTGAGAATCAGAATAATGATAACAATTTCACAAAAACATTATACTATTTTTATGACAATTGTAACACCAAAACACATGTAAATTATGGTCACTGTAAGATAAGGCTATTAATAATCTGTTTAAAAATTAAAAGTTCAACGCCCTCTATCTCACAAACTAAGGATTTCCGGACTAATATTCATATGACGTTTTTTCCAATTTTTTATAGTTCTATACGTCCCTGCATTTGGGGACACTTTTAGTGACACCCTGACTAGGGTTGGTCATTAGTGCGTCAAAGTGAATTTTCGGCTAAACTGTGCACAGTAGAAAAAATGTTTTATACAAAAGTTGCTTGAATTCAAGCACGCCATAACCTAAAAATATTTTCGCATATGCATGTGTATATGTATATGTATATGTATATGTATATGTATATGTATATGTATATGATTATATGTATATATATATATATATATATATATATATATATATATATATATATATATATATATATATATATATATATATATATATATATATATATATATATATATAGTTAGATAGTCAGAAACATCAGCAGCTAACGTGAGACAACATCCGGAGAAACAACGGTATTGCTACTATGCTCGCGGAAACCTAATTAACCTTATGTATGCAATACTGTTATTCAAATTTAATACAGCTCAGGCTCACTAAACTATTTATAGCGCGCAATAGATTATCAATTGCAATTATTATCTTAATAAGCTTAGTTTTGAATAATCCAAAATGATAAAACCAATCACATTACCAGAGTGTTTTTTTACTATGCAATGCTTTTGGTATATGTTGCAAAGCATGAAAATGCAATAACTATCTATTTAAAAAATGTAGATAGTTCGTTTGTGTTTGTAGTGATGTACCTGTTTCAGCAATGACACGGGGATGTCTTCCCCAGCCCGAAGCAGTGGCTTTATGAAGCGCAAGGTTTACATTACTCACGTGTAGCAATCGCTAGTAACCCTAACTAGTAACGGTAACTATTTGTTATCTTATTGCACAGTTACATAGAAGTGATCAAACTAATCTTAACAATACTGTAGTTTCATTAACCAATCATTGCTCTATTATACATTTTGTGAATAAATAATTTCTCACAGGTATAGATTACTCGAAAATCTATTGAAGTTTAAGTTCTTCAAATCTTAAAAAGAAAAAGGTGGATATCGATGCACACCGGTTAATATCGGGTAAGAAAAATTAATATTAACTACAGTACAGTTATTATTACTAAAATCACGTCTATGGTAACATAAAGAAAGCTCCAATGCACACCCCTTTTGCAATTTTTGTTTATTCATACTCGCAATAACAGTCGTGCAATAACTAACAATACAACTTAAACAATTTTAAAGATTTGCTAACCTTGTGTTGCTCTATACCATTGCTTTAAAACACACTGAGTAACGCTTGGGCTTGGGAGCAGAGAGCATGCAATTTTTTTATAATATTAAATAAGAATTAAATAAAAGCTGATAAATTCATACCAGATGATTAAAATGTTTTTTTCCAGTATTTTGTGGGTGTAGGGAATTTATTTTGTATCAACAACGCAAATTTGATACAGAGTCTCACTGTTTTACATCGACCAAATTGGAGTAAATGGCTTTGATAAATTTTAGTTTTGCAATATCAGCGTTGGCAAAGTTTACCTAGGGTTAATAAGGCTATCACAGTGCCTTGGTGTATCAAGCAATAAGAGTTTTTAAACACTATTCATCTGTCGTGATCAACATTGAAGGTGCTAGCCAAGCTTAGCGCTGGAAGGTTAAAATTTTGTTTAAATAAGAATTTAAAAACGCAGTTTGTTGAGTTCATTTTTCTTGAACAAACCTTTGTCAGATACCTCATTTAACATAGTCTAAATAAAAGGAACGCCACTTAGGTTATCTCACAAAGGTTTAGAGTTCCAGAAAAATGAACTCAATGATTTATACCTAAAATCAATAAATAATACACCGTTTTAAATAATAAAACTCATATAATTTCACACTTATCATCGTATACAGCACCAGGTAAACAAGTATTCCATTTACTTTACTTTATATGCGAAGGTATTACACTTGTATTAACAATTTATCTGAAATATTAATCTAATATTACATGGGTTCCAAATTCAGAAGACATAAATACAGATACAATCAAGGGTAAATTTTAAAATAAATCATATTATCCACAAAAGGACATGTTTTCCAATACTGTAATTCTTTTCGTTGGTAACCGAATAGAATTCCGGGTTACCGAATTCATGAAACAATGTACGTACCTAAAAATTATTATTAATTTTATTAAATACATAAATAAAAAGTTTACCTTGAGTAGGATTTGAACCTACGACCTGTACTTTGCTAGAGTAGCGCGCTAACCAAATGCGCCATCAAGGTTTAAGCCCCAATCGATGTAATTTTGTCTTTATGTATGTAGAACTGATGTAACTCTAAATATAATGAGATTACAATCAAATTACTTATATTAATGGAATGTGAGCCTGCAATATCGCAAGGAATCACACATGCCAAAGCAACTTGCCTAATATTAAATTATTATAAGTTAAAAAAACTTATAATAATGTACGTACCTACTTTGGCATTTTTACTTTACAATTCAAATCATTAGAAGCAAATGGTTTAATTTCACAATTCGTAACTGTTGCTAATTAAAGTGCTAATTTGCTAAACACTAGCCATTAACGTTACAATATTTTAATAATTCCTATTTCAATACATTGTCGTCAAGGCGAATGGACGTGTTTAACTGCGCTCCGGCTTTTACCTTCGGTTAGTGAAACAGAGTTTTATAACCCAGCGGTTTGAATATTAATAATTATAATCTAACCAGTAAAATGTTAGTGACGTTTTAAATAGCTCTATAGATAACTAAAAAATACAGCGTAAATAGTATTTAGGGTTGCTATAGCATTGAATTTCTACGAAGAGTTCAGTTCCTTTAAACCCATGTCAGGTACAATTATTAAAACTCATAATTGTAAAGTAAACTTAAAGCGCAAATACCACACTTTTGTCTAACGTTTCAACTGAAACACGTAAATACTTTGCAGTAACAATAAAAATATAGAGAACTAATAAAATCGCGTATTTTATCCCAGGGTGACGCGGGGGTATATAAAGCGATCATAAATACGTATTTGTAACAGTAGGATAAAGAACACGACATGCCAGATGTGAATCATAAAAGTGTGCAGCTCCTAAGATTAAAGTAAGCGGTCAGTACATGTTTAATGCAATAAACCCCTGTCTATAACAGAACCCAAACATAATAATTGTCATAAGAATTCATTTTATTAGGTTACATGATAATAATAAATAACTAGATCGAATTCGTAATCTAAAGTATAAATAAAAAAACAAATAAATATAAGTTTAATAAACAAATAACTAGTTCTAATTTGTAATCGGAAATCTAAATTAAAAATAATTACATCATTTTTTTTTCTCAACTAAATAACAGCAAGTCCGGTAGGTAGCACGAGAACCAAAAATTGCGTAGGGAGCAATTTCATTTAAATACGATGAAGTTAAGGGTGCGGAATCACTGCGTCGAAGTACGATGTATCAGTTATTAAAGGAGATATCAAAAAAGTTATTTACAAAAATTATAGGCAACTGTAAACATCACATTATAAAATTATTTTCGTATTTACAGGGTGTTACATATTACCAGGGTGAACCAAACATACTTTTTTTTTAAATGGGACATCCTATATATTATTTCAACTTTAGATTAAGCTCATCTCTCCCATACTTCCAATATAGGATTTCATTACGTTATACAGGGTATTTCAAAAGTTATGGTCAATTGTACACGAAAATCATTCTCATTTCAACGTCCTGTATACCCTAGATAGAACAACCTAACACTGAAAATTATTGTTAGGTACATACAGCAAATAAAAATTAACAATCAGTCACGTGTTGTCATGTACGAAACCTTAGCGAATTGCGGGCTCACATGATATTCACAAAAAGTTGACTATGATCCTTCACTCTGTGTATAAAAATTATAATACATCGTAACTAGGGAAGTACATACAGTTCAAGCTTGAATCGATTGTGACTTGCCTCCTCGATAGCTCAGATGGAAGAGCCCCACTCTAGCAAAGTGGAGGTCGTGGGTTCAAGTCCCACTCGAGTTAAGCTTTTACTGTATGTACTTTAAAAGTTAATTTTAAATAAAATACAATTAATGATTATTAAATTGAACTTCTGTGCGTTCATTAAACCAATTTCTATAGTTATCTATTACTGTTGCATACAGCAAATAAAACTTAACAATCAGTCACGTGTTGTCATGTGCGAAACCTTAGTGAATTGCGGGCTCACATGATATTCACAAAAAGTTGACTGTGATCCTTCACTCTGTGCATAAAAATGATAATACATCGTAACTAGGGAAGCACATACAGTTCAAGCTTGAATCGATTGTGACTTGCCTCCTCGATAGCTCAGATGGAAGAGCCCCACTCTAGCAAAGTGGAGGTCGTGGGTTCAAGTCCTACTCGAGTTAAGCTTTTACTGTATGTACTTTAAAAGTTAATTTTAAATATATATATATATATATATATATATATATATATATATATATATATATATATATATATATATTGTAATGGCTAAATTATAGAGGGATTTAATTTTGAGGGAAATAGTATATTTAGTTGGATAATAAATTTATATGGCGAGATGTTAATTATATGATTAATGAATTTAACTTTGCACCGGACTAGCTCAATCTCAATTTGGGGATAGGGATCAAAGGTATTTAGTTTGGAAAATTAAATTTAAACTGAATGTGTGTATAAGAATTACACTTTATAAAATTATTACAAATGTATAAAATTTATTCTGAATATAATTTACTTCCAACGCATGCGTTGTAATGTAATTGAATGAATTTAATAATGTCAAAATTGTCAAATAATTTGGAAATTTACTGTTTATGTTCAACAATGAAAATAATTTAAATTTTGTTTGCTTTACAAGTGTTTATACAAGTAATTGTTTGAAATTCTATACCAATACATATATCTAATGAATAATAATTTGCAGGAAATTTACCAAATAAATGTCCACAATAAATAGGGTTATATACAAAAAAATGTGACTCACATATACTGTCCTCAATGCAAATTGATGTTTTAGACTAGTTCCAACTTGATGCAGGCACTTTCCACTCGATTCTAGTTGTTACCATACATCCATATGCAGCTAACCGGTACTTGGATTGTCGATGACAGCAACTTCCAAAAAAAAAAAAAAACTAATGATGTTTCTTTTCAAATCGGCAACACTCCAGTCACTTATTTTAATTTGGTAAAAAATTTTTATTTAGATAAATTAAAACTTAATGATTGGTATCGTTTAAAAAGAAATGTTTAAATGTTGTCCAAAATTTTGTTATTGTCACTTTTATTTTTAGATGCCGGATCAAATTTATTTTATTTAGAAGAAATTGTACCCAGAAATAAAACACCAATAGCCAAATAAATGTGATTTTAATTTGGTAGAACGGAATTAAATTAAATATGATAACACGAAAAACTCTTAACAAAAACGTAACACAAATTAAACTCGTACAATTTTCCGAAAACTAGCAGGTATCGGAGACCGAACTATTTTATTTAATCGCCGGTATAAAAACAATTGCTCTCGAATAATTTTCTTCGTAAATTAAAACTTTCTTTACGATGATTAATTTAGGTTATGAAAACTTACTTTTTTACACAAATGCACAACACTGCTTTAACCTTATTTTAAACTTTAACAAATTCTAGAGAGTTTAGCATTTCCAGGGCAATTCCTTTTATACCTTTTTTGTTGTTACTAAAAATTCAATTTTTTTTCAGCCATATTACCTAAGTAACTAAGGCTCTGATTGGTCGAAACATTTACAAATTTGGACTAAAATGGAAATTTGGCCATAACTTTCTTATACATTAACGAATTTAAAAACTAACAACAGAAATATAAACTACATAAAATTTCGAACAAAAAGATACCTAACAAGCTATGGTTCCTAAAAATAATATACGAAATCACTTAATCTAAATTGAATATGCTTATAACTATTTAAACTTACAAGCTACACTTAATCTAATTACATAAACGGAATTCTGAGAAAATTTTACATAAGAAAACATACTTTTAGTGTTAGAAATATCGAATTTAAAGGAATTTTAAGTTTATGTAAAAATATTCTAAATTTACCTCAAATTTCACACAATTTTGCGGTGAAAGGCAATGTATCCTTATAAAAACTGTGAGATACTGAGAAAGAACTCCTATTAATTGTTTTAAGAGCAAAATTAAAGCTTAATAATATGAAAAAACTATAAAATTATGCAAAAAAACCTAGAAATTATAACCTAACCAAACTTAAATCTAAAATTGGAAATAACTCATATTTAAAAATGTTTTCATGACTCAAAATGTCATGTTAGAGGTTTGTAAGACTTGTCTTTATTATTTTCACTATACATTTCTAATGCATTAAGTCATATATTGTTGCATTAAAAAAGTCCCTTCGTCTAACACACTTACTGAAATTTTCATTATAAAAATGTATATCACTATGAATGTCTTTATGCTAAATTGTTCTATGCATTGTTCTTGCTGTTAAACTTATATCATAATGTTTGTCACTGAGTTGCTTCCAGAAATATGTGCGAAAAATGTCTAATATGTCCATATTATAACCCTTTTATGAAATTTTTACATTTCCTGCATTCGAAAACTATTTATACAATATTCCTAACATAATCCTAACTATACAGTTTATGTTTAAACACCTGTAAAGTGTTCACTTGCCAAAATACCCTCGAAAAATTGACTTTTATTGAAATAAATGAAATACTAAATTGACTTTACGAAAATAGGTGTATTTAACATTCTTGACATTTTTGTTGGTAGCACAATGCTTTTTATGATGAAACCAAACTATGTAAATAATATTCAGACTAATTTATACAAAACAAATCTATTTTAAACACATCGTGAACCAGATTTCTGTAAAACAATGTCTCGCATATGTATCGAGCTTGAAATCACCCCTTTTTATTACTAAATTGTCATTTAAACTGTACGATCCTTCTTTTACTTCTTTCTGAACATCTCAATATATATATATATATATATATATATATATATATATATATATTGTTAGGTTATCAGTACCGGCTCGTTACGTTTTACATTTTGAGAATTAAATTTAACAGCCTAAAGGTTATTTCTTCTATTTATATTGCATTTGAAGATATGATTCATGCGATATTTACGTAAACTTTTTTAACCCATTCACAATTTATTTTCAACCCCTTCCAGTGGCGTAGCTTGATTTTAATTTACTTGATTTGCATTTTAAATTCCCAGGTAATATGTACTTACTTCATTTACTCAATACGCACAAATGATTTATTTATATAAAATAAATAAATCTTTTTTTCTTTTATAAATACGCTTAATATATTCAATTCAAGTAATACAAATAAATTCGTTCTCAGTTCTGAAAAATAAAAACTAAATATATTACTACAAAATTATATCACTTCAATGGGCCACAAATTCAGAATACATAAAGCCATGTACAATAAAGTACTACAAATAAGTAAATTTAAAAATAATTATTTCTATTAACCACAAAAAACCATGTTTTTCGTGTCGTAACCCAATACTGTAATTACTTTGGTAGATAACCGAATATAATTCCTGGTTACCCAATTCACAATGCAATCTACGTCAATGGTTTATTATTTTTACTAGTTCATTATTTGTACTTTACCATCGATAGATGCAAGTGATTTAATTTCACAATTTGCAACTATTCCTAATTAATATCGCTAAGTGCGAGCCACATACGTTACAAAATATTAATGATTCCCATTTCAATAGCTTAGAATTCGAAGCCCTGTTTTATGTTTTTAATGTTCTTTTGTTGTTCGACAAATAAGTACGTGCAGTAGACTTCCAAAATGGTTTTACCCTGTGGTAGTTTACCATGAAGATATTTTAATTATGCGCTAGGTTATGTACTATACGAAATAGAAATTTTAAAAGTGTATGTAATGGTGGTTCTTCCGTTGTTATAATGTCATTTAAATAATTCTCATGATTTGATATTTTTTTAGCTGAAAGAAGACATGGAGAATTATATTTACTATACTACAATGGAAAGTAGAGCAAAAATTAAAGTTGATGTAGTACCGCACAAGCTTAGTTGTCAACCTAACTGTAAACTTTATCACACATGACTAAACAAGCTATTATAAATAATTTTTTGCACTAAATTTCGGATATTTTTAGTCATTTTACATATAGAAGCCGTTGACACTACTATTGAGAATTAATTTAACATTATGACGTCACAAGCATTCCGAACAATTGTGGCGCGTTTGTAGTCGCCTGATTCTTTTTAAAATTGTATCTATTTTAAATTGCTTATAATCAGTCAAAAAAAATTTTTAAGAGTTTTTTGTATTGACTATTAATATAATTTATGGTAATGGTTTAAAAAAAAAACAATGGATAATTTTTTTTTCTATAACCCATATACACAATTTGATTTTCTTGTTTATTTTGATTTCTATTGAGTTTACTTCTTTCCGCATTTATATATTCAATATTTATATAAGCTTTTAATATCAATAGTCTTTAATGATAAATAATAAATCAAACGTTATACTGATTTAATACTGAAATTCGCAATCCAGAAATGTTTTTTATGTTTACAACAACATATAACAATCAAACCTATAATTTAAAGTAATATTCTTAATATTAACATGCTACGCTTCTTTATCGGTAATAAACCAAATATATTTTCGTTCAGTATCGATATTTAACAACATTTCAATAGAAATAAAACACAAAAGATATTGTTTTTATTGTACAGATAAACTCTTACTCGTAATTTCTTTGAAGGCCGATGACGTAATTGATGCGTTTCTATGCTGGTTGTCGGAGGCCTCGCTTGGGGTATTTCGTTGCTTTTTCTGTGAAGCGGACCTCTGGCACCTTGCCCCCTTTGTTCTTTCAATACCTTCCTTGGAGCTTTGTTGTGGAATAATGTTTCCACTAATAATTTAATGAGTTTGTTATTAATTGCTGGATATGTTTAGTTTTTATTGATCACTTAATTATTAAAATTTTGCTACGAATTACATGCGATACTAACAACAATGACAAATCTTACTACGAAATCGTTAACGTTTCGAGTTATTGTTCTTTATATATTGATTTACCAATTTGGATCGATCATTGTCTTTTATATTTATTGTTCAGTATTAAACACAATAAAAATGACGATTTCTGATACGTACAAACGCGTTATTATTTTAACTTGTTACGTCACCTTTTTTTATTCATCACCAACTCGACAATATTTACATTTAATTATTCACTTTAGCCTTTTATTACCTTAATAAGGAAGGTAATTTCACTTCTTCCCTATTATACACTAAATGTTAACTTAGTTTATTTCTAAATTTAGGGTACCTTGATTATTACCCTCTTTGGTTACTATCAACCAACTCTGACCGCTTACTTAAAGCGACTGTGACAGCCTCTTCCCCTCCCTTTACGAAGCATTTATGGTTTTACAAACTGCCGCGTTTATTTGAAAGCTTTATAATTAAATATGTAAATACTTATTGAAACTAAACTCAAGCTTTTCATCTTAAGATTAATTACATTTATCTAGAAAAATAATAATATAACTATTTAATGTCATATAGCTTCGCCCGAAATTTGAAACTTTCTAACACTCCCTTTATACAGACCATGAACCTAACTAAATCTTCCAAAATTGCTGTTACAATTCTCACGGTTTTATAAATATTACAAATATTACCTTTTTATTACCCAAACCATTGTTATCAATTTCATTGCTTTGCGAGCCCAATGTTATTTCTGTTTTCCGGTTTGTTTATTGATAAGATGAGAATTGGCGTGTTCCGAGGTCAACCGTTACAAATTTTTAAATTCCAAAAAATTACGATAACGTAGTTTTAACGAGATATAATATTGTAGAGTGGCATAAAGTGGCTTGGTGTGTTAGGTGTCCGAAAAGTGGCCATCCAAATATTTTATCCTATAATGACACTTCTTGTAAAATGTTAGTGGGCGCAACCCTTTTAAGACATTTGGAATCAAAAATAGGAAAGCGGTAGATATACGCACTATGTGACGTACGTAATTTAATTTCGCGGATTTTAGTCCACTTTTAAAACTTGTTTTGTGCAAATATACATAATAATCTTACCTATGTTACGCCATTGACTGTTGTCTATCATTCTAGATATGCATTCTCCAAATCAAATAATAAGTTTCTATTCTGTGGGTGTAAATAATTATTTCACTTATCGTTATATATCTTTATGTATTTATTGCTACATTGAAATTATATCAATTTCATAAAATTGTGCGTAATCTAGCGGTAATAATTAGAATCTAATTTAATAAACCAAAATATGGTGAATTGAAAAGCACGTGCATGGAATTGTCTACGTTTAATATTTATTAAACGACCCAAATTAATTGTGGGATCTAACCCGGCGCACTATTTATTGAATATATTCTTTTTTCAAGAGCTTGTCTTGGAAATAACGTTTTACTTCGTGACATATATGGTGCAATGTGGCGAGTAAATTAATTTATCACATTTGGTTAATTCCACATATATCTGAAGTTGCTTTAGGACTTTTCTTTTTCTGTACACTTCTTTAATTACTTCTACGATTCTTACTGAAATTACATGGTTACCTTCTAAACGTTAATTCCATCATACACTACCCATATACCCGTCACATGTCTCTTTGATACACCGCGGAACAGGTTAATCTACAATTACACTAATTTCACCTGACAATTGTCGAAGCAATGAAAGTATGCTAACTACATCGATCTACTGCCAGTTTGCAACAGTGGAAATTGTGTAGCTATTATATTCAATGTGTCGATTTCAGTCGAACTATTTGATTATTTCTGCCAGTTGCACATTACCTAAAATATTGAAATTTGGTAAAATTAACTAATTCTTACAAAAGTTACTTACATATTCTATATTCATATATGCGCTTAACTTGTATAGGTGTAATAACTGTTACCCATTGTTAACTTGTTTGACTTTAACTGTCAAGTGACTCTTGCACCGCTGAGTTTGTAACTGTTTGGAGTCTCAACTTCGGTTAGAGTTATATATAAAGTACTTTACATTTAGGATAGACTGTGTCAGAGTATTTATTTTTCATTTTTATTAACTTTAAATACAGACAGACTGTTTCAGGTAAAACTACTAACCATTTAGTTAATCTAGTACTTACGCCCTTGAGCGTAACGGTCTACGTTTCTGTTGGTTTTACTGCATTAAATAAACAATAACCTTTACAAACAACAAATTACTTTAGTGTGTTACTACTTTCTGCAGAATTAAAATTTCGGTGCTGATGGCTCGTTTTCTAAATTAAACTTCGTGTTAAACATCTACAGTTTACATTAATTTGTGTGTTATTCCATAAAATAATAATTGGGGTAGCTTAACGTTTGATTCCTTTTTATGTTTATTAAATAAACGAATTTTTAAGTGCTGTATCAACATTTCTTGTTTTCATTTAGCAGTCTTTGTATATGTGCTAATTAAAATTCTCCCTTTCAGCTCAACTCTCTCTTTACCCTTTTTTTTTAATTTTTAGGGTTAAAATTTATAAAATTCATGGCGCCTACTGTTATTATTAAAAAAGCCTATGCTTACCAACATTTATACTAGTCCAGTGCAAATAATAAATCTTCTGACCACGCAGCCAAAGTACTATAATTACTTTGCTAGCTGCTGGGTTATACTTGCTAGATTATGCTGGGCGAAAGGCTCCTGGTCACAATCATTTCATAGTATTGTAAAAAAGCCATAGATACAAAAATTAGCTCCGTTACAACTAGTTTGTTATTTTTACTTTTCAATTCAGATAGTTGGATGTAAGTGATTTAATTTCATAATTCGCAACTGTTGCTAATTAAAGGGTCAGCTGGCTAAATACTAGCCTTTAACCGAAAAATTTTAATTACGCGTATTTTAATAGTAGAAAATTCGCAGCCTTGTTTTTTACTTGTTTCGTGATGGTATCCGACTTGGTGCACATTGCTATAAGCCATCCACTCATCGGAATGAATAACCGACCCCAGTTGTACTTCCCGTTGGATTATTGGCAATAAGGTGGCCCGGTCACGTCGATGAACATAAAAATAGCGACAATCAGAGCCTTGTTTCAGCCCAAAAATCCATGGACCGTCTGGCCCCATGATCTTTGTTGTTCTCGATTTCAGTATCGCTGTCTTCAGACAATGCTGCCCTGCCACCTTCCAACATTCTTCCACGATTATATTTTGGCGGCCCGCGAATCTCGCCTCGTCGATTTGAATGGGTCGTGCTCTGGTACCTACCATTTGCGCTTGTGCGGAGACAATCCCGGTGCACACTTCTCGGCATATGTTGTACCAATCAGTTAAGGTGTGGTGCGATTTTCCAGTAAGACCTTCTGTAGTAGCCATCGGGATTTCATGCACGAACATGAACGCCAACTCCAGTATGTCTTTAAGGGCCAATCTGTTATTGACATCGGTGTAGTGGAAAAATTGGTTTCCTTTTCGTACGGAACGGGTCACTTGACAACATTTAGTTGGACAACGAAGAACAGGTCTCTCCATTTCGATCCCGCCTCCTCTTATCCTGCATAACAGCTCCACATCGATGGCACGCGTCAGCTTGTTGCCGCTGATCCAGAAGACCGTTGTTGCGTAAAAATGTAACTGCAGTTTCTTCATTTAAAATAATGGTTTGGTACAATTCCTTCAGCAACATTGTTGGCCAGAGAATGATTATTACTAGAATGATTACTACTTCATTTTAGCTCCTTTTATATCTTTCATTACATTAACTACCTGCATTGCCTAATACAACAATTAACTATATCAGGTACTTATAGCACATTCATTATGAGTAATGTTTACAAAAATGACAATACTCAGGTAGACCGCATACTACAGTGTAAATGTGACGGTAGACCGCATACTACAGTAACACCCAAACTTGTTTATTTACCATAAGTCGAAACCGAAATCAAAGCAAACTAGGACCTTTAACTTTGAAAAAAATTTTAGGTCAAATTCCAGGATCTAATTCGATTAGCAATCAACGTCTTAATTATTGAATTAAGTTAAATTGTTGATATTAATCCAATACATAGTGCCTAGTTAACTTTGACAAGCTTCTAGAATGTAACGTGAGGCGTACTGCACTGCGTATACCGGGTGTAAATCAAATAGAGGCAACCCCTGTAACGTTTGTACGGATCATTAAATTTTGTTCAAGTTTTGATGGGCTATATTAGAGCCAGTTTGTGATTTTTTTACATAAAATAACAATATGACTGACTTCCGGTTACACCGGAAATGAGACAAAAGCTGAAAATTTAAATGGAATAACCTGTATATTTTTACACATTTGGATTCTACGGCTTCAAATACATACAGTTCATCTGTCAAATGTCAACTAAAACGCCATTTTACTTTGACAGAGTTCAGGAGCATGTTGTGTCAATAAAATTAGAAAATTAAAAATTACTGCTTTATTTAGGAACTAAGGGAATTACTATCCATCTCGTTTTACTAGTACGTGAAAGAGCTATTTAATATACAGAGTGGCCCATGTATGTTTCTATTGGGAACAGTGAGTTTTAGTTAAAAAACCGTAATTTTTAAATTTGATCGTTAACAAACCTCACAAAAATTAATTATTAAGAAAAATAATATTGTGGGGGTAATTGTACGTCAATTATCTATAATTTAGATGACGTTATAATGATCTAAAATTAAAAAAATACAAAATAATAAAATTAAAATGGCGCCTGAGTTGACATTTGACAGATGAACTGTATGTATTTGAAGCCCTAGAATTCAAATATGTAAAAATATGGAGGGCGTTCCATTTAAATTTTCAGCTTTTGCGTAATTTCCGGTGAAACCGGAAGTCAGACATATTGTTTTTTTTGTGTAAAAAATCCCCAACTGGCACTAACACGCAATAATAATAATTTACTATTTATTTTTTAAAATAACGATCAAATTTCAGAGACTGGTTATAAAAATATATTATTCAAGTAAGGGCGAAACCACAAATCATTTCAAACTATGTTACGGTGTAAACTGGCAGTACATAGAAATTACAGATAAAATTGGCTTATGCATGACTAGCCAGCGGTCGGGGGTAGAAAGATGTTAATTAATTTTGCGCATAATAGGATAGCATACATACATCGTCATAAAACCGGAACGAGCGCCAGATTACCTATACGTAATCTCTCCAGGCGGTTTGAAATCGATTTCCTCAGACAATCAGTAATTATGGTCAATTCATAAAGAAAATAATGATTCATCGACCTATAAATGTACGTTATAGTTAAATAATCACTTGAAAAGCTTTCGGCCGTGATTGTTTCATTCAAACTAAACTCGATATAATTACGTTAATATTAATAAGCAAATTAAGTAATAAACACGAAAATTGCTTGTTCTCAGATGCTGTGTAATACATAGGTTCACATTAAAAAATCCAATAATCTAAATAAATATAATGTAAATAAAATAAATAAAAAACGAGAAAAATTGGATACAATCTGGATTATTACGCAAGCAGCTACAAATAGCTTATCTAAATTTGACTGTGACTCTAGCTAGAATTTCAATACCGACCTTCTCTTAATCTTATGATAATTACGATATAAACGTTCGTCAGTTTGAGTAACATTAATAAAGCACCAATTAAATTTGGATAATTTTCTGAATGAATGCACTGGTTTTAAAATAATCAAACGTGAATCTCTAAAAGAAAACAGTGTGTTCATACACCTGAATAACATAACAATAAAATACACTCAAAAATTTATTTAAATTTTGTCAATCACCACATTAAAAATATACAATAAGTTACCTTAATTGGAGAGGCCCTTTGGTTGCACAGAATCTGGCACGGACGGTAACCTCGACGATACGCTTGATGCTGGGGAACGCTCGCGATATCATACAGCTGGTGACTGCTGTCTTTTGCTCCTTGCATTTCGGTTCGATTCTCAATTGATCGTGTATACGCTAATGTTTACATTGACACGTAATTCGTTCACTTAATTTTATCTTCTTTAACTATAGTCCACAAACGAGATTATTTACATTTAGCGCGTTACTTATTATCTTTACATTAATAATGTACAAGTTCTGATTAATTCTTAATATCTTGAATTACGAAAAATGTTTGTAACCTTGAAACGAACGCTGTATTTTACCGCAAAAACAAGCAAAACCTTCTCCAGAGGAGGGCGAGAGCACTATGTACTTTAAACACTCAGCGCCGTTCTGGATCTCGATATATATATATTGGATTTTGTATTGTATTTTTTATATTGTCTCGATGAATTTTATGATAACTACTTTTCAATAAAGCCGCAAAATTTTATTTTACAGGCGCAAAATGTCGTCTAATTACTGAATAACAAAAGAATGATTTATGCAAAAGTTCGCGGCTCCGTGAGTTAGCCGTGTTTATAGAATTGTTGCCATAGCGTATTTCCTATTGGGGCGTCTCTCCAAAAACTTAGCTTTAGTGGCAACACTTTCAAGAATGGAGAATAACGTTTACTTGTTTTTAATGTTTACCTCATCGATCATTAAAGTGCAAAACAGCTTTAGATCGTTTTGTTCTAGTGTAGTAATGAAAGTTGACAAGTCTTACAGGTAGAAATTTTAAAGATTAGTTGAGGTTTTTTGGGCCTGTTTTTTTTACATTTTACATATTTTTACAGGCCGCATTGTTTTTTTTAACCCCTTCCACTCTAATTAGCCAAAAACTTAAATTTTCTACTTACGCGCATTCACGAACCCAAACTCGAAAATCATCGGAAGAGATTGCCCTGTCAGCAGCCTATTCTACCTCGAAACCTTATCTAAGAAATTTGATATGTGGTGAATTGGAATTTTCAGGCAAATGAGCCTTTAATCCTATGTATCTAAAATCAAATTCTATGTTTTAAAACCAAACTCTTATCATCAGAAATGGTGCCTATCTGGCGACTAACTAAAACTATTGCAAAAGATCTACGTTACAATGTAATATTTGAATACGTTCTTTAATTTTAATTTTTTATATGATGCAATCCCAATGTAATTTAACTAAATTAAAATTCGAAAGCATTTATTTCTACAAAACTATCCTTATTTACAAATTCACTAACGAATGTTTCTTTTCAAACTCTAGTAAAAGGGTTTCCGTAAAGATCAATACCAAAATATAAATCACATTTTCCTTTTTAAACTTTTCTTTTACTTCGATCAGCAACAAAACTTCATTTTGGTCTTTTAGAAAATACTAAAAATTCGTAAACCTTTAAATTTACCTAATTGACAAAAGAAAACGTTGCAATAGATAAACTTCTCCCATCAATAATGTATTATTACATCCATTTACGAGAATCTATATCCCATTCAAAATGTTCGGTACTAACAAATAATTGATAAAGTCGAAATTTATCGGCAAATCTTGATAAAATCATGGATACAAGACAACTGTATAAACAATACGTTAATACAAACAAGTAATACTGTGTCCAAAAAATTAGGTGACATTTGGATTTAAACGTTGCATGCAAAATGAATCGGTAAAATTCTTTTGAGGTTGGTATAACTGTCCTTGACATTTGTGCGAAATATCACGTCAAATTATTCATTGAGTTACGCTTGGTTGTACATATCAAAAAAAGTGAATTCGGTGATTTTAACAATGTCTTAATTTGTTGAGGAAAGAATTTGCATTAAATCTTGTTTGCGGAACGAATTTTCCGCTGCTGATTCATTGAGCACGGTGCAGAAGGCTTTTGGTGACAAGGCTATGTCGAAAAAAATGTTTACAAGTGTCACAAGAAGGCCGAGAACGTGTCGAAGACGAAGAGCGACCAAGACGACCATCACGTCTTCCGATGAAGCTCACGTGAATAAAATCAAGGATTTGGTTCTAAGTAACCGTCGATTAACTTGTAGAGACCTTGCTGATATGGTAGACATCTCGAAAGGTTCGACCATTGTAAAAGATCTTTTGGGTCTTAAACGCGTTAAATCTTGATTGGTACCAAAAACACTCAATTTATTCGAAAAAGAGCGGAAACCCGGAAACAACCGACCAATCAAGCGAATATCGTACGAAATGTGAGGCAAGACAAAAAAACCGTGCCAAAGTCGATCGATAATCAAGGTCATGTTGACTGTTTTCTTCAATTATCGTAGTGTTGTGCATTATGAGTTCCGTCCGCCGGATCAAACTGTCAACAAGGAATATTATTTGAGTGTTATGCGTCGTTTGCGTGAAGCTGTTCGTAAAAAGAGGCCGGATTTATGGAAAGACAACTCTTGGTTTTTGCACCACGATAATGCACCATCTCACACTGCATTGGTTCTGCGTGATTTTTTCATCAAAAACTCCACCCTTACAGTTCCACAAAAAAAAAAAAAACATTGGCATAGTGTCCGGAGGGGATTACTTTGAAGGCGATGAATTGGATTTGGAAGGATAAATGAAGATTTTTTGAAATAAATGCAATGTCACCTTATTTATTGAACTGGATTGTAAATTAAAAAATAAATAATGGTATAATGCACAAAGAATCCAGTTATTATGTTAAAATAAATATGTACGTGCAGCAAGCTTCCAAAATAGTTTTACCCTGTGGATAAATTATTGTTCCAAAATATGTAAAATGTAAAAAAAACATGCCCAAGAAACCTCAACAAATTTTTTAAATTTCTACCTCTAATTTCTACATTACTATACTTGAACAAGACGACCTACAGCGGGTTTGCACTTTATTGATCGATTAGGTAAACATTAAAAACAAGTAAACGTTAATCTCCATTCATTTAATGTTGTCACTAATACTGGTTTTTGGAAATGAGCCCCAACAGGAAATAAGCTATGACAAAAATTCTATAAACACGGCTAACTTCCCGGACCCGCGAACTTTTGTATAAATCATTCTTTTCTTATTCAATAATTAGGCGCCATTTTGCGCATTTAAAATAAAATTTTGCGGCTTTATTGAAAAGTAGTAATTGTAAAATTCATTAATACGATTAATTTCACATCCGCGAGCCTCCACATAAATCATTTTTTTCTTATGCAGCTGCCAATTATGTGCAGTTTTGCGCCACTAAAACAAAATTTTGAGCTTCCAGGTATATGAAGAATTACATCGAACTTTATGATAAATTATTTTCTTGCGTAACAATCAGGCACCCATTATACCCTGTTTTGCGCCCTTCAAATAAAATTTTGCGCCCTTAAAATAAAATTTTTCGTTATTGTCAAATTACATTGATACGGCTAAATTCACAGCTGTGCATTACCTCATAAATAATTTTTTCTTATGCAGTAATTAGGTGTCAATTATGTATCATTTTGTGCCGTATAAATAAAATCTTGCACCTCCATAGAAAATAAGTTATTTAAAAAATTCTATCGACAAGACTAACTTCATAATCTTATGAATAAATTAATCTTTTCTTTCGCGATGATTAGGCACCTATTATGCCCTGTTTTGAGTGGTTAGGATAAAATTTTACGCCCTTATCGGAAAGAAATTATTTCATAATTAAATTGACACGGATCACTTCACAGCCGCGAACCTCCATATAAATAATTTTTTTTATATATAAAAATTATGAACATGTTGCACCTTATGGGAAAGAAGTCATTGTAAAATTACATTTACACGACAAACTTCACAGCCGTGAACTTCCGAATAAATCAATTCTTTCTTATGCACTAATTAGGCTTTGATTATGCGGTGTTTTGCGCCGCTAAAAACTTTGCGCCCACACAGGAAAAAATGCAAAAATTACATCAAATTTAACTTCATAACCTTATGAACAAATTAATGCTTTTTTGCGCAATAATTCGGCATCCATTATGTGTTGTTTTACGCCTTAAGGTAAAATTTTTTTCTTCTATAGTAACTAGACGCTCACTATCTGTTGTTTGTGTTGTTAAAATTTTGCACTCCTACAGGAAACCAGATCTTGTGAAAATTACATCGCCACAGCTAAAACTTCACACTGCCATTACCTTTGCATAAATAATTTATTTTTTGGGCATTAATTAGACGCCAATTATGCCCCGTTAAAATAAAATTTTGCGCTTTTATAAATAAGTTATTGCGAAGATTACATCGACAAGACTAACTTGATAGCCATGAACATATGAATAAATTAATCTTTTTTTTCAGACACCTATTATGCTCCGTTAAAATTAAATTTTGCGTCCATACAAGAAACAAGTTATTGTAAAAAACGGCTAACTACCGAGCCGTGATCTTCTACGTAAATCAATTTTTTGTTATGCTCTAATGGAATTATTTAAATGTGTTGTTTACGTGTTTATTTCATTTTCTTATGTTTATTGTATTATTAGAACCACACTTCTTCCATTACAGATATATTTACATTTAATTTTATTATATAACTCATGTGTTCTCATTTAAATATGGTTATCGTTATAAATACTTCTGAGATATTCTAATATACAATACCAATTTAAGTTTAAGCTACCTATCTACGTTATAAATTCATAAGGTTGCTTATCCACTACAATGCACTAACCAGGCACTAATTATGCGCTATTTTATGCAAAACGGCCACAACTAGCATCTAATTAAGGCGCAAGGAAAGACTGATTTTCTACATACGTTCATGCCCTGTTGATGTTATTATTACAACTTGTTTCCTGTAGGGGTGCAAAATTTAACTTTAACGGCGAAAACGGAGCATGTGTGCTTCATTATCGCGCAAGGAAAGGTTAGTTGATTCATAAGACTTGTGTATGTACGAGGGTAAGGTAAATAGTTCTCGACCTGCCACAGAGATGGCGCTCCAATCAGGAGCAATGTATTTTGCCTAACTGGTTGCATGTGTCATTAGTTCGTATGACAAGTTTCAACTTGTTCTCTCAAGTAGTTTGTCTATACGAATTTTTTGCAGTCATTACATTCTTCGTTTTGGATGGTTTCCCCAAGGAAATTCATCCGAAGCTGACAAACGTTTCCGAGGACTCTGCTCCTTCCATGTTAACCGTTAAAAAGTGGGCGCTGAATTTAAATCTAAGATGACCCACGTGAAGGACGGCAAAAAACCGCAACCACACCAGAAACCATTGAAAAAGTGCATGACATCGTCTTGGACGATAGTCGAGTAAAGGTGAGTGAGATACCTGAGGCTGTGGGAATATTGTAAGAAAGGGTGCGAAACATCTTGCACAAACAATTAGGGATGCGAAAGCTCTTCGCAGGATGGATGCCGCATTTGCTGAATGCCGATCAAAAGCAAATGCGCAAACAATTTTCGCAGCAATCTTTGGACCGATTCATAAGACTTGTGTATGTACGAGGGTAAGGTAAATAGTTCTCGGCCTGCCCCAGAGATGGCGCTCCAATCAGGAGCAATGTATGTTTCCTACCTGGTTGCACGTGTCATTAGTTCGTATGACAAGTTTCAACTAGTTCTCTCAAGTAGTTTGTTTATACGAATTTTTTGCAGTAATTTTTTTGCAGTCATTACATTCTTCGTTTTGGATGGTTCCCTTAAGGAAATTCATCCGAAGCTGACAAACGTTTTCGAGGACTCTGCTCCTTCCATGTTAACCGTTAAGAAGTGCGTGCTGAATTTAAATCTAAGATCGCATCTGCCGGAATGGTCATGGCCAGCGTTTTTTGAGATGCGAAAGGTAGGGGATCCTGTTAATTGATTACCTTGCAAAAGGCGGAACAATTATAGGCGAATATTATTCCAACCTTCTTAACCAGCTGGATGCCAAAATTCGCGAGAAGAGGCCTGGCTTGAAGAAGAAAAAAATCTTTCTCCAGGACAACGCACTTGCGCACAAGAGTGCGTTGGCAATGGGAAAACTGCGGGATTTGGGGTACGATTTGCTCGGCCATCCCCCCTATACCCTCTATACGGTGCATAATTGGTGCTCAATTACAAAATAAGAAAAAAACTCTTATTCAGAAGTTCACGGCAGTGTTGATGTAATTTTTATTTTCCTATAAGGGTGCTAAATTTAACTATAACGACGCAACACGGCGCATAATGGGCGCCTAATTACTTAATATGAAAAATTGATTTTTTTTGTGCGGAAGTTGACGAATGTGAAGTTAGCCGTATTGATGAAATTTTTACAATAGTTTGTTTCCTATAGTGGCGCAAAATTTAACTTTAACGGCACAAAATGAGTGCCTAATTATCACACAAGAAAAGATTAGTTTATTAATAAGACTATGAAGTTAGCCTTGTTGGTGAAATATTTGCAATAACTTGTTTCCTGTAGGAGCGCAAAATTTAACTTTAAGGACACAAAACGGAGCATAATGGATGCATAATTATGGTGCAGGAAAAGATTAGTTTATTCACTATGAAGTTAACCGTATCGATGTAATTTTTACAATAACTTATTTCCTACAGGAGCGCAAAATTTAATTAAACGGCACAAAACGATGCATAATTGGCGCGTAATTACTAAATAAGAAAAATTGTATTATCCAGAAGTTGACAGCAGTGAAGTTAGCCGTATTGATGTAATTTTTACAATAACTTGTTTCCTATAGGAGTGCAAAATTTAATTTTAACGGCGCAAAATGGCGAATAATTGGTGTCTTATTATTAGATAAAAAGAGTTATGCAGAAGGTCGTGTTGATGTAATTTTTACAATAACTTGTTTCCTATAGTTGCGCAAAGTTTGTCTTTAATGGCGCAAACGCATAACGGGTATCTAATTATGGCACAAGAAAAGATTAATTTATATAATTACGGATATGAAGTTAACCCTGCCAATGTAATTTTTGCACCAACTTTTTTTGCTGTGTGGGTGCTTTAACTTTATTCTAGCGGCTCAATGCGGCGCGTAATCGGCGCCTAAGAAAGAAAAAAATTATTTACGCAGAAATTCACGGCTGTGAAGTTGACTTCTTTTCTTTAAGGACACAAAATTTTAACGGCGCAAAATGGCGTCTAAGTACTGAATAAGAAAAGAATAATTTATTCAAAATTTGCGGCTCCGTGAAGTGAGCCGTATTATAAAATTTTTGCTACAATTTATTTTCTATAGGGGCGCAAAATGGCGTGTCCGCCTAATTATGCACATGTTTAAATCACATTATTTGAAGAAGTTCCGGCTATCTTAACACGCGTGGTTCTGGTGGCTGACTTAACAGTTCGTAAATCAGTGTAAATAGCGATCTAGATCGCAAAGGACGCCAACCCACAGCCAATGTTGTGTACCACGCTGTAATTTGGTACGAACACTATTTTATTAAGTTACAATGTAATGCGCAAGGACACGCCTTAACATCTTTCATAAGAACCATAAACTGAATAGTGTCATTTTTTAAATAACCCCTTTCAATATAGAACGTGATCGGTGAGTCTGGATTCGTGCGTAGCCTACTTTGATCGCATATGATACGCGAAACAACAAAACACATTTGCAAAGATAGGAGAGAGTGGAGAGACGTACATCTGAGACCACTACAGTTAGGCTAGGTTCCGTCTGAATCACAAATGAACGATTCGGAAGGGCAAGAGGATAACAAAACATTAGAATGTAAGAGATGGAGATATAATCTACATGGAAAAAAATAAGCTCTATGAATCGTATTGTTTTAAAAAACGATCGGATTACGAAAACGTTAGTAGAAGAAAGCAATTTATGTTTTGTTCTAGATATGTTGTAAAGGCTCATAATAGACATAATATAGTAATTACATCCTATTTATTAACTCTATTACTAATTATTATAAGTTTTTGTTATGAACGAATCAGTTCTACATACATAAAGACAAAATTTGCATCAATTGGGGCTTGAACCTTGGTGGCGCAGTTGGTAGCGCGGTACTCTAGCAAAGTACAGGTCGTAGGTTCGAATCCTACTCGAGGTAAACTTTTTATTTATGTATTTAATAAAATTAATAATAATTTTTATCTATTACTAATGTTTGGTGTGCAACACAAGTGGAAGAGAAATAAGGACTTCAATATAAATGAACAATATAAAGAAAATATGCTTCATTTTGATTTTTCATTGGTGTCAATTTTTTGTGTACGTTCGCCATTTTGAATTTGCCATCTTGGGTTTGTAATATTTGGAAATGCGCTTGCTCAAAAACCTAACCAAAAAAATTAAATTTCTACTTTTAATGGACAGAAGTTCTATGAAAAATATTGAGGAATGACCGCGATCTTAAATAGAAAATATGAGACCTCAATGAAATCACAAATACTTTGCATGGTTTTGTTTGAATTTTTCTTTTTACACATGTGGAAGTTGCAACATGTTTATGCCTTCATTTTAAGAGAGGCGGTAAACAAAGAAACATAGGAAGACATAGTATGTGCTGTTGTTGACAAATTGCGTTTGCCTTATCTACATAAATAGGTATTTTTATAAATGGTGTAATATCACTTTCAATGTCAAACTGCTAGAGCGCTGGTGATGCAGTGGTAGGAGCCGTCTTCCACGCTGTTGCTCCGGGTTTGATTCCCGGCTCATGCATTTTTTTTTCACTTAGGTTACAGTAGTTTTGTATATCTAATCTAATTATGTTAGGTTACAGTAGTTTTGTTTTTCTTATCTAAAATAGATACTCGCTAGCGCATCTGCATATCCTAGGTCTTCCTATGTTTACCGTTTCGTTATTCTAGAGCAGGGGAAGTTTAGCTAATGGCCAAATAAATTTGAGCGAGTAGGAGTGTGCTCTGTATCAAATTGCTAGTAAATGTTTATATACAGTAAAGTTTATAATTATTAATATGTTTAATATTTTTTAAATTGTAGCAGCAAGACTCCAAAAAAAGGTACAGCATATCCAATTGCAGGCGAAGGAGTATTAATAGAAAGGTCTTTAAGCACACGACGGTGCCAGCTCTCACGACCCACTCTTGCCACAATTGGCAATCATGCCTCGGTGACGAGTAGCAGCGGACCCGGCTGATTTTAAATATTATTAAGTCTATACTTACAGTCGGCTAAAAAACTAGATTCTCACATAAATCAAGATTAGTGTTGGGAACTGAATGTCTTTTTTATTTTTTTTAAGCATAATTATTATGCTTCTCGTTATGAAATGCTTAACTGTAAATACATAATGCTCAATATTATCTCAATACTGTTTCGAGTCACTTAACAAAGAACTATTTCTGGGTTTAGAAATTATGTTGAATTATTAGTGTATAGACAGACGTATTAAAAATACTTTAATTGAATCTCAAATTTATAAACAGTATTTGTTATAAAAAATTTATAATAATCAAAAGAAATTTATTGAGTTTGTACATAGTTTTGTCAAAAAAATACTGGAAAGCCATTATATAGAAAAATGTATATTTTTATATAATTATTACTACTTTAAAATACTTAAACGCTTATATAAAGATCTTGATTCTAGGCCCTTTTTAGGTACCTTAAATATTCAGGCTAATATGTAAATCTCTGTTGCAATCCGTACTTCCCTATTATTTAATTTTCAAAATAGAACGAAATATCAGTATTAATAGTATTAGTGACAAGTCAGTCACACATTATTGTGATTAAAAGTACAGATTATTTTTTTAAATTAAATTTCAAGCAATTAATCAAGAAGTGAATCTCATCTTACTATCAAAATACACAGTTTGACTCATTGATTTATTGCACGTACTGCAACATTTTTTATCTCGAATACAACAAATAGCAATAACATCAGTGTTCTCAAAAATTATGAAGCACTCTAGCCTTTTTCCAAATTTAATATTGTATGAATTATGTATTACACTTTAAAACAAACTTAAAAAATCAAATTAGTTAACCATTGGCGATAAAAGTTTTAAGTGTTATCAATAGTAATGTAACTTTTGCACGTAGATTAATGCATAATGCACCATTGCCAAAAATGTTGTCAACGGTAGAGATAGTGAAGATTTCCGCATGATTGCTCTTGTTGTTTGCATGATTATTATAATGTATAATCAAAAATTTAGAATTATTAATTGCAATTAGAGATTTACATAAAAAGTTGTCATTATACGAACTTTTGTTGTATTTTACTATTACTCATATTTTTAATACTCTTGTTATACCATTTTTATAAATGAAAGCAAATAATTAAGTGTTGTGTTAATAAGTATGTTTATTGTTTTGATGTTCGGTGTTGCTTCTTTCTAAAAACATTCCATCTTACTTAAAATACCAAAAAAAAAAGGTTAACAGTATAATGAATGTAGAATAAAGTTCACTGGATTGTGCTTTATATAAATGTGCGTTATTATACACTGAAATGATTGTTAGATTATAATGCTTTTCTAGTCGGTCATTAAGGATTGATTGAAAATATTTTTCCTAACCAAAGATGTTGCGGTTTTGTTCCGTATTTTAAATATTTTTCTAATTGTACAGACAACATTCCTGTCTAGTTAATTAGTATGTATATATGTATAATTGTTATAATTGAAGATATGTGGCAGTGGTATAGTTACGAAGACAGTATTATTACCTACGATAATTAAGTAGGACAATCAAATAATAATTTGGAAAGATTTCGGGTTGATTGTGATATTTAAAGCAATAGTGGTTCATTATTGCTGCTACATTTCTTTATCATCTAAGTCTAACGATTTGCCATTTGCTGTTTTACTTGAAATAAAAATCACATCAGTATTACTTAAGAGGGCAAATTGATAGACTTATGAAATAGTGTCATTGACAATGTGATATGTTTTTTTTTCTTGTATTACTATAGCAATGTATTGTTCGTTATAAAACATTGCAATCGTTGAATGTATAAAAAAGATAATGTTGTAAAGTAATTGTATTAATATAGTTTCCTATAACCCTCGCAATTTTTTCCTACCACCTCATGGTTTCCATTTGCCCTCCTTACTATATGTTGAAATGTTATCTTTATAGCCTGTTTCTAATCTAGGTTGTGACAAAAGTTAATCTATAAAATTATGAAAGAAATTGTTTATATATGTATCTCACAAGAAATAATGGGTAGTTAAATAAAATCTGGGAATGAATTTTTTTAATCTGATTACCCTTTATGAAAGTAATATCAAGAAGAAAGTGTAATGTTACACTATTTTTTTAGTTTCGATGTGCATGTAAAAAAGTGAAAGTTCGATTATTAATATTAAAATAATACAATTACCGAGTTACTAAATGTAGGCATATTGAGTAATAATAACTAATATTCTATTGGTGTGGCTATTACTCATACATTACTTTTGAATGAGTAGAAGTAAAACAACTGCTTTTTTTAAACTATTACTATATTACTTAAAATGACAATTGTTTCAACAACACTGTGTCTTTATCAGAATGAGTATTATGGGCGAATTTACAGGTGTTAAGTAGTTAAAGCAAATTACTAAATCAAGTAACTAAATAAATTGTTTAGTGTCCTCTTAAACATGGCCGTAAGTACAGATGTTTGTGCTTCAATGCAGAATTGTATACTGAATATATGTGGTGAATTGGTAGAAATACTTTCAGACGATATTAGCAAGAAAAAACGTTGTTGGGTACGAAAATGATTGTTTCGGAGAGAAACGTGGTGTTTCTTCTACGAAGCTAAGAGAATTTGCACTGTTGAATTAAATCGCTTTTAAAATCACAAAAAAACAATATTATAATGCGAACTGCTATTCTGGCCAGAATCAAATTGGAAGCCACCTTGTCTTATTTAGCAACACGAAATAGTTATAGAACTTTATAGAGATTATTTCGGGTGTCAAGGCCGGCAATTTCAAATTTGTACCCAAAGTAGGCAATGCTTTTATGAAACTCTCAATATATATTTTAACATGTTTATTGGCAACAATTGGCGTAGAAACATATGGTACAGAAGATGTATTGGTGGTGTAAGACGTAGGAGTATTGCAATTAATACCTTGCAAGTCTTTGAGTTTGAAACTTGTGAGGATAGACTGTATGTGGTCCTGTGCCCTTATGGCTGAAAGGTTGTTAACACCATTAATTCAGTGCCTACCTTACGACCAAAAGCCATGTACTGATTTTCAATGACAGGTTCACGTGTCATGGTTTCGCTTATCTGTTTTAGTTCCTTGATTACTGTTACAAAACCTGTTTCAATTTTGACATTGACCAACTTTTTTTTTGGTGGAGGTTCCACGGAGTTTTCGTTTTTGTGGGAATAGTGTTATATTTTTTCTATCTCTTTTAAGTGCCTGCTTCCGAAGGAGAATGGAACAATATTGAAAATGGATTTCATCTAAAATGTTACAGTGCGATTGGTGGAAAATATTACACAATTCACACACCAGCAAATTGTGGAAGTGAATTTTTTAATTACAAGGGTAATAATAGCATTGTTTTGTTAGCTGTTGTGGACGGCAATTATTGTTTTTGCTACATAAATGTTGGATGCCCTGGAAGACAATCAGATGGTGGAGTTTTACAGTAATCATCTTTATTTGAGGCACTAGAGAGTGGTATATTACCACATGGTGGTTTCCTTGTAGGTGATGATGCATTCCTGCTAAAAACTTATCTAATGAAATTGTATTCAAAAGTGGCTTTTCAAAGGAGCAAAGAATTTTTAATTATCGCCTTTCTCGGGCCAGAAGGATAGTAGAAATTGCTTTTGGAATTCTGGTTAGTAGATTTCAAATTTTCGAAAAGCCATTAGAATGCTTACCAGAAACGGTAGATAAAATTATTAAGGCGTGTTGCTCAATACACAACTATTTAAGAATCACTTCAAATAACACTTATACACCAGCTGGATCATTAGATGAAGAAGATGGTGTTCGTATTAAGCTAGGTTCTTGGAGAAACGAAATTAATAATCCCTTGCCCTCAACAGGAACATTGGGAAATAATCATTCTTCAAGACTTGCTAGAGAAATGTGAGATTGAAACTTGGTCTGCAAAGTCCATGCCACAGAAACAAGAAGAGCACGAGAGAGAAAAGACGAGACGTTTAAACTAATGGAATTACCACATTTAATGGAATTCTTTTGCTATGATAGATGTTGTGGGGCATGTAAAAGCTTTCAAAAATACGAAAAATGTAAATTTCCTTCAACAAGACATGGATAAAATTAACGAAGCTTCTATGTAAAAATGAAACGTATTATAAAGTCTAGAGACTGTAGGAAATTGGAGCGATTATCCGAGGGGACAGAATTAGTTATAATAGGTATTAAACCGGTAACCACAAGAAATAAATTACATAACGTATTACATTTTGACGATCTGGATACATTATATATATATATCTAATTATTGATTAGAAAGAGAATTGGAAGAACAAAGTATAGATTTAAATTATAAAATTAAATTGGATGTACTAAAGCATACGCCTATTAGACATAAACAGAGAATTGTAATTTGTGTGTAAAAATGTTACCTATTTTTTGTGTAAAAAATAAAAGTGTTGTAAAACTTGTTTATTTGATTTTATTTAAATTATATTGGAGGAATGGGTGTAAGCACTCAACAATATTCGGATAGGATCGGTTATCTTTGGGAGTCGAGGAGTGGGGTCGCATTAACTAGCACAGTTAATGCGATTCGTACTTATATGAAAACATCGCATCGCAAAATTTTACCTATGTATATAGTCTCCAGTGAGTAAGCATTATTATCATAATGCATTCTCCTGTATATGAACCAACATCAGATGACATTAGAGATTTTTGGGATTTGTTAGTAATCTCCTACAATATAACTGTTGAAACTGATGATGAAAACGATGAAGTGGATGAGATGAATGTATCTCACACTCATGATGATGATGATTCACAGAAGAAGACCGATTAGTTAGAGGGAAAAGGCGAATCTCAAGACCATGATGGTAGTGACGAATTACAGTCGAAAAAAGAAGAAGACTGATAACAATGTAATTAAATTAAATAAATAAATGATGTATTGTTTTAAATATATTTTTTAAACACTAAGTTTTCTTTCAATTTTTATTAATAATCTTATTTTCGGAATGGACTTTCGGGTTTGTTTATAATTTGTATATTTAAGAAGCTAGTTTCTATCAATCTTATTGGATTTAATACAAAAAACAAAAGCGTTGGAAATTAAACGTGGCTTTCGTCTCTCCCATCCCCGCGTTTCTCTTGACCCTTTCCTCTCTGACGTCTGTCGTGACCGATTGGCTGGAAGTTTGAGCTTGTTTGTGACGCCATCTAGTGATGTATGAGCTAACAAACGTTTTTCTGTAATAGAGATTGATCATGGCTCCACGTAGCTGTATATTTTCAAAGCCACATACAGTTCCTAGAAACTTGAGCACGGGTCTTCGCCCCTTGTCGCGGACCCTTGACAAAATTCTCAAAAGGTCTGTGTAAATAAAACATATAAGCAAGCAAGACCGCTCATTCAACGCGTGTTTAAATTGCATGTTAACCAATAACATTCTGATGTATACCAACCAGCTCTTAATTACACATTTATTTTTAAAGTAATGAGTTGAATTATATTTGTTATTGCACTGTATACTGTACATAGGTGGTTGAGCATTTTCAATAACGACTAGGACGTTCGGTCTTGTTTGATAAAAATCTAAGGTTTTTTAAAAAGATACAACCTTTTTTTTTATAGAAGTCATTTTCAGATACATCTTGAATTTATTTATTTCGTTATTTAATTGGATATAATTAAAACATTCTTATGTATCTGGTTTGATTGATTGATTGTTTTGAAGGTTGTTTCCTCAAAACGAAATTGTTTTACCAAAAGTGAAAATGCAATGGTAAATTTTAGGCACCCTTTTATATCAAAACGATCATTATAATAGAAATGTGATAATTTTAATAACAATCATGATAATAAAAATTTAAAACTCTAATAAAAATAATATGGGAAAGTACACGGTCAATTTAAACTATATGTTGCACATGTAATTATTACATTCCAAACTGTTAATGAGTGAGTTTCAATAAACAATTTGTGTGTGCGTATGTACAATGAATATTTTTCAAATCGCGATGAAAAATTACTTTTACTGATAGAGAACCAGTTATATATCAACTAGGCATAAGTAAAAACATAGAAAGTGATTTAGTTTGATTAGACGAGTAACACAAAGCAGTGACCATCACTCATAAACCAATTGTCCAAAACGTTCTTTAAGTACAGAGCCGGTAAGTGTGCTTTTAACCCTTTACTTGATTTACTTGTACAAATTTTAATTACAGTTATAAAACACGTCTAAGCTATACGTAACAAGTTTCTTTAAAAAAATATTAAGGCGTACAATATACAAACATTTTAACGGTCGGATGGATATGAAACATATTTCAATGCATTAGGACTAACAGGTAAAACTATGTTTTAATATTCGTTTAGAAAACAATATTGTAATAACTGTTATGTAATTAATTACTTAATAAAAATTTTTTGTTTCATTAGAGAATAACCTGAATGTCAGTATTTTTTTTTTTTATAACTCACTGAGGATTTTTTTTATTATGACATTTACAATAAAAATAAGTGTTCTATAATTAAATGTTACTGTCATTCAAATTCTCCAAGCATTATCAATCCCTAACACAAGTGCTGTCTTACAAGAACCTCCTTATTAGAAATACAATGTATAAATAAATTTCTCGTATAGGTAAAAGATCATCCGAACGTACCCAATAGCATATGACTATTTAAACAATAGAACCGATAATTTTAATAATAATATCTTATTAGGGTAATTATGAAATTTCCAACATTGTATGCGTGTGCGTTTGCCTAACCTCCAGGGATACTGCTCTTAATACAACCAAAAGGACCTTAATTAGGGTTAAAGATGACCATCAAAAATAACCCTAAGACCAACTCCAGGTCCAAGACCTAGACCCAGCTCCAAGACCAACCCCAAGTCCAACACCAGCCCCTACATCTGCCCTTCACGTGAGCAAGTACAAAAAGTTGCTGTCAAAAAGGCTCTAATTAGGGTTGAAAATTCCATGAAGGGTTGACCCTCGAAAAGAAACTATAGGGGTAGAAAAAAACGTCCTACACGTGGGCGGCCATAAAATAGGGGTGAAAAACACGTCCTACACGTGGGAGTAAGAAAAACAAAATTAGGGATGAAAAGGGCCTTCGAAAAGAAACCATAGGGGTGAAAAACACGTCCTACACGTGGGCGAGTAAGAAAAACAAAATAATTAGGGATGAAAGGGGCCTTCGAAAAGAAACCATAGGGGTGAAAAATACGGTCTCACACGTGGGTGTGTAAAAACAAAAATAATTAGGGGTTGAAAAAGGTCTCCGGAAAGAAACCATAGGGGTGGAAAATACGGTCCCCCATGTGGACGTATAAAAAGTGAAATGTAGGTTTTCCCCAGAAAATTCACTACCAAAACTTTATTCTTTAATAAAACTTTATAGACGATTACTCAATTAGACCGGTAGTTTTATACATAACAGCACCTGCATTTAAAATATCAAACCGATTAACAGACATTACCCAACAAAATAGTGGGTTTTCTCATAAACATAGTATTTTTAGTTAATCGGAAATATTCAGAATTTAAGTATCCCTAAAATGCTATATTGATTTCATTTGATGTAAAGAATTTGTTTCCGTAGATCCCAGGTGTAGAGGTCGTGAATATTATAGACAATATGTCAACAAAGAAAAAGGTTAATCCCTTTTTAAAACAGGATTGGTTAAATTCCGTAATAGTATGTTTAGATCAAAATTACTTTGAATTTGATAACGATATTTTTATCTCTATAAAGGTTTTATCAATGGGAAATCCATTAAACTCTTTGTTAGCAGAAATATTTATGAATAATTTAGAAAATCAAATACATAATCAGCACATAAAATAATATATAAAAAACAATTAAAACAAGCGTTAAATCTAATTTATCCTAATATCCCAGGTTTAAGAACGAATTTCGTCTATTTGACATATATAGGAAAACTTACAAAAATAATCTCTAACGGCTTAAGAAAACTTGATTTGAATATAGCCTTTAAATGTAATAATACACTAGGAAAATATGTAAGAAGTAATAAGTCATAAACTGATAGGGGAGGAGTTTATAAGTTGAATTGTGATGATTGCAATAAATGTTATATCGCTCAAACAGGAAGAAGTTTTAAAAGTATAATATCTAAACATTTAAATTTAAGAATAATAAATCTAGCCATGCTTCACACTTAAGTACAGAAAACCATAATTTTAATAGTAAACTTTGAAATTTTAAACATTCAGAACAAAAGTAGAAAACTAGATTTATTAGAAGCTTTCGAAATTAAAAAATATAAAATGTCTCGGAAGTCTCTATTTTATCATAAAATTGTGCATATCGTGGTCCCTAAAATTTCATACTGAATATATTCTCGTTCCAACCACTTGTTCTGTAATTCGAAAGCATGTGTACGGCCAGCTAGGGCACAAGGAAATATTTTTTTTAGACAATAAAAAATATTCGTATATACATTTTGAGGATATGAGCGCCAATTCATTCCTAACACTCCTAGATGATCTGCAATGATTCAGATATTTGGGGACTGCTGGGGTGATGACGAATGTAATGTATTGGAATTAAATAAAGAGGCGTCAAACAATACTGAAAATTTTGATATAAACTCAATGCCTGTTTTCTTTGAAGATTACACATTGTAAGTAAATCATAATAGAGAGACGAAATAAATTTGTTGGCATTGGGAAATTGCATTTTCGGGAAAACACAATATGGACGAAAGATAACGGTTTACAAAATAAAAAGGAGTTTTGCGAGTCATATGAACCATCCATTCCAGACGATTTAGAAACGCTAACAGATATATTATTGTGACGGATATATATATATATATATATATATATATATATATAAGTGCCCACGAGATCACTTTCCGGCTGCCATTTTTTGTTTATCTATCGATTTCAATGAAACTTGGCAGTTGTTACTAACCAAGCGTCATTTTAGGAATTTTGACAAGCATTTCCGACTTCCGGTTTCACCTGAAATAACCTTAAATTTTGATTTTTAAATGACACTGTATATTTTTGTTTTAGGATTCTGGAGGTCATTTACGATTGCGTAATATTTAAATCGATTTTTTCCAAATGTAATTTTAAAATTGAATTTATTTTCTCATCCAGAGTGCCATGACCATCTTAAAATCATTCTACATACTTAACTCACTTCCAGAAAATGCAAACTCACTTTTATCTTTGTTAACTTTTTACTAGAACGTTATAAACTTTATTTTGCCGTAGCTCAAAAAATTAAATGGAAGCATACCACTTTCATAAAACTACTAAATGCAGTATTTTAAAACGAATTTAATGACGTATAACACGTTTTGTCATTTTTACCCATTTTATCAACAAGATGGTGCGCCGGCTCACAACGCTATAGTTGTGAGAAATTACTTAGAAGAACGATTTGGAGAACATGTTATCTCTACCCGTGGACCAATCCGGTGACCTCCTCGTTCGCCTGACCTTACACCTCTTGACTTTTTTTTGTGGGGCCATATTAAGAAGATTGTTTACCGAACACCGCCAACAACACTTAACATCTTAGAAAACCGTATACGAGCGGCATTTTCTAGCATTACCCCCGACATGCTTAGGAATGTCGTAGAAAACAACGTTTTTCGTGTTAGGAAATGTCAAGAGGTGGAAGGGCAGCACTTTGAAAATTTAATTGGTGGTTAAAAGGTCCAAAAGTTATAATCTAATACCTATTGTTAATGTTATATTATTGTTAATGTTATTAATTTTTTTAAATTATTTTTAATACTGTTTAAAATTATTACACTCTGTTTTAAAATAAATTTTGTTCAATTGTTTTCTGAAAAAATTGGGAAAATACGCAAAGCAATGCATTAAAATTGTGCTGCTTTAAAAACAACTCTCAGACGCGCCCATAATGCGGCAAAAATAAAGTTTAAAACGTTCTAGTAAAAAAGTTAACAAAGATAAAAGTGAGTTTGCATTTTTCTGGAAATGAGTTAAGTATGTAGAATGATTTTAAAATGGTCATGGCACTCTGGATGAGAAAATAAAATTCAATTTTAAAATTACATTTGGAAAAAAATCGATTTAAATATTACGCAATCGGCCGTAAAATGACCTCCATAATCCGAAAAACAAAAAATATACAGGGGGTGTCATTTAAAAATCAAAAGTTAAGGTCGTTTCCGGTGAAACCGGAAGTCGATAATGCTTGTCAAAAATTCCTAAAAATGACGTTTGGTTAGAGTAACAACCCTACCAAGTTTCATTTAAATCTATAGATAAATAAAAAAATGGCAGCAGGAAAGTGATCTCGTATCCGGTTATATATATATATATATATATATATATATATATATATATATATATATATATATATATATATATATATATATATATTATAAATAAACCATCTCCGAGATATCAAAATAACCGTTATATTAGTTCTCCACATGGATTAGATTACTTCTATTACTTAAAACGCAGTGATACTAGCTAGTTTCACTGTCTCTGCCTTTACTAAATTACTATAAATATGACTCGTATGCTAAGATAACAAATAATCTGCGTTCCTCTTTTTAACGCAATAGTCAAATAAAATTTCTGTAGAAAATGTGATCGACGTTATAACTACGCTCGAATCTCTCAGTATTATGCACCTCGAGAAGGAAAACGGAGCGTCGATTCAATGCCTGAATCGCGAATGATTAATATGTCAATTGGTTGTACGGTACACTGCGGTCTATATTTACACGTTACTCGTTAACTCTACTAATGGCCTAGTTCTGAATGACAGTTATTATTTTTATTTACCAACACAAAAAGCTTAAGTGTGTGCAGCGAGTTTTTCGTTACCGAGAAGCTATGCGCTTAATGTCTGGAAATTAGGAATGGACATTTGGTTTCTCCCACACAAAAGCGATAACTGCTCCATAGAATAGGGAGAGCACTAGAATTAACGCTCAACACCTTTTTCTTGGATCCTCGACATGCCCCTTTTGACAAGTTGCACTTAACGATAAATCAATCACGTGTTGGCTGAATGACACAATACAATCCCCTAAGGGGTTGCTTAGCGAAACTGCCCCTACTCATGGTAGTTCTTTCAACACGGATTTAAGGTAACGCCGTCCCGCTATAATTCACCACTGGTGGTAACGGTAACTTATTAGCGCCTCTGCGTTTGCACTAAGGGTCCTTCTCATGCATAACTCACTTACCGCCAACCTGTCGCTTAAAACATTTTAAAAACTGCGATATACGTAAACCAAATCTTAATTCAAACTTCTATCTAAACTTGATAAACAAACCAAAACTTATATTTCGTTTCCCAAAAAAATTATGAGTTATCAAGTTTAATTGCATGAACTTTTACTACATTTCAGAAGTTCGGTAGTAATAGTAATCCATATTTTCGTAACTAAGGGCTAGTAATCCATAAAATCACGACCACGTGACACAATTGGAAAAATAAGCGCCTGTCTGCCCGCCGATTTGGGCGTGCTCAAACCAATTTTTTATTAGAAGAAAAAACATCCTTTTATTACGACAGCTGGTTTGTTGGGGAGAAGGGCGTAAATAACCAGCACTACTTGACCGTGCCTTTTAACTAAGATCACGTACACCTGGTGGAATAGTGTCGGTGCAATGAAGAAAGTTCAATCAGCATACCATACGTCGGCATTTAAAAAAGGTAGTTATGATTCGCAGCCAAATATAAACATTTTCTGATCATCTATACCTCTTGCGTTGTATTTGCTGGCATTTTTAAATTACTTACGAACTGCTGAACCTGTACATTTGCCGCACTCATATCATGTGTGTGATTATTTCTTTAATAAAAAATCCGTTCTGTGGGTGGATTATAGCGCGACATCTTCCAATTTTCTCGCAAACACAAAACTTCACTGATTGATCACGTTTATTAGTTTTTTCATATACATATAAATAATTGTCATGATTAAATTTTTCTTGCCCACGTTGACTTAAGATTGTATCATTATTCATTCCTCTGATCTGTTCATGGGAACTAATCAAGAGAATGAATATGATAGGGTAAAGATGGGGAATGCCGGCCCCTTAAGCTGTTTTGTCAATTTTATCTTTATTGTTCATACAGAATTGACGGAAATCGGGTAAATGAAAGCTTATAGCCTATCCGAGAAAACGAAAAAAATTTTTCAAAAATATACAAAAGTAACAAATTGATAAAAAAAACCACATAGTAGCCGCCATTACCCGACAAGATGGCGTAATGACGTCTTTATATCTTTTTTTAAGAGCAGAAATCGCACAAAGGTTCTGCGTTCAGTATCGGCACATACATCGTGAGCCCACTGACTACACACACAGCATTGCAGCCACAGCTCCGATGCTTGCGAGTATCACCGCATATTATGCATATGTCTTCCTTTATTTCTATTTTCACTTGAATCACTGACATCCTCATTTTATGAATCATACCCTTGTGTCACCACCACCGCCTTCTTGCAGGATATTTTCTGGTTTACTCTTGTTTCAGTAGTGTTGAATCTTCCTGGTTGATGTGCATCATCCCCTACAAGTTTGCGTTTCGTTCCTTTATTTCATCTTCTCCTTCTTCAGTTGAAGTTGTTTCTTTTCTTCTTTCTCGTCTAAAGTTGACTTCATAGGAATAGATGTGAATATCTCGGGATGCTGGTTTATTATTTTTCGTTGTTGCCTGTGTTTCTGATGACACAGGTAATGGTATTACATCAGAAAATGATACTCCAGACGGATTCTGAATATTTTTTTTACCTTCTTCATTGGTCTCGTTCAATTCTACTATTGATGCATTTTCATCCTGAACATTTTCAGCTTCATCAAAATTGGCCCCCCGAGTTTCGTCAGCTGCCTGTGATGGAGTAAAGATGTCAGCAAAAACAAAGGGAAATATTCCAGTTTCTTGGAAGCCTTTAATTGCCCTTTCAGGTGTAGCCACTCGACCGTACGCTTTATTAAATATCTCAGCTGTTTCATTGGTAGCTATCCTTTGCCCGATATTAATAGCTAGAACACTGCGTATCGTAAGCTGTTTTTAATGAAAATTAAAAGGAAATATTTAATGATTGCAGGCGGAGTTCCCTTACAGAAGGTGTAGACCTGTAGCGTGCAGTGACTAGCGTTGTTATCTACCAGCAGCAAGACAGGATCTTCTTTGGTTGATGACGTATTTTTGAAACTGATCGAGCCATTGCATGAACATATTTTAATTTATCCACCCATTGTCAGAACGGCAATAGGTGCACTACGTGGACCATTTCTCTTCAGTTGCACATTCAACCTTTTACGCGCATAAATAAATAAAGGAGGAACATAAATGCCCGAAGCACTTATGGCACACATTATAGTTGTTGTTTGTCTTCTTTCGGCACTGGTTATAAACCCTACTCTTTTTTGCCTTTTTTCTGCATATATTTTTACTGGTTTATGAACCGTCGTGATACCAGTTTCATAAGCATTAAAGATTTTCGAAGGTGAACATTTATATTTTTCCTTCGCCCTATCCAAAATTTCGTAAAAGTAAGAGACTTTACCTCTTTTAAACGCAGAGGTTCTGTTAATTCTGGTTGCTTCCGGTTTTCTCAGACTAATATTTTGATTTCTATTAAGAAATACTTTTAGGCATCCTTTACCAGCAGATTGGTTATTCTCCGAAAATGGATTATACGTTATTTTTGTTAAGTAGGTAAACGCGCATCGTTTAATGTCATCGGATGAGATCCCATAAAAAACTTTAGGAAGTTTGAAGCTCTTCATCGGCTTTGGTAAATACCGAAGGACGTCCCAATCGAGGGCTAGAAGTGTTCTCATTTTTCATTGTATCTTGCAAAGTGCTCCGAGCAATACAGAATGTTTTGGAAACCTCCCTTGTACTTCTACCATTACGGATGGAATTTAGTGCAGCATGCATACGGCTTTCACTGTTTTTCTAATGTGTTTACTTGGCATTCTTCAATCCTCTTCAATCCACTTAAAGGAAATTATAGGTGATAGATGCGGGTAATACCGGCAGGCCGGTATTACCGGAACATAGCAGACCGGTATTACCTGAAACTATAACCCATAGAAAAGTGCGGGATAGATACACGACTCCTACCATTCGGGTCGTTTTAATAAATTAGTTGTGTATTACGTCACCTGGGCGCTAATGAAGCACAGGTGGGAGTTTTAAAAATTCATATTCAACTGCTTTATTGTGAATTTATAAGAACTGGCCCATCTGCACCACATCAGTTTAAAACCGAGGTGGTGCAAATGGGTCTAAAACTATTAAAATATTTAACTTCCATAATATTGGGTTTGCTAACGTAAGTAGGTATATGAATATATATAGAGATGGTTAGAAATAAGATTAATACTGGGGCAAGAGTTAACAAGCTTATATTCTTTATAGTGGGCAAATTTAATTAGATTGGAGATTGTATACACTGCGTTTTAATAAGTAAATTAGTAGACCAGTGAGAGAATATGATTTTGATTTAACGAAATAGGCTTTGTGGAATTTGCACAAGTTTGTTTATTTATAAAAAGCAATGAGCTATACTAATAGCATGTGAGGAAGGTCAGAACGATTTATATTTGTGAGTACGATTTGATTCGTAGAACATATTTCAGTAAATTTACAGTTTATTCAAATTATTTAAGCAATTTAGAAACTTTACAGATATTAATCACATGAAGTAGGTAGAATATGTATAGATTTAGTTACAATGCAGGAACCATATAAACGTTAAGAAAGGGTTATGATACGAACACTGTATAGTTATAATTCACAGACAAAGTGTACAAAAAGTGCAGGAGAAGTGGTAGTGCGTTTTAAACATTAATTAGAACGTGAACAACATTTCTACATTGGGATAATTAATATAACATTACATTTTGTGCACAAAATTTACATAAATGTGTTAAGCAATATGGATTTCTGAATTGACAAAGTTTTAGACTATAGAGTGAAAGTAAACAGTATTGATGTTAAAGACAGTTATAAGAACATCATAAAATAACATTTCAAGTGATTTGGATGTTTTACACGCAAGTTATGAGTAAAATTGCAATAAATTAGGTTAAGTATTATATTTAAGAATTTTGCAAATTTATAGCATTTTTTAGGATAATTTAAGCTTAAAATAAAATATAAAAGCAATTAATAGAAGATTTCCGTCGTTTTCATAAAGAAATTTACAATGTACAAGTTATATGAACATAAAATTAGAGAAGTGGGGTTAACTAACTAAAATTACAATATGAAAAAGGAATTTCTGTTAAAATTAAGTTATATGGTTTGAAGTAAATGTATTCTAATACAGTTTTTCATGTAGATTACGAATATGTATTTAGTTTAGGTGTAAAATATAGAATTTCTTAGATATAAGTAAAATTAGATTATAAATTGTCAAATCGCAAAGCTTCGAAGAAAATAGGGCTTATGAGGTATCTTTTTATGCGGAATTTTCTCCTGATTCCTAATCTGTTTTCAAAATGTAAATCCGACTTATTTTAACAAAGTTATAGCATAATTTGTCTATTAGTTAAGTTTACAATTTTTTTTAGACCAATCAGATGCTTGGATTTTTTGTGCGTATGGTACAGAAAAATTTGAAAATTTGGTGTCTAAGACAAATGTATAAAAGGAATTGCTCCTGATTTCTCGCTTTCTTACCTCTTTCCTTTTGCTTTCGATCTCTAGTTTTTGCTCTTGCCTTTTGAAATTTTTATGACTAACAAGTCAAAGTGTTAAGAGTGTTGGTGTTAACATGTAAGTTACAAGTTACGTTTATATTATCGTTTTTGAAACGTGATCAGTGAAGAGTCGAAACCTCAGAAACAATTGTTTTAACCTATAACTAAATTTAAAAATTAGGTTACCGATATAATTGTCGATTATAATCATAAAATTGTTTCGATTTGAATTCGTGTTCAAATATCGGTTGATGTGTTTTTTTTTCTTTCTTCTCATGTTAATAAAATTATTCTGTTATTTCGATTTGATGTTTATTTTCTTTGAAAGCGACGCAGTGTTAATAAGCTAAATTCCATAACGGGATCTAAAATAAAAGTGAAATTAATTAATATTTATATGAAAATAAAATATAAATTTAAAATCGAAAAATTTTATAAACATTTAAACGAACTTCTAAACATACGATTTAAAATAAAGTGCTTAACTGAAAATATATGAGCAATATTACGTTACATCACATTTACCAAGAAGAACAGTCGTTCATCAACAAATTGGATTTGGATGAATTATGGAAATTTATACATCACCATTGTGAATAGCAAAGCAGCATCATCGTCTACACATGGGAAGAAGTCTACGTACAATATTCAAATATGAAACCAACCAAATGAAAACATCCTTGGGATAATCTAGTAACACATGTGAGTGAAATTTGATTTTCATAACCCATTCATTGCATTGATTATTCGTTTAATTTCCTGTATTTATGTTTTTATTGATTATATGTGTAAATGTTTGCGCGACAACATGTATAAATATCTGTAAGGTAAGTGAACCGGTGTTATTTTCAACATTATAATTTTATTTTTGAACAAAACAAAATTGAACTCACATATTTTAGATCGTTTATTGACATTTTTGACAGGTTGCATTTTAATTAATTCAGTTAGGACGCTACGCATGCGTTATTGTGCAGGTTTAACTAAGGTCTGTTTCATATACCAAACCTTTATTATAAGTTATAATTTATTTGACAAAGAACATTTCTATGTTGGAAATAAAATTTTCTATGATTTCACAATTACATTTTAACGCAATTAAAATAACTTCAAAGATTAAATTATTTTTATTTTATTTGCCAACAATAAGCGTTAAAGCTAATGAACTCTATTGCCAATATGAGATAAATTGAGCTAGTACGGTGCATCATAATTATATAATGAACTCTATCCCCAATTGAAATTATTTAACGTTAAAATATAAATTATTTATAAATATCATTACAATATATATATATATATATATATATATATATATATATATATATATATATATATATATACGATAATTAAAAAGTGTCTAACTACAATTTTTATTTACTTACACTAAATTCGTCAAAAATAAATTAACATTATAAAAGTTACAAAATTTAGTCTATTCAAACATGTATTTATATTTACTTATACAATACTTATAAACAAAAAATTATTTTATCAACATAACAACAAACACATATACTTAGTGATGTAATAAAATCAGATAATTAATAAATAACGATACTAGGCAAAGTTTTTCCTAGATACAATTATTTAACAAATGGTAAACCTCTCATCACTAATTATATGCCGCTTATCATTTAATTAATATGCCGTCTCGTCCACAATCGGTAGATTAAAAGGAGGTTCAATTATATTGAATTTTAAATTGGTAACTCACCTGAAACGCCGCTTGTCACTCAACTGCTTAGTTATTTTCACTTATGCCTATTAATAAAAAATTATGTAAAAATTTAGATATATAATTAAATGAAATCTCGGGCACCATGTTATCTTTAAATCAGGAAAATAACAAAACCTATTTAATGAACATTAAAAGCATTCTAATAATAACAAATAATAACAATATGCAAAAATTTATTTACCAAAATTATGGATAGTAGGAGAGGTACTAAAAGGTTTTAAAGCTAAGCTTAATAGATATAAAATTTACCACAAAAAATTCCTCAGCAGTATTTTCTATAGACAGCTTCAAATACGGAGGCGGAACGGTCAAACAGATGAAAGCATTTTTACATCTCTTTCTTATTCTGGATGTTTTATTGAATTAAACTTGCATTTTAATATTATATTATTAATTTTTTCCAAAGAGAAACTTGGGTAAATAAGTTACTTAATAGCCATTTGTAATATAAGTGTTTAAAAATTAAAAGGTGGTGAAAATATAGTGCCACCTAACGTTTAAATTAATGTGCCACATAACGTGCCACCTAAACGTGCCTAAAAAATCAAACAAATGCTTAGTTTAAACTATACTGAATTAAAAATTACTCACCATCAAAATTTCGTGATGGCACGAATATAAAAATTAATTAAAATCATCTTATTGCGGTTAATATTCAGCATTAACTGAATTACTCAAAAGCTTTCTGAATCAACCAAGTGTATTTTATCTTCACGCTTGCGCGAATACAATACTATAAATCCAACTTTTAAAGAGAGGGAATTAAAACTATTTACGTAATATTACACACAAAAGATTTGTTCTTGAAAATGCAATTTAAGTTGCCAATTTTCACGTTTACATGAAAATAATTAAAAATTCCTCTAATTTTACGCCAAATAAATTAATGATCTTAGATTAATGTACTTTTTATACAACCACCAAAAAAAGGTTGTTACATACTTTGTTCATAAAATAATAAATTTGACATACACATATAAGTAATAATCATTGTACACCATTTTAACAGAAAGAATAAGGTTAATTAAACACCGGGCCTTAGGGTATTATGGTGATTAGATGTTGCTTGACTAAAGTCACTAAATATAGTGCCGCCAGCGCCTTCGGTGACGTGATACATAACTATGGGGTTTGGAACCAAACTTAATACCAATTTTATTAAAGGAGTGAACAGCGCATGCCATAACCTATACCACGTCTTTGCATACATGTAGAATTTTTTGTGATTAAAATCTCAATCTGTTTACATCAACGTATAGAGCAGGAAAGTTGCAGTATAATATTTACCCCGATTATAAAAGTTAATAATCGAAAATTTTACGTACCTCCTAAAAATCTGTTTCACTCTACCAACTAACCACACATTACGTTTAGCCATGTTACAAACCAGTCAAGCGGTTGACAGTCGCGGAATTTTAAGCACACATTTGACTATGCTGTAACAGGTGGCGCAGCTTGTTTCCGAGCCTAGAAATTGATTTAAAATGGAACTATCTAGTGGCCGGTATAAAATTACCAAATTAACTGGAACACAACGGAAACTCAAATATTCGTAAATTACAAAATAATTAAGATGATAACAAGTAACTTATCGATGACACGTAATGCATAATCAGGTAAATTTGGAACCGGATTAATCCGATTAACAAAATGGGGTTCCTTAAGGTGTTGTAAGTGCTACAAGGTATTCTTCTATTAAAAAATATGTATTTGCCTTAAATGCTAATTACGTATTTTTAATGCCTTTTGACCTTGGATCTTTATACAGGGTGTCCGCGGGGGAACTACGAAGAAATCGTATACGTATTCTTTGAACAATTTTAAACAAAAATGATCACGTGCAATTTTTTACAATTCCTAACCCATAAGGAGATATGGGCTGTTGCACATAAAATAACGAGGTGACAAAGAAAAATGGTTACAGTTGTTCAAAATACGATCCACGCTGTAAAAATCGTAAGAGAAATTTTGGTTGCCTAGCAAGTATTACTACAATAAAATGTGTCTTATTTGACGTAAATTTAATTTATTATCTGCTTTGTAACAATCATAATTAATTTAATTACAATTAAATCATGCCTTATCAATTTTCAAATGAGGAATACAGTGATATGGTATTCCTGTACTGCTTGTTGTTACGCAGTAGCAGCAGAGTACAAAAGTCGTTTTTCAAATCGTCGTGCTGACAAAAAGATATCCCGGATTTTTCACTGTCTTCGAGAAACAGAAAGTTTTCTTACACATCGAAGTGTTCGAGAGTCTCCACGACATGCGTTTGCAGAAGAGGTGCTAAGAGAAGTTGAAATCGATAGCCGAAGGAGGATTAGACGTATAAATGCAGCCCTATAAAGTTACTATTACCGGATTTCAACATCGCTTCACGGTAAATGTTTGGGCCGGTATCATCAAAGACAATCTCATTGGACCACACATTTTTAATGGGCACTTATACTTAAAAATGTACAAACAATTCTTGAAAGAAGATTTACCAGCATTGCTTGAAGATGTTCCCTTAAAGCCATTGGTAGAAGCAGGACCACGATTTCAAAAATTCTTCACTAAAATGGAATGCATCCGTATCACCTTCGACCCGTTCAGCACCTTCTTTCCGGCTATTTGGCTCCAATAGTTCGGTTTTGTGAATGGATGATCACACATGATGATAACATTCCAGTTACACTCTTTTGTGATGAGGCAACTTTTTCTCGGGATGGAGTGAACAATAATCATAATGTTATAGTGAATGTTTCTACCAAATTTCAAAATAATCATAATGAGCACGTTTTGTCAGATGAAAATCCTCATGAAATTACTATTACCGGATTTCAACATCGCTTCACGGTAAATATTTGGGCCGGGATCATCAAAGAGAGTCTCACTGGACCTTACATTTTTAATGGGCACCTAAACTCCGAAATGTACAAACAATTCTTGGAAGAAGTTTTACCAGGACTGCTTGAAGATGTTCCCTTAATTGTACGTCAAAACATGTGGTATTTGCAGACTACGGGCGTGTTATAGCGGAGTTTTTGCACAGAAAATTTCCCAACCGGTGGATTGGTAGAAACGGACCTGTACACTGACCGACAAGATCACCAGATCTCACACCTTTAGACTTTTATCTGTGGGGCCATGTTAAGTTTTAGTGTACGGGCAGAGTAAACCATCTTCAAGAAGTGATTGAACGAATTTTAATGCATTTACCAATATTAGTGACAATTTCGCAAATATTGAATGGAAAGAGAGCTGCGAAGGTGTGTGGCATTATGTTTGGAGGTTTGAGGATCTCATTTTGATCAACGGCAACCATTTTTGTTTGTCACCTCGTTATTTTATGTGCATTTTTGTGCTATGTTGTGTTCTTGTTAATTTGTTAATTAAAATTGTTATTAAAAGTTTTGTTTTATGATAATTTTAAGGCTTAAGTAGCTGTTAAGAGTATTCTCTTTACTTTGTTTTACATTTTTCTTCACCACCCATATCTCCTTAGGGGTTAATAATCATTTTTGCTTAAAATTGTTAAAAAAATACGTATACTTATTCCTCGTGGTTCCCCCGCGGACACCCTGTATACTTAAATGTAGGAAACTAGAACAATTAAAACTATTGTACCTATTGTGTTACATTTCTCTTTTCAATGGTTTGCATAAATATATTTAATTGGCAATTATTTCAAACAATTATGTAGTCTATTCGTAAATACTTTTTACACTAATATCTAGGTACGTAATCGCACCTGTCTGATGCAATCAAGTAATGATTAAAAAACATGTAATAGTATATAAAAAGAGCTAAATGTAGTCACTAATTGACTAATAAACAATAATTTAAGGCGGGTATTGAGTTAGCTTAGCAAAGAGTTAATTGGCAATGAGATGAGCCGGCAGAGAGTTTAGATGGCGGTAGTGGGTTGGCGACCATGAGCTGCCAGCGGTGAAGTGCCCTATCCTCAAAATATATAGGGTGTTTTATTAGAGAAAAGTGATATTTTTGAATCTCAATTTTCTCAGGAACACCCTGTAGCATTTATCTGTAATATTTCTTCTTCGAAACATAGGCTTAGTTTACAGACCGATCGGCCTACTACCAACGATGGGAAAACCACTGGAGAAGATTATCCACACCCCACTGCAGGAAAAAGTCAACGAGCAATTCGCGTTCCGCTCTCACCACTCGACCACCCAACAGGCGCTCCGAGTCGTGGAACATATCGTGCGCGGATTCAACTGAAAGAAGTTCACCGACAAGATCTGGCACCAGGGGCTCCTCTTCAAGTTGATGGCATTCGGGATTTCGCTACCAGTGGTGAAGATTGTCCGGTCCCACCTCCCCTGCTGAAGCTTCAGGACGAAACTACCCCACTGCAGGTCGTTTCCCAGAAGAATCACCGCGGGAGTTCCTGAAGGTTCGATACTTGTCCCTACACTTTTCAATGCTTATGTTTCAGATCTGCCAAAGACTAACGGAAGTATCCTACCCACCTACGGAGATGACACCGCAGCCCTCGTCAAGTCATCCAACATCCACCAGGTTGACAAGCTCCTTTAAAGAGCAGTCGACCACCTGGGGGACTGGTGCATCGGCATCAACCCCGAGAAGATCACATCGGTCCTGTTCACCCGAAGGCTCGCGAGGCCCACGAGAAACATCTCAATGTTCGGCCAGGACATCCCATGGAGGGATTCCGAGAAATACCTAGGACTCCTTATGGGGCACATCGAAGACAGAGGACCTGATCACCGACAACAAGCTGCTGCTCTACAAGATAGTAATCCGCCCGGTGATCACCTACTGCTCGGAAGCATGGGCTTACGCCGTACCATCGATGGTAAGACGGTTATAAATAATCCAAAACAAATATTTCAGAATCATCACTAATGCGCCATTGTTCGTCAAAAACACCCAGCTCCACAAGGACCTCAAGATGTCCATCCTAATGGATTTCATGAAAACTGCCGCAGCCAATCAGCAGAAGGTACTTGCGGTCCACCCGAATCCTGCCATCGCCGGAGTATGGAACTACGATGACGTGACGAAGCACAAGAGCCGAAGATCGTGTTTGTGTTGAAATATGAAATATCTTGCAGTCATACATATTTTGTTATTACATATCTTAAGTTAGTTTAAGTTATGTCCTGAATAAAGCAAGGTTCAGACGAAGGTGTAGGGGGTAATCTGCCTGATATACCGTAGTCAAACGATTAAAACGAGGCTTGGTCCAAATATAGAAGTTTTCCTAACAAAACACAAGATGGTACAAAATAAAGTTATACTTGTAAATGCGATATGTTGGATAAAATTGTATTATTTCAAATCTATATAAATAAACTTTGCCTTACCCTGCTTCTTTGAAACTCTGTATAGCAAAGAATAATTTGAAAATTTGCACACGTACTAGCATTACAATATTATATATTATTAGGTGGTAGGCATCTATTCTCATCCTTATTCTTCCTTCTCGCCCTCACTTTCTTCCTATCGGATTAAAAGTCCCAAATTAAAAATAAGATGGCTGTGGTTTCTAGGGTTATAAATTCCGGACGTAAAATCCTGCCCCATTCGGATGTCCGGGAGGGCAGGGCCCAAGCGACCTCGGTCATCGAAAGTATCAACTTTCTGATTCACTACTGCAACATCCGCGGTATCAGGTCTAATCTTAATGCTATTCACCAACATCTTGAACAATTACAACCTGATATATTGTTTCTATCTGAAACACAAGTCTCCTCGAAAGCTCCGAGTCACCCGACTTGCAATTTCCTCAATACCATCTTCACTCTAACTTTCGATATAAAGGAGGCGTATGTGCCTACATCAAGGACAGAATTGCTTGCAAGAGGGTTTCTTCCTTAGAAAATAAAAATTTTGACGTGATTTGGTTTAAACATTCTGGTCCTAATTTTGTGAAATTCTACTGTTGCATTTATAGGTCTCCTAATGACAGCAACTTTCAAGACTTCTTCGATTACCTTAGTACGAAAGTTGACTATCTCCTGTCTCAGTTTCCATCTTGCGATATCTCATTTGTAGGCGATTTCAATGTTCATAACTCTAATTGGCTTCAATTTTCATCTACTACAAATCCGCTGGTCATAGTGCAGAAACATTTGCTATTTCATGTGATCTCACACAAATGATTTCTGAACCCACAAGAATCCCTGATAACCCTAACCATACTCCACATCTTCTAGATCTCTTTCTTACATCAAACCCTCTTGTTTATAAAACTTCCGTTCTTTCGCCTTTAGGTCTTTCCGACCATTGTCTAATAGAAATCATTTCTACTGTACCTAATTCCACTGTTGTTCGCAAAACCGATAGAACCTTGTGGTGTTTTAAGTCAGCTCGATGGAGTGATTTACGGGATTTCTTTGCAACCTTTCCATGGCGTAAATATTGTTTTAAGTCGTCCTCTTCTTCGGACATCGCTCTTTCAGTATCTGAAGTCATCCTCATGGGAATGGAGTTATACATTCCGAAAAACAGTACCGTGTAGGTCATTCACGTTCCCAACCCTGGTTCAACAAGGCTTGTTCTGATGCAATATCTTTAAAAATAAATGTTACATTAAATGGAAATCTAATAAATCGGTTGACAGTCATGTAGAATACGTTGGTGCTAGAAATATCTGCAAAAGTGTCATCACTAAAACTAAAAAGTTGTTCGAACAACGAAAATGCAATGAACTAGCTACATCTCCTTTAGGCAGTCGTAAATTTTGGTCTTTAGCAAAAGCCATTAGTAAAAACTTTCGAACATCTTCATTTCCCCTGACATCTATTGACGGATCGGTAGTTGCTGATTCTGTAGACAAAGCCAACGTTTTTGTGGATTTGTTTGCATCAAACTCGTGTCTCAATGATTCTGGAAAAGATGTGCCCTAGTCAACTCTTCTTCATACGTTATGAAACCAATTCATTTTCGGTACAAGCTCTTGGAATCGATCATCAGTAGGCTTGATCTCAATAAGGTGACTGGCCCAGACGGTATCCCAGCTATTGTCTTAAAGAAATGTTCCCCGAACTAGTACCAGTCCTATCTAAGCTCTATACGATCTCTATATCTTCTGGGAATTCCTTCATCATGGAAGTTAGCAAATGTTCAACCTATTCCCAAAAAGGTGATAAGACCGATCCCTCAAATTACAGACCAATTGCCATCACTTCCATTTTGTCTAAAATCATGGAAAAAGCCATCAATCAGCAACTGCTCACGTTTCTTGAAACTAACAAACTCCTTAGTGACCATCAATATGGGTTTAGGCAAAGTCGTTCAACAGGCGATCTTCTTTCATATGTGACCCAAGTTTGGAACAATACAGTAGAGCAGTCCGGTGAAACAGTTGTAGTCGCTTTAGATATCTCAAAGGCATTTGACCAAGTTTGGCATAAGTGTTTACTTGCCAAACTCACCTCGTTTGGGTTAAATGATACGCTCATCAACTGGGTTTCTAGTTTCCTTGATAAAAGACGAATACGTGTCGTAGTTGATGGTTTTTTTTTTCAAAAGAAGTTAGCATTAACGCGGGCGTACCACAGGGATCCGTTATAGCGCCTACACTTTTTCTGCTGTACATAAACGACCTTATTTCTTCAACAACTAACCCCATCCATTGCTTTGCTGACGATAGCACTCTTCACTGTAGTTCATCTCAGTCTACTCATAGTGATAATCCACCTTCTATGTCAAATCAAGAAATTAAAGCTGAAATGGCAAATTCAATCAACAAAGACATTCAACGTATTCTCGAATGGGGAAGCAATAATCTAGTTAAATTTAATGCTAACAAAACTCAGTGTTGCCTTGTGTCCGCCAAAAAGATCGATCATTTCCTGTTGTAAGTATGAATGGCTCAGTTCTTAAGTTTTCAGACTCTATTACTCTGTTGGGTATGACTGTATCTTCAAATCTCTCATGGGTTGACCATCTTCTGTCAGCTACCAAAACAGCTGCTCGTAAAATAGGCTTTTTGTACAGATCTAAGCAGTACTTTACCTCTCGACAACTCCTTCTGCTGTATAAGGCCCAAATTCGGCCTCATCTGGAATATAATTCTCACCTTTGGGTTAGTGCTCCCCAATACGCTCTCGATATCGTTGATCGTATTCAAAAGAGAGCGATTAGGCTTATAAATGACCCGTCCTTAACTTCTCACATACAGTCCCTTGAGCATAGAAGGATGGTTTCAGTTCTTTCTTTGTATTATCGTTATTACAACGGCTATTGTGCTGGTGAATTACATTCTTTGATACCATCTCCGGCTATCTTTGCGAGAAACACTCGGTTCGCTCATTCACATCATCAGTATGCAGTACAAATCTCCACTTGTCGTACCAAACGAGCGCAATCCACATTTTTCTACACGGCTTCTAAACTCTGGAATGATCTCCCTAGTTCCTGTTTTCCTCTCACTTATGGTATGAGAAAATTTAAGGTAGCCGTTCATAGGCATCTATTGGAAATTCATTATCCCTCTATCCATCCTCCTAAGTGTTCCTGAGTGCTTTAGCACGATAGGCCTTATTTAGCCTATTCAGGTCCACAATCATAAAAAAAAAAAAATACATTTTATTGGAAAAGTTAGCCCATAAAGCACCAGTTTACTTTACTCTATCGTTTACTCACCCGGTACTTATCGAAACATATAAATTTTACGTAATTTATCTTAAAAAAACACGATTTAAAGTCTAAAAGAGATAAGTATTTGTAATTATAATATATGAATTAAATTAAAAAGAATCGCGACTGATTTGACTATCTGATAACGGGAATCGCGCCTTGGCAACGTATTGTTTGTAAGATGCTCTTTCTTCATACGTGCTAATCAAATAAAAATTTTTTTCTCATTTATGAATTAGGAAATTAATATATTACGTATTATTAATGAAAAGTAACAGCATGTAACCTGAATGACAAATTGTAAACCAACTTTACGGATTGTGGCCATGACTATCACCTTCAGTGAATATTTTCACTATTAATTTTACAATTCTCCCACCTATTGTTGTTCTCTTTCTATTAGTTGTAGTTTTTCGTATTAACTTGAGCAGGATAAAGTGTCAATGCTATAAAATTCGAAACTTTTTTTAAAATCATTATAATGCATAGTGTGAGAATCGTGATACTTAACGATATGTAAAACCTTATTAACCTATACTTTATCCGGTGAGTGTAATAACAACTATATCATGGATTTACATCCGGTACGTTATAATTATAAGAGATTAATTGTTGTACATGATGCTGCAGTTTCATAACTTTAGGCAATTACATAATTTTAAAAGGTAGTTTTTCCTTTAACTTTAATTGAAAGAATCTCGTAAGAGGTTTTTTAATAAAAAATTAGACATTTTCGTAAAACATGCTTTTCTGTGATGAACAGTGGCAACCATAATTATTTAAAATATCTGATGTGGAACAATACACTAACTTCCAACCCATAGAGAGGAAAATAAACGAAATGAAGTAATACATTTTTTTAGGATAACTATGCAACCGCCATTGCCATATGTTCATAATCACAAGCCTCGGAAAATTTGCAGAATATTTAAAAACTCCCGACATAAAAAAAAACCATTAAGAAATAAAAAAAACCTTTATCGTCAAATAAAAAAGAGCTGATCATCTTCTAACGGCTGAACAGATTTTCTTGAATCATAGCTAAGAACACTCGATCAACTCACCTTTCAAACAAAAAAAAAACTAAATCAAAATCGATTCCTTCGTTTGGGAGTTACGATGCTACAAACAGATACACATGTTATAGTTATTTATGTATCAAGGGAGTTATGAGGATATTAACTACAGAGGGCAACAGATTTTAGGTTTCCCGAGGTTATTAACATACATAACTCACGTGATAGATAAATAACTTTATTTCATACTAATACATTATAAATGAAATATGAAAACGAAATTTTGTTGGTTATTCAAATTAAACGAACATTGTTTAAAAATTAAATACCTAGTCATGGTTCCCATGGATTTATCAACTGACAAGTTTGCATATATTTGTCAAAATACATTAGAAATACATTAGAGGGAGTTTTAGATCTATAACTTCCTAGTATAACTCCCAAGGGAGTTATCAACATGTTTACAGTTACAGAAACTAAGGGTTTATTTGTTTATAATGTATTAGTATGAAATAAAAGTTATAACACCCCTCTGTTTGCGTCGTTAAAAATAGACAACATTGTAAAAAAAAACAACAATAATCTATGTCAGATGGACATTTAAACCAGCATGTCATATGGGGGTTGATAGACATCTAGATGCTAACTTAAAAAACATCCAAACGCTCCCGCTTCTATAAAATATTGATAATATTGTTTAAGCATTTTCAATCATATTTCATTAATATTTAGACTTATTCGGCGTTATATTGAGAAACTTTACAACGAAAAGTCATGTAAAATTAAATATTCTTTAAAACATATGTCTACACATTTTCTTATAAAATTCATCATTATTTAGATACTGAAAAAATTTGAATCAACGCTTAAATTAGTTTATGATTTTCAATTAACTTAACCTAACCTTCACGCCATTCCCTTGCGGGGTAGGCAAAACAATCACTGCCTCTTATTTATCTTTCATTCATAATCTTTCTCCATGCTTTCCTATCTCCACATACCTACCTAGCTTCTGCAAGATTCATACATTCTACTATATTCGGCCAAGTTTACGCGGCCTACCAGACACGGCCTTGCCTCTAATCTCACCCACATATATTTGCTTTGTTAATCTTGTGTTGTTCATTTTCTCAACGTAACCAAACCAACGTAATGTACTACTTTTATATCTATCCACCATCGTATTTTTTTCGCCACACTCCGTCATTATGCACTCATTCTTTATCTTATCCCTTCTCGTTTTACCACATGCGCTTCTCAGGAATCACATACCCACAGCATCGATTTTTCTTTCGTGCTTTTTTTGATATACCCATGTTGGGACAAACATGCCATTATACGTAGATTGCTTGTTTCGTAGCTAGACGTATGAATAAGGTTGTTTATAGTGCCACGTATAATGTTGTAGTTTAAGATCGCCAGGTATAATAATTTAAGACAGAAATAAATAGGTTGTAAATGTTCTCAAAACAAATCGTTAAATTAACCAGAAATCCAAAACACTCAATACAGATAATGCCGTTGTCCCAGTCGGTAAATTAAAGTAGGCCAGTTCAATATTTTGATTTGCTTCATTACCACAAATGTATGCTTGGTTATTTCCACTTAATATAAATATAGTAACTGCAATTTAACAATAATAAAAATTATCTCGGACGCCAAGTTATTTTTTGATTATGCTCGGAATAACTAAACCGAGTATACAATAAAAAATTCACCAAAATATCAAAATAAACGATATACAAACTATGTTTATTAAATATTTAAATTTAGAATTACATAAAATAGGTATATCTTAAAAACTAATTGTAATAGCTTTAAATTACTAAACTATGGATATAAATACCTGTTCGAAAAATTTTTTTTCTACACAACTTTTTAATAACATCTGGTATCTAAAGAAATAGGGAAATGTAAACCAAAGGTGATGTAATCTTTGCTCCAATATTGCGCAATATATCGTAATAACAATGCTGTACGTTGTAAACCATACCAAAGTTGAATTTTACTTCTTATAAGTTATCTTCATGTAATTTTGAATAATCCAATGTTTATTGCATTCTCTTGAAGGTTCAAATAAAAAGGTGTGATCTGAATTACTTGCAAAATTTTAATCATAAGCATCAAAAATGCCAAAAGTAAATGTATTAAAAGTAGTAAAAGTGTAAAAGTAATAAAAGTGCCTGCAAAAAGCAAATGTTTTAAATTTTAATATAATGCGAGTTAAATGTACCTTACCACTAAATCAATGGCACTTTTCACAAAATTTAGGCGGAATCCCAAAAATGCTTCCTAATCACCATAAGGTTCATCAAGTAAATGAAGAAAAGGACGCTTAGGATGTCAGATGATATAGCAGTGCGCGAACAAACGTACGCAAATTTAATTCCACGATATGGAAGTATATAAACCTTAAAAGATTCGTTACAGACTCATGACTTCGTTTTTCATTACCTTTCGTCCAATCGCGCCCTCCATTTTACCATCTGCAGTAAAATTCTACCCAGATATATCAGCTCGCCCACTTGCTCCACAATTTCATCTTGCAGACTAAATACTCTACTCTCCTACACACAAACACACACATACGTGCACACGACACGCACACGCAGACGCACACGCAGACGCACGCACACACACACACACACCCAAATAAATTCTATTTGAACCAGACCACCTTACACGGATTAGTTCTACATCTGACAAAAGTGGCGGTAAATCGAATTTATCTAGTTTTTTAGCTCTACCACCTCCATGTCTTCTTCTTGGGGCTTTTGCGAAGATTTTTACGTCAAAGTTAGATTGAGTAAGTACGTCCACTCTTGATTTCGTTGCTGTATTGGAAGATGAAATCCAATTGTCGGCTTTATCTAGGACTGTATTTTTCTGGTTTTTGTTTACAAACAAAAGATAAAGGTTTATGGTCTGTGTAGATTACAAGGTTACCACCTTCTAAAAAATGCTTAAAAGTGTTAAATACCTCAAAAAATTGCCAAATTCACTCGATCGCAAACACTATACTTCTTTTGAGTCTCAGCAAGTTTATGAGAGAAAAAGGAGATAGGTTGAAATTTAGCAGGAGATCCTTGATTTTCACTTAACCTAACCTAACCTTCACGCCATTCCCTTGCGGGGTAGGCAAAACAATCCCTGCCTCTTATTTATCTTTCATTCATAATCTTTCTGCATGCTTTCCTATCTCCGCATACCTCCCTAGCTTCCGCAAGATTCATACATTGTCTCTGACATGCCCTCTTATTTTTAAAACTCCTTATCTTCTTTCCTTTATCATACATTCTACTACATTCAGCCAAGTTTTACGCGGCGTACCAGACACGACCTTGCCTCTAATCTCACTCACATATATTTGTTTCGTTAATCTTGTGTTGTTCATTTTCTCAATGTGACTAAACCAACAGAATGTACTACTTTTATATCTATCCACCATCGTCTTTTTCTCGCCACACTCCGTCATTATGCACTCATTCTTTATCTTGTCCCTTCTCGTTGTACCACATGCGCTTCTCAGGAATCTCATACCCACGGCATCGATTTTTCTTTCGTGCTCTTTTTTGATATACCCATGTCTCACTTCCATACAGTACTGACGGAACAAACACGCCATTATACGTAGATTCCTTGTTTTGCAGCTAGGCTCATGATTTCGTTTCTCATTACCTTTCGTTCAATTGCGCCCTCCATTGTACCATCTGCAGTAAAATTCTACCCAGATATACCAACTCGCTCACTTGCTCCACAATTTCATCTTGCAGACTAAATACTCTACTCCCCTACACACAAACACGCGCACACGCACACGCACACGCACACGCACACGCACACGCACACGCACACGCACACGCACACACACACGCACACGCACACGCACAAGCACACGCACACGCACACGCACACACACACACACACACACACACACACACACACACAAATAAATTCTATTTGAACCAGACGAGCTTACACGGATTAGTTTTACATCTGACAAAAGTGGCCGTAAATCGAATTTATCTAGTTTTTTAGCTCTACCACCTCCATGTCTTCTTCTTGGGGCTTTTGCGAAAATTTTTACGTCAAAGTTAGATTGAGTAAGTGCGTCCACTCTTGATTTCGTTGCTGTATTGGAAGATGAAATCCAGTTGTCGGCTTTGTCTAGGACTGTATTTTTCTGGTTTTGTTTACAAACAAAAGATAAAGGTTTATGGTCTGTGTAGATTACAAAGTTACCACCTTCTAAAAAATGCTTAAAAGTGTTAAATACCTCAAAAAATTGCCAAATCCTCTCGATCGTAAACACTATACTTCTTTTTAGTCTCAGAAAGTTTATGAGAGAAAAAGGAGATAGGTTAAAATTTAGCAAGAGATCCTTGTTTCACAACTGCAGCTATTGCGTTGTCTGACGGTGTCAACAGCAAGGCGGTATTAGATAGACCGGTTTGTGGCCCTTGTGACTATTTGCGTTACTCCGCATTATTTGAAGCGGTAGCTGAGCAGTTGCAGCATATGGAAACCAACGTGGATAATAATTTAACGTGAAAATAAATCTTTGGATGTCCTTTGTTGTTTTGGGAAGTGTAAACTTCATTATCGCTTCAACTTTTTGAGGTAATGGTGTGATTTCATTTTTGGTTACCAGAATGCCCAAAAATTTTAATTCCGGTTGAGAGCAAAAGCGCACTTTTTTGGATTTATGGCTATTCCAAATTGACTTGAGTTTCGGGAATATGATCTCGATGTGTTTGAAATGTTCTTCTTCGGATTTGGATGCTACTAAAATGTCGTCCAAATAGATATTTGCACAGTTGAAATCGTAAAAAGTATTATCTAACTGTCTTTGGAACGTTTGACCTGCATTCCTTAAACTGAATAGCAACCTAGTAAATTCAAAAAGTCCAAAAGGCGTTGTAATGGTGGTTTAATGTACATTTATGTACCATTTGGTTGAAAAAATCTTTCAAGACTTTGGCTAAAATCTTGGATGTGTGGTAGAGGGTATCGATCTGGTTTTGCGACAGCATTTAGACCTCTACAATCCCCACAAGGCCTTCAAGTTTTGTCGTTTTTCGGAATCATGTGAAGTGGTGAAGTAAATGCTGATGATGAACGCCTTATGATGCCGACTTTCACTCAACATTTTGTCGAATTCTGCTTTCGCTTGTTGCAGTTTTCCAGGGCAGAGGCGTCGATGACGACAATGGATTGGAGGGCCAACGGTGTGCGTGTGATGCTCCACGTCATGTTTAACGATTGAAGACGCAGATGTAGACCTCGTCACTTCTGGAAATCTTGACTTTAGTAAATCGTATTTCGAATTAGGGGTGATTGCTTGAATAACACCATTCAGTTCAATGGTCTAATAATTGTATACAATTTAGATCTATAATTATATCAAAGTTATGAAGAAAGTCTGCACCTATAATTTCGTCTTTAACACTCGCGACAATAAAAATCTACTTGAAAGTTCGTACAAAATCAATGTCCATGAACAGTTCTTGACTACTGAATACTGTAATAGGGGAACCATCATAGGTTTGTAGATTAAAAAAGCTTGGTTGTCGATGGCAACCAAGTACGCCAGGAATTATACTTATATCGGCGCCTGTGTCAGAAAGTGAACGCGAGACTGAGGTTTGGGAGTGTGTCGCCACTACCACTCTTCTTTCTCGTTTCCCACCGATTTCACATGGAGTTGTGCATATTTCTGCTTTTTTATAGAATTTATTGTGATACCAGCAGACGGTCTGTCTCTAGAAAATGCTCGTCTTTGACTCCACGATTGTAGCTTTTGAGTTGGTTCACACTGTTATTTCGAATGTATGCTTGGTTACGAGATTCAAGCGCATCTAGACGTCCCGAGATTCCTTTTATTTCATTTAGAAGCTTCGAAATGTCATAGTTTGGATGTTAATACAGCAGCAATATCAGAGATGGGGTAGCTGCGCTGGTATGTCTCAGTGCAGCTACGGACACGGTTTCCGTTATTTTATCTACAACAAATGCTAGCTGCTCCAGACTGAGAGTTGTAAAATACACTAAGACTGCCTGAGCCAAATTAGGGATTTGTTGCAAGTACAGTTAATAAAGGGCAGTGCCGTTCACGTATCCGGTATCTCGTACAAGCAATTGCATGTGCGACAACGTCTTGGAAGGTTTTCTGGATCATAACTCAGTGCCTGAAAGTAGTTTTAGTTTCTAAGAGTTTTAGAAAGATGTTGAAGTAATTATTGCAGCTTTTAACGTATCATATGGAACAATGGGATCGGGTTTTGTGATTAGATCCCAGACTTTTTCGCTGAGGATGGGGACAACATCAACACGTGAAAGAACTTTGTATCCTGCTTCGTCACTTTGGGATGATTAAGATGTGGCTTGCACCGTCGCAAACCATAGGGCAGGTTATTTGGCTGGGTAAATTGCAGGTTACCCCTCCTACGCTTGATGGATATGGTACGGGGTTAACAGTTGTTGCAGTCGTCATCATGTTGGTGGTTGCAGTTGTAACGGTCGTGGCTGTTCTTTCCATCTAAAGGATTCGGGTTCGACATTTCGGCGAAACTTTTACGCGCAATGCACAATTTATCACGCCGGGGTCACCAATTTGTGGGTTTATACCACAAATATATTTTAACTTGTAAACATATTTCTTAATAATTGAACTTGTTTATACTATCTCTAATCATTTTTATCACAGATTACTGTTAATTTGTATGTAATTATTTCTTAATTGATGAGCACCACAGTACAATTCCAAGATTTATTAAAAGACCCCGTTAATTAGGATACTTTGTTTAATGTTGTATAGCGAAAGGTTGATTTTCCTAAGAAGGAGCCATTGTTAGTATTATAATTTTAATTAGACTATAAAGATATTCAATTCTAATCACTACCTTTTAATGTGTAAAGTTTAATATTAGAATAAAGCTAGCAGGGACAAACTTAATTAAGATATTTTGTCTTTGTTGTTGCTGCATGGCGGACGTAAATGTACATTTATATTAATATTGAAGACTTGGTTTAATCGAATTAACAAATAGTCAATTTATCTATTGCCTTATTAAGTTTTTTTATTTTTTTGTTTGTGTAAAGTTACACGAAGGATCATAAAAGTTAATTATAACAGATCTTTTGTTGCTTTGCGCTATATTTATGAATGTTGACTTGAAATTGATTTTCTTTTAGGCATGCCATTATAAAATGTAGCTGTTTTTATTTCGTAAATAAACCAAGGTAAAGCACACTTGAATGCGTTTAATATATTAGTTATAAGAATTTCAAGACTGAGTATAAGTACAATTTGAACGCAAATCGTTACGCCTATTTTTATTTTAAATAGGTAACAATGAATTAGTATTTAGTGGGAGTATGTTAGCTTCTGTTTTTAAATATACTCCACTCAGAAGTGTACCTTTACAAAAATTGATAACATTCAAGGTGAATTATACTAGTTTTATACAGAAAGTTCAGAGGTTTTATGTACCGAGTAAGCAAACATTTTGCGGTGTACGATTTCCCAAGTTTAACATCTCAGTTTAAGATAATGTTCAAGATCAGTTTTGATTGTGGTGGCTTTCATAGGACGTTTATCCCCGACTTTGAGTTTCGCTTTAGGGTAAGTGTAAGATGTTTGAATTCAAATTTCAGCTATTTTACGCCTTATCGGGAACCGGGGAACCAAGCCAACTTTATTGCAGTTAGTAAGACACGATTGTGTAACAATTTAGCAAGAGCCATTATATACGCAATCCCTTATACGAAAATAGAAATGAACGCAACCTTAAATGTCATTATTTAATAACATCAAAATACTAATACTGTTTCACTTAATCTTTACTAATGCTTTGCTACGTGCACAAAGGTACTGATGCCCAAAACTAGGTGGTGTCCCGTAACCCCAATTAAGATAACCGGAAGTTCCATCGTTTTGGGAAAGCACTTGGATGCGTGGGCGTGTGGCTGGCGTAGAAATACGAAAAGGGCGCCACTTGGTTTGTACTTGTATAACCCTCAAACAAAGAAAATCATCAAGACACACTAAAGACTTCAGTTACAATTAAAATAAAGGCAAACGCTGACCAGGAAGAGGACAGGTTAGTTTAGAACTCGAGAACCTAATACGCCGAAAGAAAAGAGATGCTGTTGGTTAAAAATTCTTTATTTGCTATAGAAGCCCAACCACAAATGATCAAACACTTTTTATACGCCTAAAACAAAACTCGTAAATGTACTTACAAATCTTAAATGTAAAGCAAAATACACCGTCCAAAAGGATAACTAAATTCTAATAGCCATAAACACCACATAAAGCAATACGTCGAATAAACTTATAGTAAAGCGTTTATAATAAAAAAAATCGTTACAATAGTAAACCACTTACCTTTTCAGTGCTTTAACAAAAATTATTACAAAAACTACAAAAAAAATGAGACAACCGAAAACATACCAGTGCTGTCAGACATTCAGAGTTGAACCGGGTGGCTAGAAAAAACACAACAAAAAAGAGCTCTCCTTAAAACCAATATGACCAGCTAGGCGTTTATTACGTTTCTTTCAACCCAAAAGGAAATAAAAAAGATATATAATTAACCAAAACGTATGCTAGCCGGAAGTCTACCGCTGTGGTAACGTAATTTGACAACATAAAATAAGCAGCGATCGCAGAATTTTAAAGCACCTCAAAAAGGTATGTAACACAATACTATTGCCAAGTAATGATTAAAAGCATAAAATAGAACTCCTAAAATGTAATAATCAACACTCTAATCTCCCAAAGTGACACACAGGTCACTAAACAACATTTAAAATTTAGCGGTTGAAGGCCGTATCGCGTACAGACATATTACTATATAGTAACTTTCTCGTTATTATAACGTTTGTTACAAAGCATGTTATCTCGAATACCTGCAAGTAACAGAAAGCAGTTCTAGTCCTCTGTTTCTAACTCGCCGGACTAGAAGTGAGTAACACCCACTGTAATTATGGTGATCGCAGGTGACTGTTTATTGCTCCAGGGCTCCGTCATATAATAAACAAGATAGCACTCACTAGTAAGTTGGTTTTATCAGGAATGCCCAAGCGTTTTACGTAATTTAACCTCAGTCGAACCGAGAACGAAGAAATCTTGAATTATCTTCGAGGTAGAGTTGTCATCAGGCACCGTTTAGCGTGTTGCCTAACAACCGCTACGAAAAGTTCTCAAATGAGAGACAAAAGTACGACTACTAACTGAAACCGGGATAGCTTTACAGAAATTTTACTTAAGAAGAAGACGAGCTCTTACATTACTTTATATTAAAAATATCCAAATCAACCTTTACTTAAATTAAGCTACTAGAATGTTACAGTTAAAAATACATGTTTTCATATGAAGCGAACCGAATGCAGTCGAGTCTCACTGTTACACAAATTTAACTCGCTTGAAGGTATTTATTTTATTAAATAAAAATACGTATATACAAAGTATTTCATTATTAAAGATTTCACTCAACTCCTGGGCGTGCATGCCTAAAATCAAGACAATCTGATCCGATTAGTCGTTAGGGCAATACTTAACCTCTGCAATGGAATACGTACGTGTTATGTTGATCGTTACTTTTATTTAGTTTCGGCATAAACTAATTTTATTTACGGATGTTCACGATTTTCTATTTATACAAATTCAATAAAATAGAGAACATGTTAGCAATGGTCCATACAAGATGTGCATCAATGCAAAATAAATAATCTTTTACTAATGCTACTCATATTTTTAAACAATGAATAATAAATTCGACATATATAGACTTAATAAAGTTAATGACATATCAACCTACATATACATATGTAGACTTTTCTTCACTATCGCTAAATCGACTTATTAGCTCATTCTACAACGTTTGGTCCAGTTTCGCGAAAATCGGCCTTGTTGTCTGAGTGTGTGTTCGATTGTGTACGCATGTGCGCGCGAGTGTGTACGCGTGTGTGCGCGCTTGGTCGCGTGCACGCGCGTGTGTGCGCGCCTGCTCGCGTGCTCGCGATTGTGTGAGCGTGTGCGTGTGCATATAAAGTGCGTAAGCGCGCGTGTGTGCAAGTGTGTGTGTGTGAGTGTGTGCGCATGCGTGTGCGTGCGTGTGCACGTGTGTGGTGCGTATGGTGTGGGGTGTGTGTGGTCGTGTGAGTGTGTGGGTTGTTCGTGTTCGTGTTCGTGTTCGTGTTCGAGTTGGTGTTTGTGTTCGTGCTTGTGTTCGTGTTTGTGCTCGTGTTCGTGCTCGCGTTCGTGTACGTGATGGTGTTTGTGTTTGTGAATTGTGTGTGTGTGTGTGTGTGTGTGTGTGTGTGTATGTGTGTTTGTGTGCGTGCGTGCGCGTGTGTGTTTGGATTTGTGAACGTATGTTAGTATCCGCGATAAACCCAAAACGAAAACACGTATGTACCGAAAATTTCGTGTTTAAGCTTGTTTTCATTACCCCTGGAATTGATTAGATTAGATTAGATTAGGGAGAAATTTAGCGGCGGAGAGAGGGGGTTTGTTAGAGGCATTTTGGGTTTTATCAAATATTTCTGAAACAGCTGTATATTTATGCAATTTTTCTGATACGATGTGTAATTTGACAGCCAAAAAAACTCCTAAGGTAGAATTTAAGTGGTTGTGTTATTTTTTCAATATCTGAATAACGATTAATTTTATAAGCAAATGTGTAAACATTTTTAAAAGAAGATTTAATTTAGATAACTTTTCTTGGTAAACTAAGCCTAAGCATACATTAAATAATTTATTACAAGTTTTGTTATGAACGAATAAGTTCAAAGATAAATACGTAAATAAAAATGATTATTAATTTTATTAAATACATAAATAAAAAGTTTATCTCGAGTAGGATTTAAACCTACGACCTCTACTAGAGTACCGCGCTAACCAACTGCGCTATCGAGATTCAAGCCCCAATCTATGTAAAATTTGTCTTTATGTATGTAGAACTGATGTTAATTTTAAATATAATAAGATTACAATCAAATTACTTATATTAATGGAATGTGAGCCTGCAGTATGGCAAGGATTCACACATACCAAAGCAATTTGACTAATATTAATTTATTACAGTTTGTTATGAACGAATAAGTTCAAAGGTGAATATTTATTTAAAAATTATTATTAAATACATAAATCAAAAGTTTACCTACATACATATGCTAAAATTTACATCGATTGGGGCTTGAATCTCGATATCATAGTACTCTATCAAAGTACAGGTCGTAGGTTCAAATCCTACTCGAGGTAAACTTTTTATTTATGTATTTAATAATAATTTTTAATTATACATTAAATAAGATTGAAAATTCTTAAATGGTATAACGGTATTTTACATTTCGTTTAATTTTTACTTTGTGGGTTGGAACGTTGTATGTTGTTCCACAGCAGATATTTTTTACTTATTTAATACTCGCCATACGTAAGCATTATCTAAGCTTAACAAAAATTGATTTTCCTACGTTGGTATCAATTACGCGAAATTACTTTAAATGGCTTTTGCCAATAATTTTATTGACTCGGATACAAATTAGTTATTCTATCGGCAGTTTACAATTATAATTAAAACTTACAAAGTCCTGATTCATTCCGTAGATTTTATTTTTGGTTTAATTGTTGAACATTTTATGTTTGGTAGTTGAAGCTTTACGTGAATAATTTGAGTTTATCTTGAATTTCATTGGTGTCAATTTTATATTTGTAACCTTTATTGTACAATTGGGGTCGCTTACTTAATTATAATTTAGATGGGTTACGATTGGAAGTTGTTTTATTACCTGCTACCAGTTAATGGTTATTAACGTTTTGGGTAAGGTAGATTTAGTGTTGCCGACGTTGACAAATGTTTATCATTTTTTTAATAGTTGCTGAATTAATAATTCGAAGGTCAGTTGGAGAATCTTTCCCTCTAAATTTGGTTTGGATGTAAGAGATGAATCCTTTATTGCTAAAAAACCACTTACAGCTAGTGTAGTTATACGAACATTTGTACTGTTTTTATACTCACATTCTTGCTGTGGTGATTTTAATGAACAGCCCACATTTTTTATTGAAATAGTGGTTTATGAAATGAGGGTCAAAATGGGGTGGGACTGGTAGAATACTGGCAAAGTTTGCTCTATAGAAATTATAAAAGAATCGTAATTTCCGAAGGTGTACGAGCCAATCTATGAATAGACCTTTATTTATCCACTCATTCACTGATAAATAAATATTGGGAGAACACAATGCCTAGCGACACTTATGCCGCACACTATTGTCACTATTGGCCTCTCTTCCAACGTGTATCTGCACCAACACGTTTTTGGCCTGTAGGTTATAGTACTTTTGGAATGTTTGTCTGATCAACGTTGCAAATTATAGAAGCTTAAACATCATGTTTCTTCTGAAACAGATTAGTGTAAAACAAGTCCACTTCAGGCTTGTTGTGCTACTCTTCTTTA